>CM026404.1:2868012-2903411 GCA_014843695.1 Archivesica marissinica
TGGATACATTGTATAGATTGTGGATACATTGTATAGATTGTGGATACATTGTATAGATTGTGGATACATTGTATAGATTGTGGATACATTGTATAGATTGTGGATACATTGTGGATACATTGTATATATTGTGGATACATTGTATAGATTGTGGATACATTGTATAGAGTGTGGATACATTGTATAGATTGTGGATACATTGTATAGATACATTGTGGATACATTGTATAGATTGTGGATACATTGTATAGATAGATTGTGGATACATTGTATAGATTGTGGATACATTGTATAGATTGTGGATACATTGTGGATACATTGTATAGATTGTGGATACATTGTGGATACATTGCATAGATTGTGGATACATTGTATAGATTGTGGATACATTGTGGATACATTGCATAGATTGTGGATACATTGTGGATACATTGTATAGATTGTGGATACATTGTATAGATTGTGGATACATTGTATAGATTGTGGATACATTGTGGATACATTGTATAGATTGTGGATACATTGTATAGATTGTGGATACATTGCATAGATTGTGGATACATTGTATATATTGTGGATACATTGTATAGATTGTGGATACATTGTATAGATTGTGGATACATTGTATAGATTGTGGATACATTGTATAGATTGTGGATACATTGTATAGATTGTGGATACATTGTGGATACATTGTATACATTGTGTATAGATTGTGGATACATTGTATAGATTGTGGATACATTGTATAGATTGTGGATACATTGTATAGATTGTGGATATATTGTGGATACATTGTATAGATTGTGGATACATTGTATAGATTGTGCATACATTGTATAGATTGTGGATACATTGTATAGATTGTGCATACATTGTATAGATTGTGGATACATTGTATAGATTGTGGATACATTGTATAGATTGTGGATACATTGTGGATACATTGTATAGATTGTGAATACATTGTATAGATTGTGAATACATTGTGGATACATTGTATAGATTGTGGATACATTGTATACATTGTGGATACATTGTATAGATTGTGGATACATTGTATAGATTGTGAATACATTGTGGATACATTGTATAGATTGTGGATACATTGTATAGATTGTGTATACATTATGGATACATTGTATAGATTGTGGATACATTGTATAGATTGTGGATACATTGTATAGATTGTGGATATATTGTGGATACATTGTATAGATTGTGGATACATTGTATAGATTGTGGATACATTGTATAGATTGTGGATACATTGTATAGATTGTGGATACATTGTATAGATTGTGGATACATTGCATAGATTGTGGATACATTGCATAGATTGTGCATACATTGCATAGATTGTGCATCATTGTATAGATTGTGGATACATTGTATAGATTGTGGATACATTGTATAGATTGTGGATACATTGCATAGATTTTGGATACATTGTATAGATTGTGGATACATTGTATAGATTGTGGATACATTGTATAGATTGTGGATACATTGTATAGATTGTGGATACATTGTATAGATTGTGGATACATTGTATAGATTGTGGATACATTGTATAGATTGTGGATACATTGTATAGATTGTGGATACATTGTATAGATTGTGGATACATTGTATAGATTGTGGATACATTGTATATATTGTGAATACATTGTGGATACATTGTATAGATTGTGGATACATTGTATAGATTGTGGATACATTGTATAGATTGTGGATACATTGTATAGATTGTGGATACATTGTATAGATTGTGGATACATTGTATAGATTGTGGATACATTGTATAGGTTGTGGACATTGTATAGATTGTGGATACATTGTATAGATTGTGGATACATTGTATAGATTGTGGATACATTGTATAGATTGTGGATACATTGTATAGATTGTGGATACATTGTATAGATTGTGGATACATTGTATAGATTGTGGATACATTGTATAGATTGTGGATACATTGTATAGATTGTGGATACATTGTCATATAGATTGTGGATACATTGTATAGATTGTGGATACATTGTATAGATTGTGATACATTGTGGATACATTGTATAGATTGTGGATACATTGTATAGATTGTGGATACATTGTATAGATTGTGGATACATTGTATAGATTGTGGATACATTGTATAGATTGTGGATACATTGTATAGATTGTGGATACATTGTATAGATTGTGGATACATTGTATAGATTGTGGATACATTGTATAGATTGTGGATACATTGTATAGATTGTGGATACATTGTATAGATTGTGGATACATTGTATAGATTGTGGATACATTGTATAGATTGTGGATACATTGTATAGATTGTGGATACATTGTATAGATTGTGGATACATTGTATAGATTGTGGATACATTGTGGATACATTGTATAGATTGTGGATACATTGTATAGATTGTGGATACATTGTATAGATTGTGGATACATTGTATAGATTGTGGATACATTGTATAGATTGTGGATACATTGTATAGATTGTGGATACATTGTATAGATTGTGGATACATTGTATAGATTGTGGATACATTGTATAGATTGTGGATACATTGTATAGATTGTGGATACATTGTATAGATTGTGGATACATTGTATAGATTGTGGATACATTGTATAGATTGTGGATACATTGTATAGATTGTGGATACATGTATAGATTGTGGATACATTGTATAGATTGTGGATACATTGTATAGATTGTGGATACATTGTATAGATTGTGCATACATTGTATAGATTGTGGATACATTGTATAGATTGTGGATACATTGTAGATTGTGGATACATTGTATAGATTGTGGATACATTGTATATATTGTGGATACATTGCATAGATTGTGGATACATTGTATAGATTGTGGATACATTGTATAGATTGTGGATACATTGTATAGATTGTGGATACATTGTATAGATTGTGGATACATTGTATAGATTGTGGATACATTGTATTGATTGTGACTGTTTCTTGTTTCTGATATTATTTCTTGCATAGTAAAATCTTGAGTCAATAAAATGATGAGTACCATCAATATTCGCCTTTAAAGCACTCTTGACACTCAAAATGTCTTCAACTTGCACTGGACAAACATGTAATGTATGCATGGTCTGGTGTCCATTTTATCAACAATATATGCGAGTGCATGCCAAAACCCACAGATTCCCTCTTCTCGTGCAATACTGACACCAATCTGGTGTAACTGTGTATACTCTTACTGGTGCATGCCAAAACCCACAGATTCCCTCTTCTCGTGCAATACTGACACCAATCTGGTGTAACTGTGTATACTCTTACTGGTGCATGCCAAAACCCACAGATTCCCTCTTCTCGTACAGTACTGACACCAATCTGGTGTAACTGTGTATACTCTTACTGGTGCATGCCAAAACCCACAGATTCCCTCTTCTCGTGCAGTACTGACACCAATCTGGTGTAACTGTGTATACTCTTACTGGTGCGATGTAATAAAGCCTATTTACATGTGGTTTATTTTAGAGTGGAAATAAGGGCAGGGTGGGTCAGAAAAGGGGCAGGGTTGGTCAGAAATGCGACAGGGTGGGTCAGAAAAGGGGCAGAGTGGGTCAGAAAAGGGGCAGAGTGGGTCAGAAGGGTGGTCAGAAAAGGAGGCAGGGTGGGTCAGAAAGGGAGGGTGGGTCAGAAAAGGAAAGGGTGGTCAGAAAAGCGACAGGGTGGGTCAGAAAAGGGCAGGGTGGGTCAGAAAAGCGACAGGGTGGGTCAGAAAGGGGCAGAGTGGGTCAGAAAAGGGGCAGGGTGGGTCAGAAAAGGGAAGGGTGGGCCAGAAAAGGGGCAGGCTATGTCAGAAAAGGAAAGGGCGAGTCAGAAAAGCGACATGGTGGGTCAGAAAAGGGGCAGGGTGGGTCAGAAAAGGGGCAGGGTGGGTCAGAAAAGGGAAAATTTCGCGATGAGATGTGGGATGGGTATTTTGGGGCTAGCACTGAGAAAACTTTGCTAAATTATGATAATTGATCAAAGAGGGAGTTTTACATATACACATATATTTACATATTGGTGAAATGGGCAGACAAGATGTAAGTTATAAATGTCTGACCACTCGAAGACACCTGTTGAGTCTTATAAAACTATTTTTTTAATAAGACAGGAGGGCGGGGCTAATGGGCAAACGGGCAGGTCTAAAAAGAGCAAGGCACCGCACCCTGCCATTCCGCTCTAGAAAAACCCTATATGTAGTAACTATACATTCACATGAAGCTACTTACCTCATCACAGTCATCTGCTATCATTGCTTTAATGGCTTTCAACACTAGATGTGAACCTGAAACGTTAACAATCACACAAATCTATGACAGTCAACACATACTGTGAATCTGAATGCCAATATCACATGAACATGTATATATAGATATATTTAGCACAAACATAGCATTAACTTCCATTTCTTGAAAGTTCCACATCTTGGAAATCTCAACTTACAATGTGGCTCTCCAAAAGATGTAATACTGATATGAAAATTGAATGAAACAAAATGCAATGATGATACGCTGAGCTAGGTTTGGTACGGATCATTATGTGCAAGTATCATTGAAATGTGGCTACAGAAGTAGTCCGGACAAACTATGTGCAAGTATCATTGAAATGTGGCTACAGAAGTAGTCCGGACAAACTATGTGTGCACAAGCATCATTGAAATCTGGCTACAGAAGTAGTCCGGACAAACTATGTGTGCACAAGTATCATTGAAATCTGGCTACAGAAGTAGTCCGGACAAACTATGTGTGCACAAGCATCATTGAAATGTGGCTACAGAAGTAGTCCGGACAAACTATGTGTGCACAAGCATCATTGAAATCTGGCTACAGAAGTAGTCCGGACAAACTATGTGCAAGTATCATTGAAATGTGGCTACAGAAGTAGTCCGGACAAACTATGTGTGCACAAGCATCATTGAAATCTGGCTACAGAAGTAGTCCGGACAAACTATGTGTGCACAAGCATCATTGAAATCTGGCTACAGAAGTAGTCCGGACAAACTATGTGTGCACAAGTATCATTGAAATCTGGCTACAGAAGTAGTCCGGACAAACTATGTGTGCACAAGCATCATTGAAATGTGGCTACAGAAGTAGTCCGGACAAACTATGTGTGCACAAGCATCATTGAAATCTGGCTACAGAAGTAGTCTGGACAAACTATGTGCAAGTATCATTGAAATGTGGCTACAGAAGTAGTCCGGACAAACTATGTGTGCACAAGCATCATTGAAATCTGGCTACAGAAGTAGTCCGGACAAACTATGTGTGCACAAGCATCATTGAAATCTGGCTACAGAAGTAGTCCGGACAAACTATGTGCAAGTATCATTGAAATGTGGCTACAGAAGTAGTCCGGACAAACTATGTGCAAGTATCATTGAAATCTGGCTACAGAAGTAGTCCGGACAAACTATGTGTGCACAAGTATCATTGAAATCTGGCTACAGAAGTAGTCCGGACAAACTATGTGCAAGTATCATTGAAATCTGGCTACAGAAGTAGTCCGGACAAACTATGTGTGCACAAGTATCATTGAAATCTGGCTACAGAAGTAGTCCGGACAAACTATGTGTGCACAAGTATCATTGAAATCTGGCTACAGAAGTAGTCCGGACAAACTATGTGCATCATTGAAATCTGGCTACAGAAGTAGTCCGGACAAACTATGTGCAAGTATCATTGAAATGTGGCTACAGAAGTAGTCCGGACAAACTATGTGTGCACAAGTATCATTGAAATCTGGCTCCAGAAGTAGTCCGGACAAACTATGTGTGCACAAGTATCATTGAAATGTGGCTACAGAAGTAGTCCGGACAAACTATGTGCATCATTGAAATGTGGCTACAGAAGTAGTCCGGACAAACTATTTTGCATCATTGAAATCTGGCTACAGAAGTAGTCCGGACAAACTATTCTTCACTCTGCGAAAAATGAACTGAGCAGAACAAGAGATGCAAAACTAGATATGGTACTGATCATTCCTGTGAAGTCCCCCCCCCCTCAGGGGGCAACATAATTTATGTCTACTAGAAGCGCACAATATATAGCAGGACTCATTCTCGAGGGCGACTTGGGCTAATTAGTCGCACTACGGACCCTTAATTCACCTGCAGGGCTTAAAAACAAAATAAGTTTCTTTTACAATTTTCATACCAATTTTTGTAAGATACACCTAGCCCAATATGAAGCCCTCATTCTATTCAAATGTTGTATTTAATGGTCAAATTGTGTCATTTAACCCTATTTTGTTGAAATTTATTAAATAACACAATTTAAGGACGTAATCACAGGATTTCTAACTTCTCCCAAATATTATTACCTAGAATAGTTTCATTATATTTATTTCCACGACTGTGATGGACATAACGCAGTTACAATACATGTAGCTCAAGCATTACATGGACACCTTATATACATGTACAATACATGTAGCTCAAGCATTATATGGACACCGTATATACATGTACAATACATGTAGCTCAAGCATTATATGGACACCGTATATACATGTACAATACATGTAGCTCAAGCATTATATGGACACCGTATATACATGTACAATACATGTAGCTCAAGCATTATATGGACACCGTATATACATGTACAATACATGTAGCTCAAGCATTATATGGACACCGTATATACATGTACAATACATGTAGCTCAAGCATTATATGGACACCGTATATACATGTACAATACATGTAGCTCAAGCATTATATGGACACCGTATATACATGTACCTATTTTCTTTCGTCTGTATTCAGAGCCGACAGCTAACATGGCAATGTACCCCCTTCGTACCATCTTCTTATGCAGGTCTAACTTACACACTATCGCTCCCACACATTTCTCATCATCCATGGCCTGAAAGCAACAAGTTTAATCAATGTAAATAATTGTGGAAGCCGTGCTAGCGCAGTGGTAGCATGTTTGCTTCAGGTACGAAAGGTCCAGCTGTAGCCGTTACGATTGTGCCCTTAGGTAAGGCATTTAAATTCTACATTGCCTCTTCTCTCTCCCCCATGACGAGGTCTCAAGAGTGATTAATATCAGTTGTAAGAACTTGTTTCGCAATCGAGCTAAAATAAATTTGCATAAACTAACAATTGTAACCTGTTGTCAGCAGAGAAACAAACTATTAATAAATATGAGGGCAAACTTTATTATTACATTACGGTGTTTGTTTAACTGTAAACGAGGTGTCGGTGCTTTACCCTGTGCACGTAAAAGAACCAGAGGAGACTCTGGAATGGGCCTCTGTCTGTATCATAGCACTATCCTCCAAAATTACTAATCTCTTCAGGAGGCGTTGTTCATATGGGCAACCGGTAGCGACAATAAATAAACGTAAAAAAAAACCTATGATAATGAGCGCATACTGTATAAAATGGCTGTCCGATTAGCGCAGTGGTTAGCATGCTCGCTTCTCACAAATGCAACCCGGGTTTGATCCTCGGAAAGGGAAGTATGTGAGATGGTATGGTGGTCAGATCGGGCAGGTGGGTTTTCTCCGGTTTCCTCCCACACAAATATGTTGTACATCCGTGCAAACGAGAGTGATTAATATAAGTTGTTACAGCTTGTTTCGTAAAATGTATAAATGCATTGTAATATGTATACATACATGTTGCATTATCAGTAAAATAGTTATATAATGTTACTTACAATGTATAAATGCATTGGGTTATAAATATATGCTACACAAGTCACAAGACTCACCGCACCATTGTTTAAAGCGACATTACATCGGTGAAAATGCAAAATTCTACATAATGTAATTTCCTATCATTGTTTACGACAGACCTTAAAAACAGCGGATATTTCGGATACATTTTAATATGTCCTTAATAATTATATCGGCTACCAGCTTAAAATCAAGATGTTGTGAGTACGAGCCTCCGTCAGAACAACGGTGGTTGTTTTCTTAGGCAAGACACTTAAATCCATATTGCCTCTTCTATGACGTTGCTACTTTCATTTTGGCACCAACTGGTCAGTGCAAATTGTGATGACGTCACTACGCAAAGCAGCGTTATATTTATGTTTTAAACAACATTATAATTGTGTCAGGACTTCTTTTAAATTGTAGTTTGTCTTTAATACATATAGTTTAAATGTATTTATTCAGAAAATAACATACAAGAATAAAGTGCTGCACAAGAAAGCATCTGGAAATGCTTATGCTAATCACTTTTCATGTACCAATTAAAATAGAAATATGCATACTTTAAAGCTTAATTTACAAATTATACAGATTATTCTCTCAACCAATGAGAATCCTTCCAGGTGTTAATCAAATATGTGATGATGGTATTACACTGAATACAAGCAAAGTTACACTGAATACAAAGTTTTGTGATAAATAACACGAGTGGTGATTTCATACCTTATTTTATGGAATGAGTTTTTTTGCTATTCACTAAATTGTGATGACGTAACTCTGCAAAGCAGCGTTATATTTATGTTTTAAACAGCGTTATAATTGCGTCAAGACTTCTTTTAAATCGTAGTTTGTCTTACCATTAACGTTATGTACCAATTCAAATAGAAATATGCATACATTACTTATTAACTCAAATTATAAGGATTATTCTCTCAACCAATCAGAATCCTTCGAGGTGTTATTACCCGTGTGTACATATTAGAAACTATGAGATGACTGTATTACACTGGATACAAGCACAGTTATGTGATAAAAATAGTTACGATATTATGTCGATAAATATGAAAATATACTATCTTTATCTTGTGCAATATTCCAACTATGTTGACAATGTGTATGATGACGCAGAAACGGATTCAGACAGAGGTAACCCTGGATGACACCAATATATCATTGGTCATTTTCGTTAGAAACATTAACTTATATACAATATATATACATTAGTATACCATTTTAAATATCCTAATTAGTAACATTCTTTTGACAATAAAACTATAAGTAAAAAAAATATTGGGGCCGACAAAGTCTTATGGCCGAAGTGTCTTAGGACCGTGGAGACGTAGTGTGGCTTGTCTTAGTGCCGTGGTGACGTAGGCTGGCTTGTCTTAGGGCCGTGGTGACATAGGGTGGCTTGTCTTAGGGCCGTGGTGACGTAGGGTGGCTTGTCTTAGTGCCGTGGTGACGTAGGGTGGCTTGTCTTAGGGCCGTGGTGACCTAGGGTGGCTTGTCTTAGTGCCATGGTGACGTAGGATGGCTTGTCTTAGGGCCGTGGAGACGTAGGGTGGCTTGTCTTGGTGCCATGGTGACGTAGGGTGGCTTGTCTTGGTGACGTAGGGTGGCTTGTCTTAGGGCCATGGTGACGTAGGGTGGCTTGTCTTAGGGCCGTGGTGACGTAGGGTGGCTTGTCTTGGTGCCATGGTGACGTAGGGTGGCTTGTCTTGGTGCCGTAGGGTGGCTTGTCTTAGTGCCGTGGTGACGTAGGGTGGCTTGTCTTAGGGCCATGGTGACGTAGGGTGGCTTGTCTTAGGGCCGTGGTGACGTAGGGTGGCTTGTCTTAGGGCTGTGGAGACGTAGGGTGGATTGTCTTAGGGCCGAGACGTCACTAAAGCATCAGTATACCCAAGATAAAACCTAATCATGAATATCTGTCAAAATCATATAGCTATTAAACAGTCATAGTTTCTATTAAACAGTCAGTTTTCTCCGACAAGGAATACTTACTAGGAAGCACAGTTTTGGCCAATTGTGAATGAAATATCTGTAAGTATATATGGAATATGGTTCAGACAAGTCTTTGGTGATAAGTCTCATAATGTCTGGCATTTGCAATTCTGATCTATAGACAACATATTCTATGCCATTAAACACATCTGTTTCCTCTGGTTCATTGTCATCAAAGTTCACACCATGTAATTTTGATGATATCTGGCACAAATCTCGATTGATGGATTTATCACAATCACAGACATGCTCTTTATCGGTGTTCGGAGAGAAGGACGCTCCATCTGGCACAGCTGAATGTTCTACATCACAACAGGTGGCATTTGATACAATAGGAGGAAGCAGACAACAGTCATGATGTTGATTTAGCAGTCTATTTAAATCAGGTGATATATGTGTCATACCATTCGGTGGATGTTTGTCAATAGATTGGATTTTAACATTCCCTATATTAGCATCAGCGGGATGCTGACCAGTGTGGGTGGGGTAGGACATACGGTTTTTTTCAGAATCTGAAAGATTCACGTATTGATCGGGTTTCTCGCAATCTGTCATTTTCTTGAATAATTAAAGGGTCTAACCCTAACCATATGAGTATTTTAATGAAAAGAAAATTCAACTGAATTTCATAGCAGCGATTTTTAAGCATGTTTTCCTGTCATTTTTCGACATGTTGTTGGTGTCGGCCATATTACTTCCGGTTCGTAAAAACCGTACGCATTAATAACAATATTAAATTAATACATATTTGAATACAAGAAAATACGTATTTATAATTCTAAGTGAATCTCTTAAATACGTAAATCATTGTAATTGTCTGTTATCAACACATTGTGGGTTTCAGTAACTAATATTCTGTAACTACTTTTTTCTGTGGAGATATATGTCTGTGTGTTGGTAGGCACTTCCTGTTTCTATTGCATGTGTAATTGGTGAATGTCAAAGTAATGAAAAGAGGTCTCCAACTGAAATATTGACAACCAAGCGGTTTAAGTTAATACTATTGGTATTTTAGAGCTCTACATATTAGGTGTGATAATTAATGGTTGTGTCTGGAGGAGCTGTGAGGCTAACACTAATGCTATTACAAATTCTCTACCCAAATTACTGTGTCTTCAGTAGCCTTGACCATGCACAGAATGAGCAGAACAGTTAGTGACCTGACATGGGGCTCGAACCCACGACCTCAAAACACTAGTCTGACAGCTTTAAACTAACCGGGCTGATGCTCTACTTATGTTGATATTACACTAACACTGTTCCCTCTTTTATTCTTTGGGAGCTGCACTCCAACTCCTTTGCCCTCACACAGCCAGATATCCTCCTCGCCATTGCATTAATCAGGCAAGGAAAGAGCAGATAAGTTAGCCACCCAATGTGTGACTCGCCACAATCGTATAGTGATTTCACACAAAAACAATCTTCTTGTGGGCAGTTCTTCACACATGTTGGATAAACCATACTACCGTCCATACTCGCCTATATCACAAGATTATAGCCTCAAAGTGGCTTCCCGTCTTATAAATGAGTACTTAAAAAATTGAATTTCTTTTAACCCATTCAATACTAAGTAACTCGCATGGACTGGTCCATGATATTCATAAACCAATAAATGAATCAGAAAATCACATTTGGACAAGTTCATTTATCAAAATGGGTAATTATGTCTAAAAATAGTCATATCACTGGCAAAAAGTGCAGATCCTGATGAGACAGCTCGTCACGAGCCGGCTCATCTGGATCTACACTTTTTGTAAGCCTATTTAAAGGTATGTGGTGTTGAAAGGGTTAATGTGTTAAAATTAATGGTATCCATTATTATGTTTTAAAAAATAAAGCACTCGGACACTGAACATGTCTTCAACTTGCACTGGCCAAACATGCAATTTATACATGTGTCTGGTGTCCATTTTATCAACCCGTCTTATAATTATATGCGAGCGCATGCCAAAACACACAGATTTCAGGACCACAGTAGGGAGGTCGTCTTACAGGCAAGATTGTCTTATAGGCTAGTATAGACTGTAATATAAGACAATAAATAGTATATTATTTATAACAATAGGAATATGTCGGTGTGCAGCATAGTTTAAGGAAGTGCATAAATGGGCGTTATAACCAGAGAATAACCCCCTCTCATCTCATACTTGAACGATAAATCTTTCTCAGCTGCTTCAATCAACAAGTATCTAATATTTGCTGCTTTGTTTCAGACTGAAGTGAGAAGCGTGTATTATGTCAGCTCCACCACTAAAAGCAATGAGGGAACAGTGCTACACTGCAAGGGATGCACATTACAAGTGCCTAGATGAAAATGGTGATATTTTTAAATGCAAGAACACATTGGATAAGTTGGAAGAAATGTGCCCAAAAGTGTGGGTAAGAAAAGTTTGATGCATAATTATGTACATGTACTAGTATCATCTATATATTATGTTTGTTAATTTAATATAAACTATTTATTTTACAACGATTGCGAAACAAGTTTTAGCAACTTATATTAATCACTCTTGTTGGCGATGATGAAAGCGTAAATGTGGTCATTCGTGTGGGAGGAAACCGGAGTACCCAGAGAAAACCCACCTGTCCGATCTGGCGACCACCGTACCATCTCACATGCTTCCCGTTCTGAGAATCGAACCCAGGTTGCATTGGTGAGAAGCAAGCGCGCTAACCACTGCGCTATTATGTTTGTAGAAGCTCCCATTGTATGGTCCCTCTAACATAAACTGGCTCTGTTAAATACCTAATCAGCTCTTCCATAGCTCACAAGCAATCTATATTTATGAACTTGTCTAATTACTGTAACATTTTTTAATGTTAAATAATGGTGTGAAATCCACACACACAACAGATACCTCATCCAAAACGCACAGTCAAAACATAAAACACATATATATATATATAAATATATATATATTGTACTAACTACATTTACGAGCATTTTGTACTGTTACGCAGCCAGCTTGTTTTAGGATATGCAATTTCGTTGTTTCAGCTCATTCATGTATAACACTATTTCTGTTCTCATTCATGTATAACACTATTTCTGTTTCATTCATGTATAACACTATTTCTGTTTCATTCATGTATAACACTATTTCTGTTTCATTCATGTATAACACTATTTCTCTTCTCATTCATGTATAACACTATTTCTGTTCTCATTCATGTATAACACTATTTCTCTTCTCATTCATGTATAACACTATTTCTGTTTCATTCATGTATAACACTATTTCTCTTCTCATTCATGTATAACACTATTTCTCTTCTCATTCATGTATAACACTATTTCTGTTTCATTCATGTATAACACTATTTCTGTTTCATTCATGTATAACACTATTTCTCTTCTCATTCATGTATAACACTATTTCTGTTTCATTCATGTATAACACTATTTCTGTTTCATTCATGTATAACACTATTTCTCTTCTCATTCATGTATAACACTATTTCTCTTCTCATTCATGTATAACACTATTTCTGTTTCATTCATGTATAACACTATTTCTGTTTCATTCATGTATAACACTATTTCTCTTCTCATTCATGTATAACACTATTTCTGTTTCATTCATGTATAACACTATTTCTGTTCTCATTCATGTATAACACTATTTCTCTTCTCATTCATGTATAACACTATTTCTCTTCTCATTCATGTATAACACTATTTCTCTTCTCATTCATGTATAACACTATTTCTGTTTCATTCATGTATAACACTATTTCTCTTCTCATTCATGTATAACACTATTTCTGTTTCATTCATGTATAACACTATTTCTCTTCTCATTCATGTATAACACTATTTCTGCTTCATTCATGTATAACACTAGTTCTGTTCTCATTCATGTATAACACTATTTCTCTTCTCATTCATGTATAACACTATTTCTGTTTCATTCATGTATAACACTATTTCTGTTTCATTCATGTATAACACTATTTCTCTTCTCATTCATGTATAACACTATTTCTGTTCTCATTCATGTATAACACTATTTCTCTTCTCATTCATGTATAACACTATTTCTGTTTCATTCATGTATAACACTATTTCTGTTTCATTCATGTATAACACTATTTCTCTTCTCATTCATGTATAACACTATTTCTGTTTCATTCATGTATTACACTATTTCTCTTCTCATTCATGTATAACACTATTTCTGTTCTCATTCATGTATAACACTATTTCTGTTTCATTCATGTATAACACTAGTTCTCTTCTCATTCATGTATAACACTATTTCTGTTTCATTCATGTATAACACTATTTCTCTTCTCATTCATGTATAACACTATTTCTGTTCTCATTCATGTATAACACTATTTCTGTTTCATTCATGTATAACACTATTTCTGTTTCATTCATGTATAACACTATTTCTGCTTCATTCATGTATAACACTAGTTCTGTTCTCATTCATGTATAACACTATTTCTCTTCTCATTCATGTATAACACTATTTCTGTTTCATTCATGTATAACACTATTTCTGTTTCATTCATGTATAACACTATTTCTCTTCTCATTCACGTATAACACTATTTCTGTTTCATTCATGTATAACACTATTTCTCTTCTCATTCACGTATAACACTATTTCTGTTTCATTCATGTATAACACTATTTCTGTTTCATTCATGTATAACACTATTTCTGTTTCATTCATGTATAACACTATTTCTCTTCTATTCATGTATAACACTATTTCTGTTTCATTCATGTATAACACTATTTCTCTTCTCATTCATGTATAACACTATTTCTGTTCTCATTCATGTATAACACTATTTCTCTTCTCATTCATGTATAACACTATTTCTCTTCTCATTCACGTATAACACTATTTCTGTTTCATTCATGTATAACACTATTTCTGTTCTCATTCATGTATAACACTATTTCTGTTCTCATTCATGTATAACACTATTTCTCTTCTCATTCATGTATAACACTATTTCTCTTCTCATTCATGTATAACACTATTTCTCTTCTCATTCATGTATAACACTATTTCTGTTTCATTCATGTATAACACTATTTCTCTTCTCATTCATGTATAACACTAGTTCTGTTCTCATTCATGTATAACACTATTTCTCTTCTCATTCATGTATAACACTATTTCTGTTTCATTCATGTACTATTTCTGTTTCATTCATGTATAACACTATTTCTGCTTCATTCATGTATAACACTATTTCTCTTCTCATTCATGTATAACACTATTTCTGTTCTCATTCACGTATAACACTATTTCTGCTTCATTCATGTATAACACTATTTCTGTCTCATTCATGTACAACACTATTTCTCTTCTCATTCATGTATAACACTATTTCTGTTCTCATTGCAGGTTAAACACTTTGAAAGGACAAGAAATGCAAAAGCTTTAAAACAAATACAGGAAGGAAGAACATTTGAATCTTAAACTGTTTTTGAAAGACACTTTCTTTATTAGTTGTATATATTTTCTATAATAAATAATTTGCATAGCATGAACTGTACCTTAAGTACATTGTACTTCATAATACATAGCCTCAGTCTGCCTCCATGGTCATGTGGTTACGGTCGCTGACTTGTACACCACTGTAACCTATCATCACTGATGATCACTGGTTCGAGCCCCACTCAGACCCATGTCTCATTTATATGATACCTGGGCAACCGTTGGAGCCTGCCCAGGAAAGGTGTTGATATGTAAGCTGTCCGACGCTCAAATGGGCAACTGGTAAATAAACTTAAAATATTAAAAAAGACCTACCGGTAACCTCATCATTGCATACCGTTGTAAATCCAGGTAGTTAGCCCCTGCCATAGGAATCGGGGTTACTAAGTTAGCCCCTGCCATAGGAATCAGGGTTACTAAGTTAGCCCCTGCCATAGGAATCAGGGTTACTAAGTTAGCCCCTGCCATAGGAATCAGGGTTACTAAGTTAGCCCCTGCCATAGGAATCGGGGTTACTGAGTTAGCCCCTGCCATAGGAATCAGGGTTACTGAGTTAGCCCCTGCCATAGGAATCAGGGTTACTAAGTTAGCCCCTGCCATAGGAATCGGGGTTACTGAGTTAGCCCCTGCCATAGGAATCGGGGTTACTGAGTTAGCCCTGCCATAGGAATGGGGTTACTAAGTTAGCCCCTGCCATAGGAATCGGGGTTACTGAGTTAGCCCCTGCCATAGGAATCGGGGTTACTGAGTTAGCCCCTGCCATAGGAATCAGGGTTACTAAGTTAGCCCCTGCCATAGGAATCAGGGTTACTGAGTTAGCCCCTGCCATAGGAATCGGGGTTACTGAGTTAGCCCCTGCCATAGGAATCAGGGTTACTAAGTTAGCCCCTGCCATAGGATTCAGGGTTACTGAGTTAGCCCCTGCCATAGGAATCGGGGTTACTGAGTTAGCCCCTGCCATAGGAATCAGGGTTACTAAGTTAGCCCCTGCCATAGGAATCAGGGTTACTAAGTTAGCCCCTGTCATAGGAATCAGGGTTACTGGTTAGCCCCTGCCATAGGAATCAGGGTTACTAAGTTAGCCCCTGCCATAGGAATCAGGGTTACTAAGTTAGCCCCTGCCATAGGAATCAGGGTTACTAAGTTAGCCCCTGCCATAGGAATCAGGGTTACTAAGTTAGCCCCTGTCATAGGAATCAGGGTTACTGGTTTAGCCCCTGCCATAGGAATCAGGGTTACTAAGTTAGCCCCTGCCATAGGAATCAGGGTTACTAAGTTAGCCCCTGCCATAGGAATCAGGGTTATTGAGTTAGCCCCTGCCATAGGAATCGGGGTTACTGAGTTAGCCCCTGCCATAGGAATCAGGGTTACTAAGTTAGCCCCTGCCATAGGAATCAGGGTTACTAAGTTAGCCCCTGCCATAGGAATCGGGGTTACTGAGTTAGCCCCTGCCATAGGAATCGGGATTACTGAGTTAGCCCCTGCCATAGGAATCGGGGTTACCGAGTTAGCCCCTGCCATAGGAATCGGGGTTACTGAGTTAGCCCCTGCCATAGGAATCGGGGTTACTAAGTTAGCCCCTGCCATAGGAATCGGGGTTACTAAGTTAGCCCCTGCCATAGGAATCAGGGTTACTAAGTTAGCCCCTGCCATAGGAATCGGGGTTACTGAGTTAGCCCCTACCATAGGAATCGGGGTTACTGAGTTAGCCCCTGCCATAGGAATCGGGGTTACTGAGTTAGCCCCTACCATAGGAATCGGTGTTACTGAGTTAGCCCCTACCATAGGAATCAGGGTTATTGAGTTAGCCCCTGCCATAGGAATCGGGGTTACTGAGTTAGCCCCTACCATAGGAATCGGGGTTACTGAGTTAGCCCCTGCTATAGGAATCGGGGTTACTGAGTTAGCCCCTGCCATAGAATGTTAGCGGAATAACTCAAAACATTGTGGATGAACTGTGATGTAACCTTGTGGATATAATTATAGAGAGTGATTAGATTTTGGAAGAAATCATTCAATGTATGTTGTCATGGCAGTCAGCGCAGATCTCTTAAGTGTTATTCTCTAGTTCGAGGGTTCAACACCACTATGCTAACTCATTTTTTACAAAATTCTTTTACATTTTGGTTATTAATTATATAAAATATTAAGACTGCATTCTATTTTTTGTTATTGAGAAACATATAATTCGGTATACTATTCTAACTCAATTTCAACAATTTATTTAACATTACACTATGTTAGCTCATGACGTAACAGATATGAATGGGGTTGATGGAACTGTACTGTACTTCCCACTCTATATACATACACGCATAGGTGTACTGGGGGAAAAAGGTTGTACCCTCCTGGCTGTACCCTGAGTTGGTTTACCATAACCAATCTGCAGCTATACTAATGTTAGTGCTTACAATTTGCCACAACTAATTGACTGGAACTGTGAATCTAGTCGAGGTACAGAGACAATGCTTACCTGCCCAAGTAGAAAGGTTTTTATATGTTGTCCCGAGCTACGAGCGTTACTAAAGGTGTCTGTGCCGTTACATGTATTAATTATGTCACTTACAATATCAGAGGTTGTTGTCACTGATGGTCACAGATTCGAGCCCTGCTCAGGCCGTGTCTATTTATATGAAAAAGTTGACAGTTTGTTACGGAGGTTGGTACACCATGACTGGTTAACTGCTGGAGCCTGTCCAGCAAAGGTGTTGTTAGGTAAGCTGCCTGTCGCTCATATGGGCAACCGGTAGCTACGATAAATAAACGTAAAAAAATGAAATTCATGTGCTATAAAGACTATTGTAAACTTATGGAAGATAATGGCAACATTGTTTGAATAAATAAAAGAAATACTGTGATATATTTCTGTGCATTTAATTGTACCAGTTTATTGACATTATATACATTATCAAAATATAACAACAGACTTGTATACAGTTTTATAAATATGTCTGGAGTTTACCAGCCATTCCCTGAATGTACCATGTGTACCTGCATACTGTACTGATACATATAACAGGAATATCTACCAGTAAATCTAGTCCCTGAATGTACCTGCAGACTGTACTGATACATATAACAGGATTATCTACCAGTAAATCTAGTCCCTGCAGACTGTACTGATACATATAACAGGAATATCTACCAGTAAATCTAGTCCCTGAATGTACCTGCAGACTGTACTGATACATATAACAGGAATATCTACCAGTAAATCTAGTCCCTGAATGTACCTGCAGACTGTACTGATACATATAACAGGACTATCTACCAGTAAATCTTGTACCATATGTACCTGCAGACTGTACTGATACATATAACAGGACTATTCTACCAGTAAATCTAGTCCCTGAATGTACCATGTGTACCTGCAGACTGTACTGATACATATAACAGGAATATCTACCAGTAAATCTAGTCCCTGAATGTACCTGCAGACTGTACTGATACATATAACAGGACTATCTACCAGTAAATCTAGTCCCTGAATGTACCTGCAGACTGTACTGATACATATAACAGGACTATCTACCAGTAAATCTAGTCCCTGAATGTACCATGTGTACCTGCAGACTGTACTGATACATATAACAGGAATATCTACCAGTAAATCTAGTCGGGCGAATATACTTTACATATACTCGTCAATATAGCTTCCAAGCAACCAGTACAGTAAATTCATTGGTCTTGACTAATATACTGCAGCCACATTGATCTATACTAATATACTGCAGCCACATTGGTCTTGACTAATATACTGCAGCCACATTGGTCTTGACTAATATACTGCAACCACATTAGTCTTGACTAATATACTGCAGCCACATTGGTCTTGACTAATATACTGCAGCCACATTGGTCTTGACTAATATACTGCAGCCACATTGGTCTTGACTAATATACTGCAACCACATTGGTCTTGACTAATATACTGCAACCACATTAGTCTTGACTAATATACTGCAGCCACATTGGTCTTGACTAATATACTGCAGCCACATTGGTCTTGACTAATATACTGCAGCCACATTGGTCTTGACTAATATACTGCAGCCACATTGGTCTTGACTAATATACTGCAACCACATTAGTCTTGACTAATATACTGCAACCACATTGGTCTTGACTAATATACTGCAACCACATTGGTCTTGACTAATATACTGCAACCACATTGGTCTTGACTAATATACTGCAGCCATATTTGAATCATTAATATCAAAATACTTTTATGTTAAAAATTGTATGTGTCCGAGGAAACAATGCAATACATGTACATCCATTCTGTACATACTTGGCATGACCCAGGACACTGTATGGAAGAACCTTCATGCCACTTAGTATCAAAACTTAGTATTAAAACTAGCCCCAGGTGGATGGAAACCAAATCAATGGCCGACGTTTGATCTCTATTCTTCCAAAACAAGCAACAGTATCTTTAACAAGACCAAATAACTTATTTCATAAAGTGACTGAAATTATTAACCAATCATCGGAGTCGGACGTTATTTCCACAAAATGGATTTATGTAGATCAACATGATCTATTAGCCCTGCATCCTGCTTCATTATATCATCTAGATCTCTACAGATTTCAGTTGTCTGATAACAGTTCAAAGGCTCAAACACACACTGTATTAGCTATATATGACGACAAACTTCATTGCATTGGCAGTGAACCCAGATGTTGGACTTGAACCAACAACCTGTAAGCGAGTGGTCTTGAGGTGACGCCTTCTACCAGTCAGATAAAGCTCAAGTAGTTTTATAATCTCCATTTTCTAACGGGCACGATGAGCAATGTATTTGCCTGCATCCAATCAAGTCAGCCAGTATATACACAAAGCACATGAACTCTAGTAGCGGATCAAGTCAGCCAGTATATATACACAAAGCACATGAACTCTAGTAGCGGATCAAGTCAGCCAGTATATACACACAAAGCACATGAACTCTAGTAGCGGATCAAGTTAGCCAGTATATACACACAAAGCACATGAACTCTAGTAGCGGATCAAGTTAGCCAGTATATACACAAAGCACATGAACTCTAGTAGCGGATCAAGTCAGCCAGTATATACACAAAGCACATGAACTCTAGTAGCAGATCAAGTCAGCCAGTATATACACAAAGCACATGAACTCTAGTAGCGGATCAAGTTAGCCAGTATATACACAAAGCACATGAACTCTAGTAGCGGAGCAAGTTAGCCAGTATATACACAAAGCACATGAACTCTAGTAGCGGATCAAGTCAGCCAGTATATACACACAAAGCACATGAACTCTAGTAGCGGATCATGTTAGCCAGTATATACACACAAAGCACATGAACTCTAGTAGCGGATCATGTTAGCCAGTATATACACAAAGCACATGAACTCTAAGTAGCGGAGCAAGTTAGCCAGTATATACACAAAGCACATGAACTCTAGTAGCGGAGCAAGTTAGCCAGTATATACACAAAGCACATGAACTCTAGTAGCGGAGCAAGTTAGCCAGTATATACACAAAGCACATGAACTCTAGTAGCGGAGCAAGTTAGCCAGTATATACACAAAGCACATGAACTCTAGTAGCGGAGCAAGTTAGCCAGTATATACACAAAGCACATGAACTCTAGTAGCGGAGCAAGTTAGCCAGTATATACACAAAGCACATGAACTCTAGTAGCGGAGCAAGTTAGCCAGTATATACACAAAGCACATGAACTCTAGTAGCGGAGCAAGTTAGCCAGTATATACACAAAGCACATGAACTCTAGTAGCGGAGCAAGTTAGCCAGTATATACACAAAGCACATGAACTCTAGTAGCGGAGCAAGTTAGCCAGTATATACACAAAGCACAAGAACTCTAGTAGCGGAGCAAGTTAGCCAGTATATACACAAAGCACATGAACTCTAGTAGCGGATCAGCGGTGCATAATCCAGGGTCACAAGTTCCATTCCACTCTATCCATATTTAAAATGGATAACATCGTAACCTTTCAGACAAGACTTTAGTTTATACAAATTTATTCTAGCTTGATTGCGAAACAAGTTCTTACAACTTATATTAAACACTCTCGAGACCTCATTCCTGATGGAATCCATCACCACACGGGAGAGAGGAGAAAAGAGACAACGTGCAATTTAAATGCCTTGCCTAAGGGCACAATCATAACAGCTTTAATTCTGGGCCTTTCGCACCAGAAGCAAACACGCTACCACAACTTCCACTTCAGGTCTTGTGTCGGTGCTGTACCAGAGGAGTTCACTGGAATAGGGTTTGGTCTGTATCATGGCACTACCTTCCAAAACATAACGTCACTGATCTCTTCCGGAGGCGCTGGACATATGGGCAACCGGTGGTCACCCTGCCACTGTAGTAGTTCTGCATTCTGTACATACTACCTCGTACGAGTGTTGAGAGGTCAGCTTTATGACCTGGCGGCATCCTCCTTCATACTTGTAACATAGATTACATCGCAGTATGTCGATGACTAACACTCATCATTTCCCGGGGTAAATGTCGCATGCTCTATGTCACAGTCATTCATAAAACACGGAGAACACGAGTCTTCCCATGCTAGCACCTGTCAACAGAATAATGACAGGCAATCAGAGTAAATGCATACATGTGCATAGACGTGCATTCTGTAGTTCCATATTTTCAACAATAGGTAATGGGAGACATATGCTAGAGGGATCAGAAACTCGAGACATTTCCATTGAAAGTAGTAATTTGTAAATATTTATAAACATGTCGTAAGTGGAATCCGAGCATTCCTTCCTTGCAATGTGGTGATCATATCAATTCAGTGTAGATTAAGTGGCTGCGGCTGATATACGGTAGGAACTATGTACAACTGCCTTCTTAATGATCTACCACAAGTTCTCACATCCTTCATCACGAAGATTGGCATTATTTATGAGCAGTATTTTAAGAATAAAAGTAACTGCAAAGGAGATTTATTAAAGATGGCAACGAGACTCGGAGTACTCGAGAACTTGCAGGAACGTCAGCGAGACTAGGACTAATCGAGAACTTGCAGGAACGTCAGCGAGACTCGGAGTACTCGAGAACTTGCAGGAACGTCAGAGTATCGAATAACAAAATGATGATCGAGTTTTTGAAAGAGTGTCTAGCCACGATTGATTGTACAAGTGTTGGTTCATCGAAATAACAAATTTCTTTTAAGCTTTCCAACGAATTGCCAAATCTCAAGTTCATAGTCAGTGGTATGGTGGGGACTTACAGTTGGTGCTGAGAAGTATTCCTCGAATGTACATGTGAAGTTTGAAAGCAATAGCTATTTCAATGTT
This sequence comes from Archivesica marissinica, assembly GCA_014843695.1. NCBI lineage: Eukaryota > Metazoa > Mollusca > Bivalvia > Venerida > Vesicomyidae > Archivesica > Archivesica marissinica. The sequence goes on from CM026404.1 coordinate 2,890,494, forward strand.
TGAAAACGTTTATTGTTTTTTGATGCATAAATAACATGCATATGTGCACCTTCGAATTCATTGAGGCGAGTGGAATTTTTCACCCGATTTTATATTCTGAAGCGAGTGGAATTTTTCACCCGATTTTATATTCTGAGGCGAGTGGAATTTTTTACCTCTGACTTATGAAATGTGGAATTTTTCACCCATGGCTTCATATTCTGATTTTCTCGCCCCCCCCCCCCCCCACAGCCGTTATAATTATGTATTTACAATATTATCACCTTCTTTGCGGAACATTACAATTATTATAGATTACATGTGCATAGTTCTGTACAGATATCACATTAGTACCTACCTTCTTGTTTCATCTCACTTGAATTGTCTGTTTATCTACAATATAGCAACAAACATTCATTTCTTTAAATAGTACATTCTAGAGACTACTCTTGTACATTCTGAAGTAAAAAATCTTGTTATTTTACTCAATAGCTCAGCATGGTTCATTCTAGGTCAGAATTTTTGGGAGAAGTGAGAAAGCGTGTGATCGCTTCCTTAAATGGTGTTCTTTAATATACTTCTGCAAAATAGGGTTAAAATGCACAGAACAACCATTAAATACAACATTTGAATAGAAGGAGTGCTTTATAATGCCAGTGTATCTTAATACGTGGGGCCCCCAGAGGGCGAAGTCAGGGTCCCTAGGGCGACAATTTCGCCCACGTGTTATTTTGTCTTAGTTTAAACAAATTTATTTTAGCTCAATTGCGAAAAAAGTTCTAACAACTTATATTAATCACTCCCGAGACCTCATTCCTGATGGAATCCATCGCCACGAGGGAGAGAGAAGAGGCAACGTTAAATGCCTTGCCTAAGGGCACTATCATAACGGCTCCAGCGGGGCTCGAACTCCAGACAGTTTGTACCTGAATTATTTTGTAGAATGTAATTGACAGACCTGGCACTGAAATAAGGACTAGAATGTAATTGACAGACCTGGCACTGAGATAAGGACTAGAATGTAATTGACAGACCTGGCACTGAAATAAGAACTAGAATGTAATTGACAGACCTGGCACTGAAATAAGAACTAGAATGTAATTGACAGACCTGGCACTGAGATAAGAACTAGAATGCAATTGACAGACCTGGCACTGAAATAAGAACTAGAATGTAATTGACAGACATGGCACTGAAATAAGAACTAGAATGTAATTGACAGACATGGCACTGAAATAAGAACTAGAATGTAATTGACAGACATGGCACTGAAATAAGAACTAGAATGCAATTGACAGACATGGCACTGAAATAAGAACTAGAATGTAATTGACAGACCTGGCACTGAAATAAGAACTAGAATGTAATTGACAGACCTGGCACTGAAATAAGAACTAGAATGTAATTGACAGACCTGGCACTGAGATAAGAACTAGAATGCAATTGACAGACCTGGCACTGAGATAAGAACTAGAATGTAATTGACAGACATGGCACTGAAATAAGAACTAGAATGTAATTGACAGACCTGGCACTGAAATAAGAACTAGAATGCAATTGACAGACATGGCACTGAAATAAGAACTAGAATGTAATTGACAGACATGGCACTGAAATAAGAACTAGAATGTAATTGACAGACATGGCACTGAAATAAGAACTAGAATGTAATTGACAGACATGGCACCGAAATAAGAACTAGAATGTAATTGACAGACATGGCACCGAAATAAGAACTAGAATGTAATTGACAGACATGGCACTGAAATAAGAACTAGAATGTAATTGACAGACATGGCACTGAAATAAGAACTAGAATGTAATTGACAGACCTGGCACTGAGATAAGAACTAGAATGTAATTGACAGACCTGGCACTGAGATAAGAACTAGAATGTAATTGACAGACCTGGCACTGAGATAAGAACTAGAATGTAATTGACAGACCTGGCACTGAAATAAGAACTAGAATGTAATTGACAGACCTGGCACTGAAATAAGAACTAGAATGTAATTGACAGACATGGCACTGAAATAAGAACTAGAATGTAATTGACAGACCTGGCACTGAAATAAGAACTAGAATGTAATTGACAGACCTGGCACTGAGATAAGAACTAGAATGTAATTGACAGACCTGGCACTGAAATAAGAACTAGAATGTAATTGACAGACATGGCACTGAAATAAGAACTAGAATGTAATTGACAGACCTGGCACTGAAATAAGAACTAGAATGTAATTGACAGACATGGCACTGAAATAAGAACTAGAATGTAATTGACAGACATGGCACTGAAATAAGAACTAGAATGTAATTGACAGACATGGCACTGAAATAAGAACTAGAATGTAATTGACAGACCTGGCACTGAAATAAGAACTAGAATGTAATTGACAGACCTGGCACTGAAATAAGAACTAGAATGTAATTGACAGACCTGGCACTGAAATAAGAACTAGAATGTAATTGACAGACATGGCACTGAAATAAGAACTAGAATGTAATTGACAGACATGGCACTGAAATAAGAACTAGAATGTAATTGACAGACCTGGCACTGAAATAAGAACTAGAATGTAATTGACAGACATGGCACTGACATAAGAACTAGAATGTAATTGACAGACATGGCACTGAAATAAGAACTAGAATGTAATTGACAGACCTGGCACTGAGATAAGAACTAGAATGCAATTGACAGACCTGGCACTGAAATAAGAACTAGAATGTAATTGACAGACCTGGCACTGAAATAAGAACTAGAATGTAATTGACAGACCTGGCACTGAGATAAGAACTAGAATGTAATTGACAGACCTGGCACTGAAATAAGAACTAGAATGTAATTGACAGACCTGGCACTGAAATAAGAACTAGAATGTAATTGACAGACCTGGCACTGAGATAAGAACTAGAATGTAATTGACAGACCTGGCACTGAGATAAGAACTAGAATGTAATTGACAGACCTGGCACTGATCATGTTTGACCTTGATGTTATAACGGTTTCTTTATCCAGACTGGACGACCTAGCTTTCCAATTATCCAATGGAAATGACCATCTTTTACCAGACGTGCGTACATATTTTGAGCTAACTTCATCTACTATCCGCCCGTACCCGCAGAAATATGGTCAGGAAGGTAACATATGCTGAATGCTTTGTGAGGAGAAGAATAACACATTTTCAACAGAGCGAGCACAATAGCCTGCCTTATTCTTTGAATAGTTACTCTACAGTTTAGTTTATGCAAATTTATTTTAGCTTGACTGTGAAACTGATATTTTTACAACGTTAGATTAATGATAATCGCTCTCGAGACCTCATTCCCTCAAAAGTGCATAACATTATCCTCAAACACAACAATCTACCAGAAATGATCTTAATACATCTGCATTGTCAAACTAAGCGATGTTTGCAGCAATATCAATGTTCTCGCTGTCGGTCGCCAATGATGCGATGTTTGCAGCAATATCAATGTTCTCGCTGTCGGTTGCCAATGATGCGATGTTTGCAGCAATATAGATGTTCTCGCTGTCGGTCGCCAATGATGCGATGTTTGCAGCAATATCAATGTTCTCGCTGTCGGTCGCCAATGATGCAAATAATTTTTTTTAAATAATGGCGCTAAATTTTGTGAATTGGCGAAAATATTTGGCGCAACTTTTTAATTTTATTTTGGCACATGTTTTGTCAAATATGGCTTTAAATTTTTATCTGTGAACAATATGGCTAAGAGCTCCAAGATTTTAAAATTGGCTCCAGTTTTTCTAAATTAGCGACAGAAGTGGCACAGACAAAAATACAGACAGAGGGAACTGTGAATACCCATTATTTGGGCTCACGTTATATGGAGTTAAAGGAGAAATTGTCAGCCTCAATGATTCACATCTGTATTTTAACAGAAGAAGATGTTCCGTATTTTCTCACCAAGGACACAATACATGTACTGTATAAACCAGTTGGCCCAAATGAACAATATAGCAATTTAAGCGAATACTTTTTATTTTAAACATCTAGTTACCAAGCATACTCACATTCTGGTCGTCTCTTGTGTAAATGTTGCTGTTGTTGCTGCTGTTTTAATGCCTGAAAACATCAGAAATGTCACAGTACACGTTTAATTTGTAGCGGAATTACTGGCAGAAACTTGCATATCTGGTGGCACTGATTCCTTCAATGTCGGAATGTATCACTCCATTTACGGTACGTGGTTTGTTTTCAAAAAAGGAAAAAAATAACGCTATAATTCCTACACAAATGATCCTAGTTTTAACTGTAGCACTTATCACTAGCAATGATTTATAAGGTATTCGACGTTACAAATAGCAATGATTTATAAGGTATTCACGACGTTACAAATATCAATGATTTATAAGGTATTCACGGCGTTACAATGATTTATAAGGTATTCACGACGTTACAAATATCAATGATTTATAAGGTATTCACGGCGTTACAATGATTTATAAGGTATTCACGACATTACAAATATCAATGATTTATAAGGTATTCACGGCGTTACAATGATTTATAAGGTATTCACAACGTTACAAATAGCAATGATTTATAAGGTATTCACGGCGTTACAATGATTTATAAGGTATTCACAACGTTACAAATATCAATGATTTATAAGGTATTCACGGCGTTACAATGATTTATAAGGTATTCACGGCGTTACAATGATTTATAAGGTATTCACGACGTTACAAATATCAATGATTTATAAGGTATTCACGGCGTTACAATGATTTATAAGGTATTCACGACATTACAAATATCAATGATTTATAAGGTATTCACGGCGTTACAATGATTTATAAGGTATTCACAACGTTACAAATAGCAATGATTTATAAGGTATTCACGGCGTTACAATGATTTATAAGGTATTCACAACGTTACAAATATCAATGATTTATAAGGTATTCACGGCGTTACAATGATTTATAAGGTATTCACGACGTTACAAATAGCAATGATTTATAAGGTATTCACGACGTTACAAATATCAATGATTTATAAGGTATTCACGGCGTTACAATGATTTATAAGGTATTCACGACGTTACAAATATCAATGATTTATAAGGTATTCACGGCGTTACAATGATTTATAAGGTATTCACAACGTTACAAATAGCAATGATTTATAAGGTATTCACGACGTTACAAATATCAATGATTTATAAGGTATTCACGGGGTTACAATGATTTATAAGGTATTCACGGCGTTACAATGATTTATAAGGTATTCACAATGTTACAAATAGCAATGATTTATAAGGTATTCACGACGTTACAAATATCAATGATTTATAAGGTATTCACGGCGTTACAATGATTTATAAGGTATTCACAACGTTACAAATAGCAATGATTTATAAGGTATTCACGACGTTACAAATATCAATGATTTATAAGGTATTCACGGGGTTACAATGATTTATAAGGTATTCACGGCGTTACAATGATTTATAAGGTATTCACAATGTTACAAATAGCAATGATTTATAAGGTATTCACGACGTTACAAATATCAATGATTTATAAGGTATTCACGGCGTTACAATGATTTATAAGGTATTCACGTTTGATTTATAAGGTATTCACGTTGGCGTTACAATGATTTATAAGGTATTCACGGCGTTACAATGATTTATAAGGTATTCACAACGTTACAAATAGCAATGATTTATAAGGTATTCACGACGTTACAAATATCAATGATTTATAAGGTATTCAAGACGTTACAATGATTTATAAGGTATTCACGACGTTACAATGATTTATAAGGTATTCATGACGTTACAATGATTTATAAGGTATTCACGACGTTACAATGATTTATAAGGTATTCACGACGTTACAATGATGTATAAGGTATTCACAACGCTACAATGATTTATAAGGTATTCAAGACGTTACAATGATTTATAAGGTATTCAAGACGTTACAATGATTTATAAGGTATTCACGGCGTTACAATGATTTATAAGGTATTCACGGCGTTACAATGATTTATAAGGTATTCACGACGTTACAATGATTTATAAGGTATTCAAGATGTTACCATGATTTATAAGGTATTCACAACGTTACAAATATCAATGATTTATAAGGTATTCAAGACGTTACAATGATTTATAAGGTATTCACGACGTTACAAATATCAATGATTTATAAGGTATTCACGGCGTTACAATGATTTATAAGGTATTCACGACGTTACAATGATTTATAAGGTATTCACGACATTACAAATATCAATGATTTATAAGGTATTCACGGCGTTACAATGATTTATAAGGTATTCACGGCGTTACAATGATTTATAAGGTATTCATAACGTTACAATGATTTATAAGGTATTCACGACGTTACAATGATTTATAAGGTATTCACAACGTTACAAATATCAATGATTTATAAGGTATTCATGACGTTACAATGATTTATAAGGTATTCACAACGTTACAAATATCAATGATTTATAAGGTATTCATGACGTTACAATGATTTATAAGGTATTCACAACATTACAAATATCAATGATTTATAAGGTATTCACGGCGTTACAATGATTTATAAGGTATTCACAACGTTACAAATAGCAATGATTTATAAGGTATTCACGACGTTACAAATATCAATGATTTATAAGGTATTCACGGCGTTACAATGATTTATAAGGTATTCACGGCGTTACAATGATTTATAAGGTATTCAAGACGTTACAATGATTTATAAGGTATTCACGACGTTACAATGATTTATAAGGTATTCATGACGTTACAATGATTTATAAGGTATTCACGACGTTACAATGATTTATAAGGTATTCACGACGTTACAATGATTTATAAGGTATTCACGACGTTACAAATATCAATGATGTATAAGGTATTCACAACGTTACAATGATTTATAAGGTATTCAAGACGTTACAATGATTTATAAGGTATTCACGGCGTTACAATGATTTATAAGGTATTCACGGCGTTACAATGATTTATAAGGTATTCACGACGTTACCATGATTTATAAGGTATTCACAACGTTACAAATATCAATGATTTATAAGGTATTCAAGACGTTACAATGATTTATAAGGTATTCACGACGTTACAAATATCAATGATTTATAAGGTATTCACGGCGTTACAATGATTTATAAGGTATTCACGACGTTACAATGATTTATAAGGTATTCACGACATTACAAATATCAATGATTTATAAGGTATTCACGGCGTTACAATGATTTATAAGGTATTCACAGCGTTACAATGATTTATAAGGTATTCATAACGTTACAATGATTTATAAGGTATTCACGACGTTACAATGATTTATAAGGTATTCATGACGTTACAATGATTTATAAGGTATTCACGACGTTACAATGATTTATAAGGTATTCATAACGTTACAATGATTTATAAGGTATTCACGACGTTACAATGATTTATAAGGTATTCACAACGTTACAAATATCAATGATTTATAAGGTATTCACGACGTTACAATGATTTATAAGGTATTCACAACATTACAAATATCAATGATTTATAAGGTATTCACGACGTTACAATGATTTATAAGGTATTCACAACGTTACAATGATTTATAAGGTATTCACAACGTTACAATGATTTATAAGGTATTCACAACGTTACAAATATCAATGATTTATAAGGTATTCACGACGTTACAATGATTTATAAGGTATTCACAACATTACAATGATTTATAAGGTATTCACAACGTTACAAATATCAATGATTTATAAGGTATTCATGACGTTACAATGATTTATAAGGTATTCACAACGTTACAAATATCAATGATTTATAAGGTATTCACGACGTTACAAATATTAATTTTGCAACATCAAGTTCATTTGTTGGTATATCTTATGTAATATTTTATGGCTGTCCGATTAGCGCGGTGGTTAGCACGCTAGCTTCTCACCAATGCAACATGGGTTCGATCCTCGGACCGGAAGTATGTGAGATGGTACGGTGGTCGCCAGATCGGTTTTCTCCTGGTACTCCGGTTTCCTCCCACATGAATGACCACATATACGCTTCCATCCGCGCCAATGAGAGTGATTAATATAAGTTGTTAAAACTTGCTTTAAACTTAATATTTTATGTAGATTCTGAATTATTGAACAAAAAATGTTAAAGGGAAAACATAGAATGCATCCGTTGTGAAAGCTATGCAAATTCTGTTCTACGACCAAAACCAACCAATGATCCTTCTCACACAACACAGCAACAATACTGTAACATGTAAGTAAGTAAGTCTTTGTGCTGTAATGGATGTGTTATCCATGTGTAACCGAGCAATTTTGCGGCTAAGTTTTCAAGAACCACGATGATGTTCTTAGGGAAGACGTAAAACTGAAATCCACATTGCCTCTTCTCTCTTCCTCTTCCTGATGGAATCCACTAGGAACGAGGTCTCCAGAACAAGATGGAATCCACTAGGAACAAGGTCTCGAGAACAAGATGGAATCCATTAGGAACGAGGTCTCGAGAACAAGATGGAATCCACTAGGAACGAGGTCTCGAGAACAAGATGGAATCCACTAGGAATGAGGTCTCGAGAACAAGATGGAGAACAAGATGGAATCCACTAGGAACAAGGTCTCGAGAACAAGATGGAATCCATTAGGAACGAGGTCTCGAGAACAAGATGGAATCCACTAGGAACAAGGTCTCGAAAACAAGATGGAATCCACTAGGAACGAGGTCTCGAGAACAAGATGGAATCCATTAGGAACGAGGTCTCGAGAACAATGTATCAGCTAACTAATGTAGGATGCAGGTAAACGAAATTTGTGCCAAAAATTAACTGTAAACTACTCACATAAACTGTTCATTAATATTGATAAAATAATCTTTTGTTCTGCAATAAGATATTGCAGGGTCCTATCACAGGAACATGTACACAAGATATTGCAGGGTCCTATCACAGGAACATGTACACAATATATTGCAGGGTCCTATCACAGGAACATGTACACAAGATATTGCAGGGTCCTATCACAGGAACATGTACACAATATATTGCAGGGTCCTATCACAGGAACATGTACACAAGATATTGCAGGGTCCTATCACAGGAACATGTACACAATATATTGCAGGGTCCTATCACAGGAACATGTACACAAGATATTGCAGGGTCCTATCACAGGAACATGTACACAATATATTGCAGGGTCCTATCACAGGAACATGTACACAAGATATTGCAGGGTCCTATCACAGGAACATGTACACAATATATTGCAGGGTCCTATCACAGGAACATGTACACAAGATATTGCAGGGTCCTATCACAGGAACATGTACACAATATATTGCAGGGTCCTATCACAGGAACATGTACACAAGATATTGCAGGGTCCTATCACAGGAACATGTACACAAGATATTGGGGTTTGGTGTATATTGCAGGGTCCTATCACAGGAACATGTACACAAGATATTACAGGGTCCTATCACAGGAACATGTACACAATATATTGCAAGGTCCTATCACAGGAACATGTACATAATATATTGCAAGGTCCTATCACAGGAACATGTACACAATATATTGCAAGGTCCTATCACAGGAACATGTACACAAGATATTGCAGGGTTCTATCACAGGAACAACATATACACAATATATTACAGGGTCCTATCACAGGAACATGTACACAAGATATTGCAGGGTCCTATCACAGGAACATGTACACAATATATTGCAAGGTCCTATCACAGGAACATGTACACAAGATATTGCAGGGTTCTATCACAGGAACAACATATACACAAGATATTACAGGGTCCTATCACAGGAACATGTACACAAGATATTACAGGGTCCTATCACAGGAACACACAGTTCCCAGATCTTTACCTTTTTAATAGCCGTCCAATCATCAATGATGTCTACATCCTTAAGCATATACACAAGGTACGGCCCTGTTACATTGATAGGTTTTCTCCGACGGTCTCGGTTGAATGGATCAGATTTCCTTTTATTCTTCTTTTGAGACTGGCTTTCATTCCATAAATCTGTAAATGCAGTTGAAAGCATTATTAAAAATTAATGAAAATGTAGTGTTTGTTTAATCATATTTTATTACTCGATTCGTTTAACAAAACATGACAAATTAAATAAAGGCAAACGGGTCAGGCCACAAGTTCTACCAACATTAGTCACGGCCCTTCCTGAAAATGTAGTTAATTGTGACTGAAAGGTCAAAGTGCATGGGCACTGCTACAAATCCTGAAACATTGAGGAATACATTGTATTGGTACTATTAGAAAAGAAAGCATCATTTTGATATTCTTGAAAGTTGTCGGGAAATGTTCCCAACATGGATTCTGAATATTACATTAAATTACAAATAGTAACTTGTCATAATTCCAAATATACCGTGTAATATTTAAATTATTCATTGATATCAGTAAATCACGCACATAACAATCAATGTACATTTGTAGTATTACTTAACCCATTCAACACCAAGTAACTCACATGGACTGGTCCACGATATTCTATATAAATTAATAAGAAAATGACATTTAATTTTGTCTGAAAATAGTAATATTACTGGCAAAATGTGCAGATCCTGATGAGACGGCCCGTTACGAGCCGGCTCATCTGGATGTACACTTTTTGTAAGCCTATTTAGATGTATGTGGTGTTGAAAAGGTAAACAACTATTAACTATCCACATTTACAAACCAAAATGTGTACAACTGAGTGACAATGCCAGCATAGCCAAAACGAATCATTTTGAAAATACTCACCTTTTCTTATTTATTGTATGAATTTTAATTCAATGTTACTTTTTACCCCTTTCAAACATTGGCTTAAATCCAGGAAAATACAATTTTATATACTTTCAGTATTTCTTTACATTTTTGCAACACAGTTACACGAGGCAACTTTCAGACAACCACAAACATAACTTATAAAACAAACATTGAGTAAGAATATTACTATACTTAGGCTAGTGGTTGATGTCTTCATTGCTTACAGACAATGGGGACATCAACCGTTAGCATGTAGGCAATTAGAGCAGGTATGTAGTGTTTCCCCCAGACTGAAAAAAGGGCAGGGCGCAGGTAGAAAAAAGGGCAGGGCGCAGGTAGGAAAAAAGGGCATTTTTATTGTTGCCTGTCCTCAAAAGGGCAGAATTGACATGGTCGTATTTATGTCATGAGTACGGAACATTTTGAGGACGAATCAATTTTACAACCTATTGCCTATTACAATTCAAAATTTATTATAATTCGTGACAATGGTGTGGTTTCCGAAATAATTATCGATGCAAAAATGTAAGCTAGAAAATTATGCATTTACATAGAAACTTACCGGTACATATAAAATATAATGGCGGCATAATTGACATCCGTTGGATGTGTAATATTTTTTATTTTTCCTAGAAAGTAAGGCTTAGTTTATACAAATGTATTTTAGCTCGATTGCAAAACAAGTTCATACAACTTATATTAATCACTCTCGAGACCACATTCTTGATGTAATCCATCGCCATGAGGGAGAGAAGAGGCATGAGAGAGGAGAGGCAATGTGGAATTTAAATGCCTTGCCCAAGGGCACAATCGTTACGGCTCCAGCGGGGCTCGAACTCGGGGCCTTTCGCACCGGAAGCGAACGCGCTTCCACGACATCTACGTAAGTAAGGCTTGTGACATTTCATTGAAATGGTTCCAATATGCTACTGGTTAATGTGTGTCAGTGTATGCTTGAATCATACTTAATGAACATTGATTGCCATAATCATCACGAGTGCACATTCCTTGTCATACGATGGGCATGAACCCAACCAGCCTCCATTAAGTGCAACATTCTAGCGCCATTTAGCGTACAATAACATGTATGATATTGTATCATTCAATTCTGTCATTAAAAAAATACTTTGCAGCCTAAAAAGAAAATACTGACGATATGTCTATGGATTTAAATACGGCCCAGTACCTGACGATATGTCTATGGATTTAAATACGGCCCAGTACCTGATGATATGTCTATGGATTTAAATACGGCCCAGTACCTGATGATATGTCTATGGATTTAAATACGGCCCAGTACCTGATGATATGTCTATGGATTTAAATACGGCCCAGTACCTGACGATATGTCTATGTTGTGTCTGTCTTCTTCTAATCTTCGTATTTTATCCTCCAATTCTGACTTGATTGAGTCAAAGAGCAGCATTTTCTCACTCTGCAAGTACAATAATGGTCAACATTGTCTACCAGCATGTGTGTAATCTGCACAAATGGTTACTATAACCCTTAAAATGCCAAATAAATTTTAAGGAATGTGCAAACAACAGCTGCGTCTGATCAGGATCTATGTTGTTTGCTATTCAGACAAGTGTTTTAGCTCCACAATCTGAATAGCAAACAGCATAGAGCCTGTGCCATCTGACCTGGCTCTATGCTGTTTGCAAAAGTAACTTCAGCTGTTTTGTTTTTTGCTCGATTATATTCCTTGATCAGCAGCATTTTGGGCTATATCGCCGGCGGACAATTTACCTAGCAACACGTATCCTGGTCTATATTGCCGGCGGACAGTTTACCTAACAACACGTATCCTGGGCTATATCGCCGGCGGACAGTTTACCTAACAACACGTATCCTGGGCTATATCGCCGGCGGGCAGTTTACCTAACAACACGTATCCTGGGCTATATCGCCGGCGGACAGTTTACCTAACAACACGTATCCTGGGCTATATCGCCGGCGGACAGTTTACCTAACAACACGTATCCTGGGCTATATCGCCGGCAGACAGTTTACCTAACAATACGTATCCTGGGCTATATCGCCGGCGGACAGTTTAACAACACCTTTCCTGGGCTATATCGCCGGCGGACAGTTTAACAACACCTTTCC
>CM026404.1:2904411-2954639 GCA_014843695.1 Archivesica marissinica
TATCCTGGTCTATATTGCCGGCGGACAGTTTACCTAACAACACGTATCCTGGGCTATATCGCCGGCGGACAGTTTACCTAACAACACGTATCCTGGGCTATATCGCCGGCGGGCAGTTTACCTAACAACACGTATCCTGGGCTATATCGCCGGCGGACAGTTTACCTAACAACACGTATCCTGGGCTATATCGCCGGCGGACAGTTTACCTAACAACACGTATCCTGGGCAACCCCAACAAAACACCCCCAACCCCAACAAACAACACCCCCATATCGCCGGCGGACAGTTAACAAAACCTTTCCTGGGCTATATCGCCGGCGGAAAGTTTAAAAAAACCTTTCATGGGCTATATCGCCGAAGGACAGTTAACAACACCTTTCCTGGGCTATATCGCCGGCGGACAGGTTAAACAACACCTTCCCGGGCTATATCGCCGGCGGACAGTTTAACAACACCTTTCCTGGGCTATATCGCCGGCGGACAGTTTAACAACACCTTTCCTGGGCTATATCGCCGGCGGACAGTTTAACAACACCTTTCCTGGGCTATATCGCCGGCGGACAGTTTAACAACACCTTTCCTGGGCTATATCGCCGGCGGACAGTTTAACAACACCTTTCCTGGGCTATATCGCCGGCGGACAGTTTAACAACACCTTTCCTGGGCTATATCGCCGGCGGACAGTTTAACAACACCTTTCCTGGGCTATATCGCCGGCGGACAGTTTAACAACACCTTTCCTGGGCTATATCGCCGGCGGACAGTTTAACAACACCTTTCCTGGGCAGGCTCCACCGCTCCAGCAGTTAACCAGTAGTTGGTACTTGAAATTGTGACAGTTAGCTTGAACAGGAAAATGAATATATTTGTACGATAGCAACTTGTCTGGAAATTGTGACAGTTAACTTGAACAGGAAAATGAATATATTTGTACGATAGCAACTTGTCTGGAAATTGTGACAGTTAACTTGAACAGGAAAATGAATATATTTGTACGATAGCAACTTGTCTGGAAATTGTGACAGTTAGCTTGAACAGGAAAATGAATATATTTGTACGATAGCAACCTGTCTGGAAATTGTGACAGTTAGCTTGAACAGGAAGATGACTTTAAGCTTGTTACCACATTGAAGCATACATGTATATAACAGATGTTGACATATATATCAGATGTTGACATATATATATCAGATGTTGACATATATAACACATGTTGACATATATAACACAAATAACAGATGTTGACATATATAACACATGTTGACATATATATCAGATGTTGACATATATAACACATGTTGACATATATAACACAAATAACACATGTTGACATATATATAACACATGTTGACATATATAACAGATGTTGACATATACAACACATGTTGACATATATAACACATGTTGACATATATATAACACATGTTGACATATATATAACACATGTTGACATATATAACACATGTTGACATATATAACACATGTTGACATATATAACACATGTTGACATATATAACACATGTTGACGGTATTAGCATTGCTCGTGTTGGTATGAAGCTTGCGATTATGAGATCACAAGATTTGTGTGTGTTTTACGTTTATTTATCGTCGCTACCGGTTGCCCATATGAGCGAAGCCTCCTGAAGAGATTAGTCATTTTAGATTTTTGGAGGATAGTGCAATGATATAGACAGACACCCATTCCAGTCTCCTCTGGTTCTTTTACGTGCACGGTGTAAAGCACCGACACGAGACCTCGGTTTAAAGTCCCATCTGAAAGACTGTTTATTTTATTAGGGTCAGACGGGGGATCGAACCTGCGATCCATGGATTACCAGTCCAGCGTGTTACCACTGGACTACAGATCCGTCTGTGAGATCACAAGATGTTAATTACTAGACATATAAGGACAATTAATGTAGCGTTAACACAACGTATATATTTGACACTATAAAACATTGCTAATAACTTTACCCGCATATGTTGATTGGCAGCCAGCTCTTCACTCTCTTGTTTTGTTAGACTAGATTTAATACGATACTCTCTCAATATTCCTGAAATATTATGGGTGCGGATAAGACATTAGCTAAGGTTATTTGTAAATGTTAAATACTGTTTTGTATGGTCTCCTAGTTGTATGTAGTATATTCAATTACAGTCGAACTTTGTTGCCTCGGACTCGACGGGTCCGTGAGTAATGGTTCGAGTCATGGGAGGTGCGAGTCAAGGGTAGTTGTGTGGATTGACCCATAATATTTTTGCCGTATTGCGTTTATTTAAGTCGGCTTTCAGTTTAATACCAATTTAAACTATGGATAAAAAAGCAACCGTGATGAAACCCAGTCACAATAGAATAGTAATTGCCAATCTCACGACGTGTAAATTACACGAGTGTACTGATCAAAAGGGATGTCATTGCCATTAACAAAAGCTGTGAAAACTTTTGTGTGACACGCGGACCTGGACACTCGGCCAATTGTGTGCGACCAAAGGTGTTAATTTAAGTACTAATTGATTTCATGGGACCAGTGATCTGGTTCGAGAGTTCCAGTCATCCGTGTTCGAGTCATCGAAGGTATAACAATATGCATTATATAGAGATTATCGCCGGGACCAGACGACATGTTCGAGCCAACGGTGGTGTTCGAGCCAACCGAGTTCGAGGCAACGAAGTTTGACTGTATATTGTATTTATTATCTAACAAGGGTTCATCCTAGGTTCGAATATTTGGGAGAAGTGAGAAAGAATGCAATATGGTAAAAATACACATTATGACCATTAAATACACATTATGACCATTAAATACAACATTTGAATACAAGTGTAAAAAAAAAAAAAAAAAAAAAATTTATTTTAAAAGAGAAATGGGGTCCATCCCAAGGGGGCATGTCAGGGTCCCTAGGGTGACTATTTCACCCATGTTGCCCTCTAGAATGAGTCCTAGTAGTTACTAAGTATCCTAGTAGTATATTATAGACAAGTGCATACCGGATACTTGTGCTCGCATGTGCATCTGTTCCTGCAATTGCCTTAATGGCTCCAGATATTCTACTGCCTTGCCTGTGGCCATCTCTTCCAACTTGACCTCTATCTGGTTCAATCTTTCCTTGTACAACCTGATCATATAAATTATCAATTAGGCACAAACAGATGACTACACAGCTGAAGTTGCTACATTTTACTCCATATAAACGCCATACAACAGCCTTATCGTGGTCAATCATTCCCATATATACATACCTCCGTGGTCAAGCATTCCCATATATACATACCTCCGTGGTCAAGCATGCATGCCCATATATACATACCTCCATGGTCAAGCATTCCCATATATACATACCTCCGTGGTCAAGCATTCCCATATATACATACCTCCGTGGTCAAGCATTCCCATATATACATACCTCCGTGGTCCAGCATTCCCATATATACATACCTCCATGGTCAAGTGGTCTAGCATTCCCATATATACATACCTCCGTGGTCCAGCATTCCCATATATACATACCTCCGTAGTCCAGCATTCCCATATATACATACCTCCATGGTCAAGTGGTCTAGCATTCCCATAATTATATGCATACCTCCTTGGTCAAGTGGTCCAGCATTCTCATATATACATACCTCCGTGGTCCAGCATTCCCATATATACATACCTCCGTGGTCCAGCATTCCCATATATACATACCTCCGTGGTCCAGCATTCCCATATATACATACCTCCGTGGTCCAGCATTCCCATATATACATACCTCCGTGGTCAAGCATCCCATATATACATACCTCCATGGTCAAGTGGTCCAGCATTCCCATATATACATACCTCCATGGTCCAGCATTCCCATATATACATACCTCCGTGGTCCAGCATTCCCATATATACATACCTCCGTGGTCCAGCATGCATGCCCATATATACATACCTCCGTGGTCCAGCATTCCCATATATACATACCTCCATGGTCAAGCATTCCCATATATACATACCTCCGTGGTCAAGCATTCCCATATATACATACTTCCGTGGTCAAGCATTCCCATATATACATACCTCCATGGTCAAGCATTCCATATATACATACCTCCGTGGTCAAGCATTCCCATATATACATACCTCCATGGTCAAGCATTCCCATATATACATACCTCTGTGGTCAAGCATTCCCATATATACATACCTCCGTGGTCAAGTGGTCTAGCATGCATGCCCATATATTATACCTCCATGGTCAAGCATTCCCATATATACATACCTCCGTGGTCAAGCATTCCCATATATACATACCTCCATGGTCAAGCATTCCCATATATACATACCTCCGTGGTCAAGCATTCCCATATATACATACCTCCATGGTCAAGCATTCCCATATATACATACCTCCGTGGTCAAGTGGTCTAGCATGCATGCCCATATACATACCTCCATGGTCAAGCATTCCCATATATACATACCTCCATGGTCAAGTGGTCTAGCATGCATGCCCATATATACATACCTCCATGGTCAAGCATTCCCATATATACATACCTCCATGGTCAAGTGGTCTAGCATGCATGCCCATATATACATACCTCGCTATCATCAGGGACGCAGGTTTGCTCTCTATTTGGGACAAGTGATAAAATGATATTAGACTAAGCTGCCAGTCGCTTATGGAGGTTGGAGAATTGACTCAATTGAGTACTGGTTTCTACCCAGGAAATGTGTGTGGTCTTCTCCACCACAACAGACTGACAGTATACGACAATGCTCCATAGTGGGCCGGACCCACTGGGCCCTGTACAAATCAAAGGTAGAAAATGCATACACACTCCAAGATATAGATTATTGAGTATGTAATACAGTATGCAAGCTTCTGCTGGTGTGGAGTAAAGGATTAAATGAATTATGCCAGGTTTGAAACCCACATAACAATGGTAACACCACACAACCAGGGTAACACCACACAACCATGGAAACACCACAAACCAAACACCACACACCACATAACCAGGGTAACACCACATAACCAGGGTAACACCACATAACCAGGGTAACACCACATAACCAGGGTAACACCACATAACCAGGGTAACACCACATAACCAGGGTAACACCACATAACCAGGGTAACACCACATAACCAGGGTAACACCACATAACCATGGAAACACCACATAACCCTGGTAACACCAATCTGATCTACTGAGGAGGAATAAGTTCACGGATGTGCTAGATATTGATCCAAAACAAATACTTTGAATATACACAACACAAATCTTTTATTTAAAGAGTTTTTTCCCCAACTAATAAACAAGCGTTGTAGAAGAGGTTTGTTGACATAAGGTTAACAAAATAATGTAAATTATAGGGTCAAGATCCACGCGTAAACCTGCGTGTATCATGAATAAATATAACAAGATACACGCGTAATACAACCCTGCGTGTATCATGAATAAATATAACAATATTTACGGTATAGATTAACCGTTATACCTCACAATTATGCCTGTGCATATTTATTTTTTACACTGATCTGATTTAAATACTAGTAGCATAGACTCCAATAATAAACAAATGTCAAGTCAGGAGTGTTGCTGGTCGTCATATGGAATCCTACAATCAGAGAGTTTCTAGACTGCAAATTGAAAGTTAGTGTTCAAATTATTTCGGAAAAATTTGCAGTCGCAATTCTATTTATACGTAAATACGTTTTATTTTTCGCTTCTTGCATGTATGTTGCATTAAAGTATTATGGCAAAATTAAGAATGAGAAAGTACATTAGTTGCTTGCTGATGTTTATTGATTTTCCCCGCACTGGCCTAGGGCTTCATACATCAGTGAATCTTGCAAAAACATACCCATTATGGACACAGGGATTCGGCACATTTGGGGGTACTAGTATATATATTTAAGTACAGGGATTCTACTCTGTGGGATGTCAGATTTCGCATCGATCAGTAAAATGGCCCTATCTGAAACAATGTTGTACAAAGCTGTCCAAATATAACGCCTATCCCGAGTCTTTATATTGTTCTTCAAATAAAACACAACTTTAAGCTGCATGCATGTATACTTTGCAAACAATTGCCAAAGACATTGGCCATAGCAGGTCACATTTCCATACTAGGACACGGGTTCTGTCAGCAACAAAAAAAAATCTTCGACGAGAGAGTTTTAACTGTGAATAACATTATCAATAAAATGTGTTTCCACTAACGTGTAGGTTTATTCGGCAAAAATGTACGTCAAAAAGAGATTTCGTAGCATTTTCAATTTGTTTTGAAAATTTCTAAAGCGGCGCAATTCGCGTTGAAACGAGCGTTCTGATTGGATTATTAGAATGTAACAAGATGTTTTTTTCTATATGAAGAATAATCTTAATCCAATCAGAACGCTCGTTTCAACGCGAATTGCGCAGCTTTAGAAATTTTCAAAACAAATTGAAAATGCTACGAAATCTCTTTTTGACGTACATTTTTGCCGAATAAACCTGCACGTTAGTGGAAACACATTTTATTGATAATGTTATTCACAGTTAAAACTCTCCCGTCGAAGATTTTTGTTGTTGCTGACAGAACCCGTGTCCTAGTATGGAAATGTGACCTGCTATGGCCAATGTCTGTGGCAATTGTTTGCAAAGTATACATGCATGCAGCTTAAAGTTGTGTTTTATTTGAAGAACAATATAAAGACTCGAGATAGGCGTTATATTTAGACAGCTTTGTACAAAATTGTTTCAGATAGGGCCATTTTACTGATCGATGCGAAATATGACATCCCACAGAGTAGAATCCCTGTACTTAAATATATATACTAGTACCCCCAAACGTGCCGAATCCCTGTGATTATGGACAACAAAACTGGAGAGATCTGGATCAAACACAGAACAATTGTATGCAATATACCTCTTGTATCAAATCATTAATTTTAAGATCGTCAAGATATTGTTGTTGCAGATTCTTAATTACATACTGTTCACGAATGTCGGAGAACTGTCTTTCTAGCTCCACCATGTCATCGAGGCACTCATGTCTCCTGCGCGAACATTCTTCTTCATCTACCTGTTCTGTTAGCAAAAAGAAAGTGATCATCAGCAACACAACAGATAAATCAAACACAGGGCCTGCTATGGCTCTTATTTTTTTGTAGCCAATTATTTTTAGCCAAATCTGTGCTACTTTTAGCCAATTCCGCCATTTTTCCCAAACAGAGTTATTATAGTATATTTATTATAATATATTTTAATGTGTCATGCAATTGTATCACCTAAATGATGTATGCCCCTAAACTACAACTGAGGTAAGAGTTACATTTGCAGTGATACATTACTTGACAAGTTGTGTCAACTTTAATTTTCAGAATCATTTTAAAATGCATTTCCAGGGTTAGACAGTTAGACTAGTGCTGCAAGTCAACTGTGCACATTTTATCACATCACATAAGACTTTTGATCTTTTGGGTTAATGGTGTAAACAAGATTTATTTGATTGACAGGGTACTGCTGCTCGAGATCAATTAACACCTGTCACTTATATTGCCAATACCATTGCTCTATGCCAAATAAACATCCTGTTTTGATGGGATTACTCTGATTAGCTGTTGGGTTTAAAATTGGAATATTAAATATAATAAATGCCATGGCATGTGGTAAATATCTATTATTTCTTTGATCACAATTTCCAATTTTCGAATATTTTACAGATTTTTGTCGTTTTTAGCCAAACTGAGATTTTATTAGCCAATTTTGCCATATTTTAGCCAATGGCTACTCTGGCTATTGCCAGCACGGGCCCTGAAACAAGTTACATGTGTCATTTCAATACGACTGACAGCCAACTATAATACTTAGAAGCTAGACATATAAAAGAGCCAGCAGAGTGTTATGTCGTGGTACTGACTTAGTCATCTTATGGAGATTATATACAAGCGGCCCGGCTAGTTCAATTGGAAGAGCGTTCGCCCTGTAAGCGAAAGGTCTTGAGTTTGTGTCTGGGGTTGGCCGCACATTTTTCTCGCCATGATGATTAAGTCAGTACTGCGACATATTTCCCCCACCAAATTGGAATTCTTCCACAAATTTGCAGGGATAGAGTACAAGGTGAACATGTATCTCGAGATATATATCCAGTCGTGGTCCCTCGTTGGGTGCCAAATGTCACAGGGTGTATGTATGATCCATTAATGTCGAACCCCTTGCGGGGACCTGGACATGTTTTCCTGTGCAGGCTTAGCCGACCCAAGCCGTTAATTAGTTCTAAGCAATGTGTGAGCAGTGCCTTGTTGCTCAATGACATCTACATACATGGCCTGACCGAGTATCGAACCCTGGATCGTTTGTGATTTAAAATCAGACGCTCTACGATGGACGCCACACGTGAGAAAGATGTGCAGCTAACCGGGGGAGATTATTTGGGCTCAAACCTAGGACATTTTGCTTACAGTGCGAACGCTCTACCAACTGTACTAGTCGGGTCGCTTACACAAAGCCTCCCCAAGTCAGTACCGCAACATTTACATATTTTCGAAAATAACAGGTGAATATTTAACTGTTTTTGATCATTTTCATGTTTGGCAGTTTTAGCTTCCACCATACAATCCAAATACCTGCTATTGACGTCATTTGCAAACAAATTCGAAAACAGGTGGTTTACGGAAATAGGGCGATTGGCGATAGTATCAATATCCGTATAACATTGACATCCGAACACTCTGATACTAAATGTTTTTGCGAATATTTATACCGAAAATTCTCAGTTAGAATGCTTCCACTTTGATATTTATAACTCACCAACGGTAGCAACTAGTATATTATGAATGTATTATTACCAATATCACTACTGTCTGCCGCTGATACATCGCCGTCGGAGTCGTCATCTGAGCTGTTTTCCAATTCGGGCGAGTCTTGCTCCATCTCCTCTTCCTCCGTTTCAGGATTCTCAGTTTCTATTGTAGGCATGTTTAATATGATATAGCAATTATTAAGAATGAAACAAAACAGAAAATAGTTAAATTATGACAAACATACAGTTGTGTGTATGTTTGTGTCCAAAATATGCGCCTATTTTGAAGGAATCCCCTGGATCAAGTAAATAAGCAATGCGCATGCGTATTGGGAAACCCCGCCTGTTATCCAATGAAAACTTGACTAGAGTTTGTGAGATAAACTTCCTCATCTGTAATATGCAAATTTATTTTGGCTGTATTGTGAATCAAGTTCATTTATCGCTCTCCACCAAGCAGTTACCCCAGACAAACAATCTTAAATACACTCTAGATATATATTGATATACGTGTGTGCCCGCCTAATTTGACGATATGATTCATAGTGTAAAATGCAAGGCTCGAACGCTAGCGTAACTTCGAAAGTACTCATTCTTAGGAGAAAGTGAAGAATAAAAATAACTGGACCATTGTATTAACAGACATTTATAACACAATGAAATGTGCTTTCTACAATGAACTAATTGACTTTTCACTATTCCAGGGTCAGTTTCAACGATAACATTAATAGGAAAAAGAAGAACATATCTTTCTGGCATATCCAACAGCATTGCGTTAGTCGAATATATATAGGAGTGTTCCATGGCAATCAAGATGAAGAGATAAATACTGAGTGCATTCAGTTAGAACAAAACTAAAGGTGCTGGAACATCTATAAAATGAGTTCAAGACAAAGGTCTCAAAGAAGGTTAAAATTGACACGAATTATATACTCATGATATAAAAAGACAGCGATATGAAAAACAGCTACATAATATCACATTTGCTACAACAAAATGTTAGAAACGTCCCAATGACTCAGGCAACATTGTAACTCAGAGTATTTGCATAGAGAAATTGACATGCAAAGTCCGGATTTTATATACTGGCAAATCCTGATCCTCGTTTCATATAATTGCCAAGCAGTGAAGTTCCATGTCAGAGTCTTCCTTACTGATATGGATAATCAATGCCCCACTATCTCTATATTATGCAATGACTAACATTTACTATAAAATTGGACATTACATTGTATTCAGATAATTGGTGAATGGACCTTTGTCAAAGTTTACATTTAGATTTTTGGAATGCTGAAATTCATCTTTGCCTTTTAGCCTTTTGAAACGCTTATATTTTGTAAAATGTTCCGACAAACTTCCCCAATCTAGCGTGGCTAGTAGGATGGCATTACATCAGTCATCAAAGCTTATAGTTCCAAATATATTTCGTCTTCATTTAAATGAATGTTTTAATATATGTTTTCAGTAACATTATTTTAGACAGCATCGATTAGTTTCCACGTGACAAGCCATGTTTGTCTACATTATTCATTTGACGTTACCCTATTCTGGAGGTGTTGCTTATGAGACCCGACGTTACCCTATTCTGGAGGTGTTGCTTATGAGACCCGACGTTACCCTATGCTGGAGGTGTTGCTTATGAGACCCTGGATGTTGTTACTATAAGTGAACACTATAACAACATTTTTATTACATTTTTTACTTTTAATCAACAACGTGTGGGTAAATATGTTTTTAATGAGATGCTTGCAACATTGTCATGTCTTTTTAATAAGCTCCATAGGCCGGTCTTAGATCGGCCTTATAATAATGTCAAGGAGGACCTACATTCAGCTGCATACCTTGGAACAAAATCTATGAACTGTAAGTGATGATGTGTATGTATGTATATATATATATGTTCCATTAATGTCAAACCTCCAGTGGGGACCTAGCCATGTTTCCTGGGCAGGCCTAGTCGACCGAAATGGTTAACCAGTACTAAGCAATGTGTGTGAGGTGCCTTGTTCAATGGCACCATATACGTGCCTTCACCGAGTATCGAACCCGGGACCTTTCTATTCCAAATCCGACACTCTATCACTGGACC
Organism: Archivesica marissinica; assembly: GCA_014843695.1. Lineage (NCBI taxonomy): Eukaryota > Metazoa > Mollusca > Bivalvia > Venerida > Vesicomyidae > Archivesica > Archivesica marissinica. The sequence goes on from CM026404.1 coordinate 2,915,272, forward strand.
ACGAACGTCACACGGATATGGGCCTATTGAGAACTACAATGTTCGTATCGACAAAAAGTACATGCATTTTGTGATATTTGTATTGCTTTGTGTGCACACACACAAATATCTGACTTTCCGTGGCTTCCATAGCTTTCCGCCAGCTTTCTGCTCTTTCCGCTTTTTAGTGAAACACAGTCTAAATATTTATTTTGTAGCGGAAATGGTAGTCGCATACCAGAAAGTGATGCTGAAGATAGTTTTTCTTTCATTTATATTGATTATTTTGACTTCTGCCACACTTTATATTTGAATGTGTTGCTACGTAGGTAAGGATGTTTCTCTATGGTTCTATTTCATTGTCATGAGTTCATTCAGTTTTCGCGTTTGTTTACGTGTTTGACATTGGCAACCAAACTAAATTTAAAAAAATAAAAAAAGCAACTTCAGTCATTTGATTATTTATGCCAAGCTCAAATATACAATAAATTAGACCTAATGATTTTACTATCGTTTTTTTATGTGTCGGTTTCAGTATGAGTAAAATGTGCGGAGTGGGAATGAAAGGGCTGTCCGATTAGCGCAGTGGTTAGTGCGCTCGCTTTCTCACCAATGCAACCTGGGTTTGATCATTGGAGTTGGACCAGGAAGTATGTGAGATGGTCGCCAGAGCTGACAGGTGGGTTTTCTCCGCGTACTCTGGTTTCCTCCCACACGAATGACCACATTTACGCTTTCATCTCCGCCAACGAGAGTGATTATCCTGGGTATACCGGTAACCGGTGACGTAAGCAATAACCTGTGAATTTGTGTTCCACAATGTTCACTCTCACTTAAGCATAATTATTTTATTGTATGCTATATTAGTTAGTAAGAAATACGTCATAACTGAATCAAGTGAAAGCAACAGCACATGCCTCCATCTTTTATTTACGCGGTGATACCAATGACTGGTGACAATTAAATAAATTTCGCCTTACAAGTTTATACCAGTAGCAATACATGCCATATAAAGCAATCATGTGACGTCACATGAGTATCGAGTACCTTACAAATGTCAAATTCAGCCGATAGATAACAAATTCATTGAAATTCAGCTAAATATTGACTACATGAACGAAAGCTTACGAGTGTAAGAGGAAAATACGTTTTGAATAAATTAAGGTAAATTTACCCGTAGAAATGACATTTCAGCTAGTTTTTGCTATGGACAGTTGCAGAAATCCGACGGAAATTGTCAATAGTAAGCATAAAATGAACATGTGATTTAGATTAATTCTGATATCACCGCTCATTAGTATTCACCGATATTAGGGTCACTGGGGATAATATAAGTTGTTAAAAGTTGTTTCACAATTGTTGTAAAATAAGTTAAAAAAAATAATGAAAAGGGAGTCAGCACATTGTAGGATAGTCGTATATATAAGACCTCTACATAATTTTTTCCCGATCTGTTATTTCGAGGTCTTATCTCTAAAGCTCATTTTCGCATAGCTTTATCCGCCCTGAACTGATGGCGGGATTTCTGATCAATATTTTGAATCTTTCCGGACATGAACGTTTATAAATTTGTGCATTGGTGTTAAGAATAATCATAAATATTGATATAATCACTGTTTAAAATATATTGTCTAATTCACACCATTTTGCCATTTGAAATCGACAGGTGTGATTCTCCCACCGTTTCTGTGCAATGGCCGGACGTCTTCACAAAAGAAATCCAAATTAACTATTTGTTAGTACATTTCATGCGTATGAACAATTTGATATTGAACGAAATCTTATTAGGTTCACCGTAATGGCATGGGAGAAAACTATTTTGGCTTTTCGTAAGTATAAGGCGATATTGGCACACTAGGTGAGTTATTTGCCCGAGGGCAAATTCGAACCTAGTGTGCCAATATCGCCTTAAGGCACACTTGCCCCATGTAATTACCTATTTATTGCATATGTTGAGCCGCGGTGCAAACGGTCAGATAATGATCTTAGCGTACTATCGCCAGCCGCCATGATGTTTCCGTTACCGTTGTCAATTACGTCAACGTCGACGCGTGCGGACAATCTGCCGTTGCTGTACGGCAGGTGCGAGTTGACCGGAAGTAGCCTCAATATTGATTTTTGGCACACTTGCACTGTGCCAATATCGGATATTGGCACACTTGGTCGATTTCAAGAATTTCACAACCGATATTGCCGCAACTTGCATGTAAATGTGTTACTATATATAGTAACATATGCAATAATAACCAAATATTCAAAATGAACGAAATGGAATGGTGAAACTCTCCCATGAAATTTAAACATTGATTTCTTGTATAATATTGTATCAAGAGACGTTATAGACTGTGCAGAATTCAAACAACGGTATGTGTGTTCATCTTGTTAACAATTTTAATTTACAAAAACGACTAGAATATAAAATATGCTATGCGTAATTGAGGTTTAGTGTTTAGACTTTGAAAAATACTTTGATAATATAAAATTTTACATTTTTCAAGTCTAAATATTTGGACTAATGGTCATTACGGGCCCAACAAGTTTGACTATACCAGTCGGTGTAAGTGATTTGAAAATTTGACCTCAATCTCAGTATGAAAACATTTTTTTCCCTACCACCTTGAAAATTCAGTGTCAATAAATGGAAAACAAAGATTTTTTTAATTGTGGCCTTATGAATATATGATGAATATCTGCTCTGTTTTATTATTTGTCATTAAAGAGTATGGAAAGAAATGCCTCATCTTTTCTCCTCTAAGTTAAACTATATATCCTGGCGTGAGTTTTTGGCGAGACCATGTTTTCGTCTGACTGTGGGAATAGCAACTTGCGAGAAATCACGTGAGATTGCACATTTCACACTCCAGTTTAATTTCCACCATGTGTGGGTCCCTTGTAGGCTAAGTAGTTATGGTCATTGTCTTCCACCTTGTGTGGGTCCCTTGTAGGCTAAGTAGTTATGGTCATTGTCTTCCACCTTGTGTGGGTCCCTTGTAGGCTAAGTAGTTATGGTCATTGTCTTCCACCATGTGTGGGTCCCTTGTAGGCTAAGTAGTTATGGTTGTCTTCCACCTTGTGTGGGTCCCTTGTAGGCTAAGTAGTTATGGTCATTGTCTTCCACCATGTGTGGGTCCCTTGTAGGCTAAGTAGTTATGGTCATTGTCTTCCACCATGTGTGGGTCCCTTGTAGGCTAAGTAGTTATGGTCATTGTCTTCCACCTGTGTGGGTCCCTTGTAGGCTAAGTAGTTATGGTCATTGTCTTCCACCATGTGTGGGTCCCTTGTAGGCTAAGTAGTTATGGTCATTGTCTTCCACCATGTGTGGGTCCCTTGTAGGCTAAGTAGTTATGGTCATTGTCTTCCACCATGTGTGGGTCCCTTGTAGGCTAAGTAGTTATGGTCATTGTCTTCCACCTTGTGTGGGTCCCTTGTAGGCTAAGTAGTTATGGTCATTGTCTTCCACCTTGTGTGGGTCCCTTGTAGGCTAAGTAGTTATGGTCATTGTCTTCCACCTTGTGTGGGTCCCTTGTAGGCTAAGTAGTTATGGTCATTGTCTTCCACCATGTGTGGGTCCCTTGTAGGCTAAGTAGTTATGGTCATTGTCTTCCACCTTGTGTGGGTCCCTTGTAGGCTAAGTAGTTATGGTCATTGTCTTCCACCATGTGTGGGTCCCTTGTAGGCTAAGTAGTTATGGTCATTGTCTTCCACCTTGTGTGGGTCCCTTGTAGGCTAAGTAGTTATGGTCATTGTCTTCCACCATGTGTGGGTCCCTTGTAGGCTAAGTAGTTATGGTCATTGTCTTCCACCTTGTGTGGCTCCCTTGTAGGCTAAGTAGTTATGGTCATTGTCTTCCACCTTGTGTGGGTCCCTTGTAGGCTAAGTAGTTATGGTCATTGTCTTCCACCTTGTGTGGGTCCCTTGTAGGCTAAGTAGTTATGGTCATTGTCTTCCACCATGTGTGGGTCCCTTGTAGGCTAAGTAGTTATGGTCATTGTCTTCCACCTTGTGTGGGTCCCTTGTAGGCTAAGTAGTTACAGTCATTGTCTTCCACCTTGTGTGGGTCCCTTGTAGGCCAAGTAGTTATGGTCATTGTCTTCCACCTTGTGTGGGTCCCTTGTAGGCTAAGTAGTTATGGTCATTGTCTTCCACCTTGTGTGGGTCCCTTGTAGGCTAAGTAGTTATGGTCATTGTCTTCCACCATGTGTGGGTCCCTTGTAGGCTAAGTAGTTATGGTCATTGTCTTCCACCTTGTGTGGGTCCCTTGTAGGCTAAGTAGTTATGGTCATTGTCTTCCACCATGTGTGGGTCCCTTGTAGGCTAAGTAGTTATGGTCATTGTCTTCCACCTTGTGTGGGTCCCTTGTAGGCTAAGTAGTTATGGTCATTGTCTTCCACCATGTGTGGGTCCCTTGTAGGCTAAGTAGTTATGGTCATTGTCTTCCACCATGTGTGGGTCCCTTGTAGGCTAAGTAGTTATGGTCATTGTCTTCCACCATGTGTGGGTCCCTTGTAGGCTAAGTAGTTATGGTCATTGTCTTCCACCATGTGTGGGTCCCTTGTAGGCTAAGTAGTTATGGTCATTGTCTTCCACCTTGTGTGGGTCCCTTGTAGGCTAAGTAGTTATGGTCATTGTCTTCCACCATGTGTGGGTCCCTTGTAGGCTAAGTAGTTATGGTCATTGTCTTCCACCATGTGTGGGTCCCTTGTAGGCTAAGTAGTTATGGTCATTGTCTTCCACCATGTGTGGGTCCCTTGTAGGCTAAGTAGTTATGGTCATTGTCTTCCACCATGTGTGGGTCCCTTGTAGGCTAAGTAGTTATGGTCATTGTCTTCCACCATGTGTGGGTCCCTTGTAGGCTAAGTAGTTACGGTCATTGTCTTCAAATCACTTACCCCTCACCTCTGTATGCTCACACTGGAGGTGTCAAATTCTTTCATGTGAGGAAGCTATCTTGTCGAAAGTTGGTGGTTCTACCCTGGTACTAGCCTTGGAACAGGCGTCGATATATTTTGCCTGGTCAGTGAAATAAATATATTTTAACACCAAGACCATTAATTGGGCCGTGTTGAGTTTCTGATAATATCAACGCCTGGGGAAACTTGGGGGGTAGTCCGTGTAATTATTGGTTATCATTAATCCTATTAATAGGCCTATTAGCACATGACTTAATTAATGACGTACTTGAATCGAAAGCGAGGCACTGCAATGTTGATAAAACTTTATAATTGGCCGCCATTGTTTACAGGTCAACGGAACGATACATAGTTTTAAAATGTACAATGTGCGTCTGATTTGACATATTTACTCAAGATTTTAAGTCGTCCTTACTTCAATTACGCCAAATCGACCCATTACCACCTAAACATAATAGTTAAAATCCGCCATCTCGTCGATATAAAACAGAAACGGAAAATTATATGTTTGCAATGTAAATGAGGCTATGGGAGCATTCGTGTATATTCGGAAATGATCGTGTATAATCGTGCCTGTTCGGCGATTTCCGATAGAATTCCGTTTCTATATTTAGTGATAGTATCTTGTAGAGAAGAGTTGTCGTTCTTCAAATCTACACACTGAAAAATTAGCTGGTGCTATGTTCGGAAATCAAGTTTCCCCAGGCTGTCATTTTGCCAGAAGTTTAAAAGTGAAAAATCGACAGACTGGAACCCAGGCTACCCTGGTACCTGTCCTGTGCCTAAAATATTTCCTATAGCTCCAATAATACATGGCATAGAGTCCTGAGTGTGAGTAAAACATTGTCATCATGTGAAGGTGGGGGGGGGGGCTGGAGTTCATTCTGTGTGATTGGAGTTAATGCCCTTGACGTTATAAAATGGGACATTTTGTAACTTGCAGTGTCAGTGGTACACGCCTTACCAGTATAATCACAATAAGAAACATTCATGAACATCATGTACATGATCTACTTACTGCATGTACATGATTACTTACTGCATGTACATGATCTACTTACTGCATGTACATGATTACTTACTGCATGTACATGATCTACTTACTGCATGTACATGATTACTTACTGCATGTACATGATCTACTTACTGCATGTACATGATCTACTTACTGCATGTACATGATCCTTACTGCATGTACATGATCTACTTACGCATGTACATGATACTTACTGCATGTACATGATCTACTTACTGCATGTACATGATCTACTTACTGCATGTACATGATCTACTTACTGCATGTACATGATCTACTTACTGCATGTACATGATTACTTACTGCATGTACATGATCTACTTACTGCATGTACATGATCTACTTACTGCATGTACATGATCTACTTACTGCATGTACATGATCTACTTACTGCATGTACATGATCTACTTACTGCATGTACATGATCTACTTACTGCATGTACATGATCTACTTACTGCATGTACATGATCTACTTACTGCATGTACATGATTACTTACTGCATGTACATGATCTACTTACTGCATGTACATGATCTACTTACTGCATGTACATGATCTACTTACTGCATGTACATGATCTACTTACTGCATGTACATATACTACTGCATGTACATGATTACTTACTGCATGTACATGATTACTTACTGCATGTACATGATCTACTTACTGCATGTACATGATCTACTTACTGCATGTACATGATCTACTTACTGCATGTACATGATTACTTACTGCATGTACATGATCTACTTACTGCATGTACATGATTACTTACTGCATGTACATGATCTACTTACTGCATGTACATGATCTACTTACTGCATGTACATGATCTACTTACTGCATGTACATGATCTACTTACTGCATGTACATGATCTACTTACTGCATGTACATGATTACTTACTGCATGTACATGATCTACTTACTGCATGTACATGATCTACTTACTGCATGTACATGATCTACTTACTGCATGTACATGATCTACTTACTGCATGTACATGATTACTTACTGCATGTACATGATCTACTTACTGCATGTACATGATCTACTTACTGCATGTACATGATCTACTTACTGCTAAACTAATATTCACTAATATATATACCTACATTATTAGGTAGTGACAATTCTTTGTATTTTTGAGTTAAGTCCTAACAGCTCTCAATACATGATCATTCATGACTCAATACATGATCATTCACAGCTCTCTCTCAATACATGATCATTCACAGCTCTCTCAATACATGATCATTCACAGCTCTCTCAATACATGGATCATTCATGACTCTCAATACATGGATCATTCATGACTCTCAATACATGGATCATTCACAGCTCTCTCAATACATGATCATTCATGACTCAATACATGATCATTCATGACTCAATACATGATCATTCATTACCCTCAAATACATGATCATTCACAGCTCTCTCAATACATGATCATTCACAGCTCTCTCTCTCAATGCATGATCATTCACAGCTCTCTCTCAATACATGATCATGCACAGCTCTCTCAATACATGATCATTCACAGCTCTCTCAATACATGATAATTCACCACTCTCAATACATGATCATTCACAGCTCTCTCAATACATGATCATTCACAGCTCTCTCAATACATGATCATTCACAGCTCTCTCAATACATGATCATTCACAACTCTCAATACAGGATAATTCACAGCTCTCTCAATACATGGATCATTCACAGCTCTCAATACATGATCATTCACAGCTCTCTCAATACATGATCATTCATGACTCAATACATGATCATTCATTACCATCAATACATGATCATTCACAGCTCTCTCAATACATGATAATTCACAGCTCTCTCAATACATGATCATTCACAGCTCTCTCAATACAGGATAATTCACAGCTCTCTCAATACATGATCATTCACAGCTCTCAATACATGATCATTCATGACTCTCAATACCTGATCATTCATGACTCTCAATACATGATCATTCACAGCTCTCAATACATGATCATTAATGACTCTCAATACATGATCATTCATGACTCTCAATACATGATCATTCACAGCTCTCAATACATGATCATTCATGACTCAATACATGATCATTCACAGCTCTCTCAATACATGATCATTCACAGCTCTCTCAATACATGATCATTCACAGCTCTCTCAATACATGATCATTCACAGCTCTCTCAATACATGATCATTCACAGCTCTCTCAATACATGATCATTCACAGCTCTCTCAATACATGATCATTCACAGCTCTCTCAATACATGATCATTCACAGCTCTCTCCAATACATGATCATTCACAGCTCTCTCAATACATGATCATTCACAGCTCTCTCAATACATGATCATTCACAGCTCTCTCAATACATGATCATTCACAACTCTCAATACAGGATACTTCACAGCTCTCTAAATACATGATCATTCACATCTCTCTCAATACATGATCATTCACAGCTCTCTCAATACATGATCATTCACAGCTCTCTCAATACAGGATAGTTCACAGCTTTCTCAATACATGATCATTCACAGCTCTCTCAATACATGATCATTCACAGCTCTCTCAATACATGCTCATTCACAGCCCTCTCAATACATGATCATTCACAGCTCTCTCAATACAGGATAATTCACAGCTCTCTCAATACAGGATAATTCACCGCTCTCTCAATACATGATCATTCATGACTCAATACATGATCATTCACAGCTCTCAATACATGATCATTCACAGCTGCTCTCTCAATACATGACCATTCACAACTCTCTCAATACATGATCATTCACAGCTCTCTCAATACATGGTCATTCACAGCTCTCAATACATGATCATTCATGACTCAATACATGATCATTCACAGCTCTCTCAATACATGATCATTCACAGCTCTCTCAATACATGATCATTCACAGCTCTCAATACATGATCATTCACACTACCAGCAGCTAGCTGTAATGTTATTGCAGGGAATGGGCAAGTCCAGGACATATTGCATCTGTAATCCATCTAACACGAGATCTTTGCTCTTCATTATTGATCACATTGATTTATTACATGTACTGGAAGAACAGTTGTACGTCTCTGCCATGCAGTGTTTATACAAATGTTTCTCCTATGAGTCGTAGCAGTTATTCTAAATTTCGGTATAAATTTAAGTATTAAGACACACTGGTCTCAAATCTCATAAATTAAGCTTTGTAAGCATTACATCTTCCCTATACATAACAAAGAGTATTGTTGAAGTTGTAAATAGTCATGCGATGAAATGTTTGTGTAAATTATTTAGGAAGGAAAGGACAACCATAAGCTGTATAGCTGTCTGTCCAATTCCTTATTTCAATTGTTGTAAATAATCATGTACATGATAGAAAATAAATATGTTTAAACCAAGGGTCTATAGAGGGACGATTAGGGAGGGTGTCAGGGAAATGATGTTTTAATGTCTATACAGCAGTCTTCGAATTAGCGCCCGTCCTACGCTCGAGGCCGATGGAGTTTGGCTCGAGCAGGCAAAAACAATGACTTGACAGGACCGCCAGGCTTGTTCAATTAAAAGTTAAACAAGTTTGGAATAAATGAAAGTGATCAACCAGAATAAAATAAATACTCCTTCACGTTGATGTTTGTATTTTTTTTATATCCTGTAATTAACCTATTCAACACCAACTAACTGACATGGACTGACTGGTGCATGATATTTTAGAGGTCTGTGGGGTTGAAAGGGTTAATACGCATGAGCTATTTTAAGACTACATGTAAAAGTCACCAAACTATAAGTTGATTAGACTGCTTTCCTAAATTATTGGTTTATTCGCAATCAATAAATCACAAATTAGCGAGATTTACCAAAAGTGGAGAAGATACCATAAATTATATTAAGTATGTAAAACAATACATTTACTTTACAGGGTTCACTCTGTCTGAATGTTTGTCTTCGCCACTTCTGTTGCCAATTGAAAAACACTGAAGACAATTTAGTTCACAAATACATATTTGAAGCCATGTATTTGACAAAACATGTGCCAAAAAAAAAAGGGTTGCGGCAAATATTTTCGCCAATTCACAATATTTATCGCCAATATTTGTTTTTTGGTGCCATTGGCGACCGACAGCGGGAACCCTGCTTTATATAAGACAGATTTATGAATATAACAATGATTTTCGTTTACAGTATTCCGATTTTCACATGTAATTATTAAATATAGAAATTGATCAGTGAAATAAAATATGCTATTCCCCTTCCCCTTGTTGAAAGCAGCATTTGATTTCTCACTTGTTTGCACGTGTGGTACCTACCCGCTGCATGTTTGCACGTGTGGTACCTACCCGCTGCATGTTTGCACTTGTTTGCACGTGTGGTACCTACCCGCTGCATGTTTGCACTTGTTTGCACGTGTGGTACCTACCCGCTGCATGTTTGCACTTGTTTGCACGTGTGGTACCTACCCGCTGCATGTTTGCACTTGTTTGCACGTGTGGTACCTACCCGCTGCATGTTTGCACTTGTTTGCACGTGTGGTACCTACCCGCTGCATGTTTGCACGTGTGGTACCTACCCGCTGCATGTTTGCACGTGATGTACCTACCCGCTGCATGTTTGCACTTGTTTGCACGTGTGGTACCTACCCGCTGCATGTTGAATGGCGTAGGTTTTCCGATTAAAGCTGTCAGTACTTGATGTCCTATATTTTTACCATGTTGGCTATTTTCGCTATTCAGTTGCACAGCAAATGAGTGTAACCCGACAGTGGAGCGTGTTTGCTTTAGGTGCGAAAGGCCCAGAGTTTGCACCACGCTGGAGCTGTTACGATTGTGCCCATAGGCAAGATATTTATGCGTCTTCTCTCTCCCTCGTGGCGATGGATTCCATCAGGACTGAGGTCTCGAGAGTGATTAATATAAGTTGTAAGAACTTGTTTCGCAATCAAGCTAAAATTGTGGGTGTGGGGTGTGGGGTGTACATTGACAGGTGCAGTGGCATCAGCATTGTTCTGCACAGTGGTATACTGTGGCAGTGAGCTGTATATTAGCAGCATATGGTATACTGTGGCAGTGAGCTGTATATTAGCAGCATATGGTGTACTGTGGCAGTAAGCTGTATATTAGCAGCATATGGTATACTGTGGCAGTGAGCTGTATATTAGCAGCATATGGTATACTGTGGCAGTGAGCTGTATATTAGCAGCATATGGTATACTGTGGCAGTGAGCTGTATATTAGCAGCGTATGGTATACTGTGGCAGTGAGCTGTATATTAGCAGCATATGGTATACTGTGGCAGTGAGCTGTATATTAGCAGCATATGGTATACTGTGGCAGTGAGCTGTATATTAGCAGCGTATGGTATACTGTGGCAGTGAGCTGTATATTAGCAGCATATGGTGTACTGTGGCAGTGAGCTGTATATTAGCAGCATATGGTATACTGTGGCAGTGAGCTGTATATTAGCAGCATATGGTATACTGTGGCAGTGAGCTGTATATTAGCAGCATATGGTATACTGTGGCAGTGAGCTGTATGTTAGCAGCATATGGTATACTGTGGCAGTGAGCTGTATATTAGCAGCGTATTGTATACTGTGGCAGTGAGCTGTATATTAGCAGCGTATGGTATCTATGGGAAATGATCAATATAAAGTTTACATTTCCATCGTTTTGTTTTTACTGAATTTCTATTTGAATTTTGTATTATGTACTGATTTGTCTTCTATGACTGTTCGATCACATTTTTCTTGCGGAATAATATTACAGTTTGCTCTATATGTGTTACAATGAGCTGACCTAACATAGCATTACTTCTGTGCCAATCTAACACATAGCCATCGTAATTGACAGACAGTTCCTTAATTGATTGTTGACAGTGATGTTTGAGTCATAATATTTTTCATGATGACAGCCACCTATTGAGTCACCTGGACCTATCATTGCAAAGGATATTGGAAATCAATATCCCAATGTCTCTGGGAATGCACTTTCTGTTTTCCAGTTAATGCTGTATGTTTCGCAGTTAATGCTGTATGTTTCCCATTCTGCTAGCCACCCGTAAATTGGAATCTTTTATTTAATTTATTTTAGAAAATGGCAGGGACAATTTTCTATAAAAATAAAGTGGTTGTTTATTGTAGTGTCACCCCTATTTAAAGGGCCAGCCATTTCTGACTTATGAGACACCTCTTTTTATGAACATCCGTACTTCCCGAATCCTATGCTTGTATGCCAGGCTGGTAGGCAATCGGTAACCATTATTTCACTAGCTGGCAGCTCACTAACCGGCTATATCAGAACGAACCCCTGACAAGGTTTGAACCTTCGATCACGCGCTCCGCTCCGTATGCTGACGCTTTGACCACTAGTCCACGGAGACCGTTAATGATTGGTGTGAATAGCCAATATGAGATACAAACTTGTATTGTGTGTGGGTGGGGTAAAGCATAAATCAACATTAGCCAAGTATTTGACAAACCAAAATACTGTGGAGAAGTTCTAGATGTACACATTTGTTATGCTTATGCCATCATTGTTAGCTGAGCATTGACCCTTATATGGCTTCTCTGTATGGTTCACTGTAGCCCCATTCTGTGGCTCTAGTTACCTCCACCAGTCCCCCCCCCCCGACACCGGTCACATATAAGGAATGTTAATGAAGTGATAATAACGTCCACATGTTGGACTACATTCTTAACCCATTCAACACCAAGTAACTCACATGGACTGGTCCATGATATTCAAAAACCAATAAATGATTCAGAAAATCACATTTGGACAAGTTCATTTATCAAAATGGGTAATTATGTCTAAAAATAGTCATATCACTGGCAACAAGTGCAGATCCTGATGAGACGGCTCGTCACTAGCCGGCTCATCTGGATCTAGACTTTGTAAGCTTATTTAGAGGTCTGTGGTGTTGAAAGGGTTAATATACCATATCTCACAATTATACACTGCATCAGTTCAGGCGAGGATCACGAGTTCACTAGGAGGCTCTCGGGACATTTTCTCCCGAGAACAATAATTGCAAGAGGATTGCTTTTGGTGCATTCTGGTGCATGTTGTGTTGAAGGCGTTTTGCCATGTTCTAACATAATCATATATGCTGTGAGTGTGTATCGTAGCCCGTTTTGCCGTGTTCTAACATAATCATATATGCTGTAAGTGTGTATCGTAGCCCGTTTTGCCATGTTCTAACATAATCATATATGCTGTGAGTGTGTATCGTAGCCCGTTTTGCCATGTTCTAACATAATCATATATGCTGTGAGTGTGTATCGTAGCCCGTTTTGCCATGTTCTAACATAATCATATATGCTGTGAGTGTGTATCGTAGCCTGTTTTGAACCTATGCTTGACATAGTTAGAGGGAGGGGCACTCTTGCAAATTGTTGGTGATTTAGCTAGCCATAAATCTGAGTACTTAGGTACGGTAAGATGGGGTGAGTACTTAGGTAAGGTCAGATGGCGTGAGTACTTAGGTATGGTCAGATGGGGTGAGTACTTAGGTAGGGTCAGATGGGGTGAGTACTTAGGTATGGTAAGATGGGGGTGAGTACTTAGGTATGGTCAGATGGGGTGAGTACTTAGGTAGGGTCAGATGGGGTGAGTACTTAGTAGGGTCAGATGGGGTGAGTACTTAGGTAAGGTCAGATGGGGTGAGTACTTAGGTAGGGTCAGATGGGGTGAGTACTTAGTATGGTAAGATGGGGTGAGTACTTAGGTATGGTCAGATGGGTGAGTACTTAGGAGGGTCAGAGGGGTGAGTACTTAGGTATGGTAAGATGGGGTGAGTACTAGTATGGTCAGATGGGGTGAGTACTTAGGTAGGTCAGATGGGTGAGTACTTAGGTAGGGTCAGATGGGGTGAGTACTTAGGTATGGTAAGATGGGGGTGAGTACTTAGGTATGGTCAGATGGGGTGAGTACTTAGGTAGGGTCAGATGGGGTGAGTACTTAGGTAAGGTCAGATGGGGGTGAGTACTTAGGTAGGGTCAGATGGGGTGAGTACTTAGGTAGGGTCAGATGGGGTGAGTACTTAGGTAGGGTCAGATGGGGTGAGTACTTAGGTAAGGCACTTTTGAGAAGAACCCACACAAAATGTCTTTAGATGGGGATTGTTAGCTTTAGATGGGGATTGTTAGCTTTAGATGGGGATTGTGAGCTGAGCTTTAGATGGGGATTGTGAGCTTTAGATGGGGATTGTGAGCTTTAGATGGGGATTGTGAGCTTTAGATGAGGATTGTGAGCTTTTGATGGGGATTGTGAGCTGCGCTTTAGATGGGGATTGTGAGCTGAGCTTTAGATGGCAATTGTGAGCTTTAGATGGGGATTATGAGCTTTAGATGGGGATTGTGAGCTTTAGATGGGGATTGTGAGACCTCAATCACGTTGTAAAGTGCTAGATAAATAGGGATGTTGTCTTAGAAACAACACCTCAGCGTGGAAGACGTACACTGTTCTCGCGGTATTGCATTATAAGTTGTTTAATTTAAATTCTTTGTTTTCATTTTGTTGTATTTAGTGATTGATCCGCCATTGTACAGAAATTAAAACGGATTTTATGTAAATTTGAACTACAATTATTTGGCAGTGTTATTATCCGTAGGAGTCAGTAGGAGGTTGTTTCCGTGCAGTTTCTTGGTGCATAGTTACATGATCCAATGCTCTTAGACTGTTTCTGTGCAGTTTCTTGGTGCATAGTTACATGATCCAATGCTCTTAGACTGTTTCCGTGCAGTTTCTTGGTGCATAGTTACATGATCCAATGTTCTTAGACTGTTTCCATGCAGTTTCTTGGTGCATAGTTACATGATCCAATGCTCTTAGACTGTTTCTGTGCAGTTTCTTGGTGCATAGTTACATGATCCAATGCTCTTAGACTGTTTTCGTGCAGTTTCTTGTGCATACCGGTAGTTACATGATCCAATGCTCTTAGACTGTTTTCCGTGCAGTTTCTTGGTGCATAGTTACATGATCCAATGCTCTTAGACTGTTTCCGTGCAGTTTCTTGTGCATAGTTACATGATCCAATGTTCTTAGACTGTTTCCGTGCAGTTTCTTGTGCATAGTTACATGATCCACTGCTCTTAGACTGTTTCCGTGCAGTTTCTTGGTGCATAGTTACATGATCCACTACTCTTAGACTGTTTCCGTGCAGTTTCTTGGTGCATAGTTACATGATCCAATGCTCTTAGACTGTTTCCGTGCAGTTTCTTGGTGCATAGTTACATGATCCAATGCTCTTAGACTGTTTCCGTGCAGTTTCTTGGTGCATAGTTACATGATCCAATGCTCTTAGACTGTTTCCGTGCTATGTAGTGATATTGGATCATCCAGGTCATTGAGTATTCTATTGTGGGAAATTTGCATGTATGCAAGATCTTGTGATTTGATAGAATCATTTTCTAGCCAATTAATTTTCAACATTCCCAACTCGTTAGTGTGCTGTCCCATAGCTTTCGCCTATTCATCAGGGATCATTCTAGAGGGCGATGTGGGGCGAAATTGTCACCCTAGGGTGACTTCTCCCTAATTAAAAAAATATAAATTTTTTGTTGTTGGTTTTTACGATTTTCAAACAAAATTGTATCTAGTAAGATACACTGGCCCATTATAAAGCACTCCTTCTATTCAAATGTTGTATTTAATGGTTGTACTGTGCATTTTAACCCTATTTTGCAGAAGTATATTAAAGAACACCATTTAAGGAAGCGACCACGCGCTTTCTCACTTCTCCCAAAAATTCTGACCTAGAATGAACCATGATTCATCAGTGACTAACACTAGGTCAAATTAGCCGAGTACTATGTGATTGACATGCATGTGATGAAACTTTGTGGGGTACTGGTAGATTTAAATTTCTAACCAAGTTTTTTTAAAAGATGCCCTAATTTGGCGATTACCTAGCCAGTTTCTGTGGTTATGTAATATCTAATGCCTGCAGTCTGGTGGCTTCACTGACTTCCCAGTATTTGAGCGCTGTGTATTATTTACTTTGGTAATTGACTTTGTAAACAGAAGATTATATTTACTACATTGTTTCTTGTACAGCTTCACACTACAGAAATGAAACTGTTCTCACTCCACGGCACGATATAGCTGAACTGTACTGATGTGCTGTTAATCCCATATTCACTCACTGTTTTCACTCCAGGTTTTTTGCATACAAAGTGTACCGATAGTGTTTTAAAAATAGAACACAGGATCATGGGAAATTTATTTCAATTAATGGCTCAGCGTACAAAATTTAATGCACAATCATAATTAAGCTGTTAAGACTTGAGAACAAACAGCTCAAGCAAAAATGGGAGACAGCTACACAAAATGTAATATGAGCCGGCTCATCAGGATCTGCACTTTTCCCAGTAATATGACTATTTTTAGACAAGATTACCCATTTTGATAAATGAACTGGTCCAAATGTCTGAGGTGGAGCTTGAAGGGGGACTGTCTGGGGTGGGGCATGAGGGAGGACTGTCCAGGGTGGAACATGGGGGAGGACTGTCCAGAGTGGAGCATGAGGGAGGACTGTCCGGGGTGGAGCATGAGGGGTGGATCATGGAGGACTGCCGGGGTGGATCATGAGAGAGGACTGTCTGGGGTGGAGCATGAGGGAGGACTGTCTGGGGTGGGGCATGAGCGAGGGCTGTCCGGGGTGGAGCATGAGGGAGGACTTTCTGGGGTGGAGCATGAGGAGGGCTGTCCGGGTGGAGCATGCAGGAGGGCTATCCGGGGTGGAGCATGCGGAGGGCTGTCCGGGGTGGAGCATGAGCGAGGGCTATCCGGGGTGGAGCATGAGCGAGGATGTCCGGGGTGGTGCATGAGGAGGGCTGTCCGGGGTGGAGCATGCAGGAGGGCTATCCGGTGGAGCATGAGGGAGGACTGTCCAGGGTGGAGCATGCGGAGGACTGTCGGGTGGAGCATGCAGGAGGGCTATCCGGGTGGGCATGAGGGGGACTGGGGGTGGAGCATGCGGGAGGGCTGGCCGGGGTGGAGCATGAGGGAGGACTGTCCGGGGTGGAGCATGAGGAGGGCTGTCCGCGGTGGAGCATGAGGGAGGGCTATCCGGAGTGGAGCATGAGGAAGGGCTGTCCGGGGTGGAGCATGAGGGAGGGCTGTCCGGGGTGGAGCATGAGGGAGGGCTGTCCGGGGTGGAGCATGCGGGAGGACTATCCGGGGTGGAGCATGAGGGAGGACTGTCCGGGGTGGAGCATGCGGGAGGACTATCCGGGGTGGAGCATGAGAGGCTGTCCGGGGTGGAGCATGAGGAGGACTGTCTGGGTGGAGCATGAGGGAGCTGTCCGGGGTGGAGCATGAGGGAGGACTGTCCGGGGTGGAGCATGAGGAAGGACTGTCCGGGTGGAGCATGAGGGAGGACTGTCCGGGGTGGAGCATGCGGGAGGGCTGTCCGGGTGGAGCATGAGGGAGGACTGTCTGGGGTGGGGCATGAGGGAGGGCTGTCCGGAGTGAAGCATGAGGGAGGACTGTCGGGGTGGAGCATGAGCGAGGGCTATCCGGGGTGGAGCATGCGGGAGGACTATCCGGGGTGGAGCATGAGGGAGACTGTCCGGGTGGAGCATGAGGGAGGGCTGTCCGCGGTGGAGCATGCGGGAGGGCTATCCGGAGTGGAGCATGAGGAAGGGCTGTCGGGGTGGAGCATGAGGGAGGGCTGTCCGGGGTGGAGCATGAGGGAGGACTGTCCGGGGTGGAGTATGAGGAGGACTGTCCGGGGTGGAGCATGCGGGAGGGCTATCCGGAGTGGAGCATGAGGAAGGGCTGTCCGGGGTGGAGCATGAGGGAGGACTGTCCGGGGTGGAGCATGCGGGAGGGCTGTCCGGGGTGAAGCATGAGGGAGGACTGTCTGGGGTGGGGCATGAGGGAGGGCTGTCCGGAGTGAAGCATGAGGGAGGACTGTCCGGGGTGGAGCATGAGCGAGGGCTATCCGGGGTGGAGCATGCGGGAGGACTATCCGGGGTGGAGCATGGGGAGGACTGTCCGGGGTGGAGCATGATGGAGGGCTGTCCGCGGTGGAGCATGCGGGAGGGCTATCCGGAGTGGAGCATGAGGAAGGGCTGTCCGGGGTGGAGCATGAGGGAGGGCTGTCCGGGGTGGAGCATGAGGGAGGACTGTCCGGGGTGGAGCATGATGGAGGACTGTCCGCGGTGGAGCATGCGGGAGGGCTATCCGGAGTGGAGCATGAGGAAGGGCTGTCCGGGGTGGAGCATGAGGAAGGGCTGTCCGGGGTGGAGCATGAGGGAGGGCTGTCCGGGGTGGAGCATGCGGGAGGACTATCCGGGGTGGAGCATGAGGGAGGACTGTCCGGGGTGGAGCATGATGGAGGGCTGTCCGCGGTGGAGCATGCGGGAGGGCTATCCGGAGTGGAGCATGAGGAAGGGCTGTCCGGGGTGGGTCCGCCTCCGTGGTCGAGTGGTTAAGGTCGCTGACTTGTATACCACTGTAACCTATCATCACTGATGGTCACGGGTTCGAGCCCCGCTCAGACCGTGTCTCATTTATATGAAAAAGTTGGCAGTTTCTTACGGAGGTTGGTGCACCCAAGTACTGGTTAACCGCTGCAGCCTGCCCAGGAAAGGTGTTGTTAGGTAAACTGCCCGCCGGCGATATAGCCCAAAATGGTGCTGATGCAGGCGTAAAACCCGAAATTTAACATAAATATAACATAGCTCTCCGGGGTGGAGCATGAGGGAGGGCTGTCCGGGTGGAGCATGAGGGAAGGGAATGTCCGGGGTGGAGTATGAGGGAGGACTGTCCGGGTGGAGCAGGGGAGGACTGTCCGGGGTGGAGCATGAGGGAGGACTGTCCGGGGTGGAGCATGCGGTAGGCTATCCGGGGGGAGCATGAGGGAGGACTGTCCGGGGTGTACATGAGGGAGGGCTGTCCGGAGTGGGAGCATGCAGGAGGACTATCCGGGGTGGAGCATGCGGAGGGGCTGTCCGGGGGGGTGGGGCGCGGGAGGACTGTCCGGGGTGGAGCATGAGGGGCGGACTGTCCGGGGGGAGCATGAGGGAGGAACTGTCTGGGGTGGAGCATGAAGGGGACTCTGGGGGGAGCATGAGGGAGGGAGGGGACTGTCCAGAGTGAAGCATGGGGGGGGAGCCATGAGAGGAGGGCTAGCCAGGGTGGAGCATGCGGAGGGACTACAAGGGGTGGAGCAGGAGGGAGGGCTGTCCGGGGTGGAGCATGCGGGAGGAGATATCCGGGGTGGCGCATGCGGGAAGGCTGTCAGGGGTGGAGCAGAGGGAGGGAGGATGTCTGGGGGGAGCATGAGGGAGGACTGTCGGGGTGGAGCGAGGAGCGAGGGCTATCCGGGATGGAGCATGCGGGAGGACTACCGGGGTGGAGCATGCGAGGGCTGTCCGGGGTGGAGCATGAGGGAGGGAGGACTGTCTGGGTGGAGCATAAGGGAGGGCTATTATCCGGGGTGGAGCATACGCGCGGACTGTCCGGGGTGGAGCATGGAGGAGGGCTGTCCGGGGTGGAGCATGAGGGAGGGCTGTCGGGGTGGAGCATGAGGGGGGCTATCCGGCTGGAAGCATCGGGAGGACTATCCGGTGGTGGAGCATGCGGGAGGGGCTGTCCGGCGTTGGAGCATGAGGGAGGGTGTCCGGGTGGGCATGAGGGAGCGCTGTCCAGGGTGGAGCATGCGGGAGGGCTATCTTGGTGAGCATGAGGGGGGCTGTCCGGGGGGAGCATGCGGGAGGCTATCCGGGGTGGCATGAGGGAGGGCGGTCCGGGGGGGAGCCATGGGGGAGGGAGGGACGGTCTGGGGTGGAGCATGAGGGGAGGGCTGTCCGAGGTGGAGCCATGAGCGAGGGCTGTCCGGGGTGGAGCATGCGGGAGGACTATCCGGGGGGGTGGAGCATGAGGGAGGGACTGTCCGGGGTGGAGCATGAGGGATGACTGTCCGGGTGGAGCATGAGGGAGGGCTGTCCGGGTGGAGCATGAGGGAGGCTGTCCGGTGGAGCATGAGGGAGGGAGACTTCTGGTGTGGGGAATGAGGGAGGGCTGTCAGGGGTGGAGCATGAGGGAGGGAGGACTTGTCTGCGGGGGCATGAGGGGAGGAGCATGAGGGAGGGCTGTTCCGGGCGGACGGGAGGGGACGGCAAGGGCTCATAGCGAGGGCTGTCCGGGGGGACGCATGCCATGCGGGAGGACTATACCGGGGTGGAGCATGAGGGAGGACTGTCCGGGGGGAGCAATGAGGGAGGGCTGTCCGGGGTGGAGCATTAGCGAGGGCTGTCCGGGGTGGAGCATGCGGGAGGACTATCCGGGGTGGAGCATGAGGGAGGACTGTCAGGGGTGGAGCATGAGGGAGGGCTGTCCGGGGTGGAGCATGAGGGAGGGCTGTCCGGGGTGGAGCATGAGCGAGGGCTGTCCAGGGTGCTTGTCATTCTCATATACACCATTTTAAGAAGACATGAAAAAGAAATTTGTATGTATTATGCTTCAATATTATTTTAGGGGGCCTAGTCTGATATTGTACACAGACAGCCAGACAGACAGACAGACAGAGGGAACTACAACACCGTGAAATCCAAAGCTGAAAACAAATGTCATACTTTTACAGATTGCAAGGTTCACAGATAACTCTTCTATAAGGTACTTGTTACATTCCACACTGGTTTAGATTCTGTCACATATTGTTTTATTGTTTAGATTATTTAAAGCGACATTACATCTCAAAAAGCCAATACATGATGTTTCGAGTATAAATAGTATTGCTACTACAAATTCTTCCGATATGATTGGACCACTAACTTTTGATCAATAAACAGTGAGTTTGAGGTCTACAAATTCTCAAAAGTGAAAGCATGATTTCATATAGCAGTCAGCCACGCCCACGAGTTTACGTTTGTTTATTATTGGAGTCTATGCTAAACACGTGATACTTTCGTTTAGAGATAATTTAATCTTTTTTTATACAAATTTATTTTAGCTCGATTGCGAAACAAGTTCTTTCAACTTATATAAATCACTCTCGAGACCTCATTCCTGATGGAATCCATCGCCACGAGGGAGAGAAGAGGCAACGTGGAATTTAAATGCCTTGCCTAAGGACACAATCGTAACGGCTTAATTATTGAGATAATTTAATCAGATTAGTTTAAAAAATAATTATGCATATATGAGAGATGAATGCTGACCTTATTTACATTATGTAGGTCTTTGCATTTTCACCGATGTAATGTCGCTTTAAGGAAAATATAAAAAAACATTCAGCTGCGTGATTTTAGAGTAAGAACTTCTGCTTACAGTCTTCATGAAACTTTGTCAACAGTTTGTTTTGTCTGACCAAATGGTTTTTGTCTCATATGTCAGGCGGTACAATTGTCTGGCAGGAAGAAGTGGGAAAATATGCTTCTTCCGTTAATGTTAAACATGCAAAAGTACGTCTCCGATGGTCGAGTAAAAGTCGATGGCTTATATACACGGTAACCTATCATCACTGATGTTCATGTGCTCAAGCCCCGCTCAGGCCGTGTCTTTATATGAAAAAGTTGTCAGTTTCTTTACGGAGGTTGGTGCACCATGTACTGATTACCGTAATCGTTTGAGTATTGGTCGCACTGGAGTATAAGACGCAGTTAAAAAAACAGAAATTGTTCTTTCACTACAAATTCTTCTTCTTTAATCCAATGTCAGGTTTTCACCAAACTTGTTGGGATCGAAATTAAGTCATGAACCGGGCCACATTGGAGTACAGTAATTGTTCATACAGTTTGAGATGTTTTACCACACGCCAATGAACCGTGCCACATTGGAGTACAGTAATTGTTCATACAGTTTGAGGTGTTTTACCACACGCCAATGAACCATGCCACATTGGAGTACAGTAATTGTTCATACAGTTTGAGGTGTTTTACTACACGCCAATGAACCGTGCCACATTGGAGTACAGTAATTGTTCATACAGTTTGAGGTGTTTTACTACACGCCAATGAACCGTGCCACATTGGAGTACAGTAATTGTTCATACAGTTGAGGTGTTTTACCACACGCCAATGAACCGTGCCACATTGGAGTACAGTAATTGTTCATACAGTTTGAGGTGTTTTACCACACGCCAATGAACCATGCCACATTGGAGTACAGTAATTGTTCATACAGTTTGAGGTGTTTTACCACACGCCAATGAACCATGCCACATTGGAGTACAGTAATTGTTCATACAGTTTGAGGTGTTTTACCACACGCCAATGAACCGTGCCACATTGGAGTACAGTAATTGTTCATACAGTTTGAGGTGTTTTACTACACGCCAATGAACCGTGCCACATTGGAGTACAGTAATTGTTCATACAGTTTGAGGTGTTTTACCACACGCCAATGAACCGTGCCACATTGGAGTACAGTAATTGTTCATACAGTTTGAGGTGTTTTACCACACGCCAATGAACCGTGCCACATTGGAGTACAGTAATTGTTCATACAGTTTGAGGTGTTTTACCACACGCCAATGAACCGTGCCACATTGGAGTACAGTAATTGTTCATACAGTTTGAGGTGTTTTACCACACGCCAATGAACCGTGCCACATTGGAGTACAGTAATTGTCATACAGTTTGAGGTGTTTTACCACACGCCAATGAACCGTGCCACATTGGAGTACAGTAATTGTTCATACAGTTTGAGGTGTTTTACTACACGCCAATGAACCGTGCCACATTGGAGTACAGTAATTGTTCATACAGTTTGAGGTGTTTTACTACACGCCAATGAACCGTGCCACATTGGAGTACAGTAATTGTTCATACAGTTTGAGGTGTTTTACCACACGCCAATGAACCGTGCCACATTGGAGTACAGTAATTGTTCATACAGTTTGAGGTGTTTTACCACACGCCAAGAATACCAGTATGTCACGGAACTCGTCATCGGCTTTGAGGCTGGTTTCACGAAGGATGTTTCTTCTCGGTGAAAATAAAATAAATCGGCTATTAGATTGGTTACCTACCGTAATCGTTTGAGTATTGGTCGCACTGGAGTATAAGACGCAGTTAAAACAACAGAGAAATTCTAGGGAAAAAAACTTATTTGCTGTATAAAACGTATCTTGGAAGAAATGAACCAAATGTCGCGAAAACTAATAATAAATATATGACCATTGAATGTGATTTGTAAGCGTTACTAGTCGTGATAATGACTGGTTTATGACCACTAAATCGTTATTATGCGAACTTTAACGCGCATATTATGAATAATAATGAGGCGTTACATCGGCTGACATGCAATGTATCTAGTGAACCGATTGACAAAATAGTACAAGATTTCATCCAGTTTATACATGCAAGCGCGGACGATGTTTACGACGAAAGTAAATACACATACTCTACCAGCCATACTAATAAAAAGGCTAATAGTAAATGGTTTGATGCAAATTGTTTTCAAGCAAAAAGAGACTTTAAATCAGCCAGGAATAATTTTAACCTGACAAAAACGACGCAACACGCGCTATTTTTACACGCGAAAGGACACGTTATTACAAAGTTAAGAAAAAAGCACGACAACGCTACCGGATGACGGAAGGTGCTAGGATCAATAAACTAGCCACTTCGCAACCGCGTAAATTCTGGCAAAATATAAAGAAAACCTATAAGACAAGGAACAGTGAACCATGTTGTTTATCTGCGAAAGACATGTGCGAGCACTTTAAATTGTTGCTAGGCGGTAACCAGTCCCATGACGAAACACAACGCGAATATACTCCTGAAAATCACAATATTTCAGATAATGATCTAGATTGTCCACTATCCGAAACCGAAATTCGAGACGCCGTTTTTTCGCAGAATAATAATAAGGCACCAGGGCCTGATAATTTAACAAGTGAAATATTTAAATCATGTTACGACTTGATATCACCCTTTCTAATAAAATTGTATAACAGAATGTTTGATAGCGGCGAATACCCCACTTCGTGGGGAGTGGGTATAATTACTCCTATTTATAAAAAAGGAGATCAGAACGACGCGAAAAATTATCGAGGTATCACGCTTATAAACATAATCGCAAAAATTTACTCACAAATTTTATTGAATAGGCTAACCAAATGGTCATCAAAACATGAAAAAATATCACCCAATCAGTTTGGTTTCCAGAAAGGCAAGTCTGTTGGCTCTTGTATTTTCATATTACAGACTATTATCTCTAAAGTACTTAATTCGGGGCAAAAACTCTACTGTATTTTCATTGATTATCAACAATGCTATGACAAATTAGATAAAACGCTACTATGGCAAAAACTCATAAGCGAAAATGTAAGTTGTAAACTGGTAACAGCTATTAAGTCTATGTACACTGCCATTAAGTCATATGTAAAGTTTAATACGTCAACCTCTGACCTATGCAACTCTGAAATGGGATTGAAACAAGGTGATCCTGCTTCTCCCATCCTATTCATGCTCTTCGTGAATGATCTGATAGATAATATCGGTACTGATATAGATGGCATTTTCACCATGAACGGATTAATACTTTTCTTAATACTTTACGCAGACGACATGGCTCTCTTTGCGAAAACACCAGAAGCACTAAAATCTATGATAAGAGACATTGAAAACTACTGTCAGTTATGGGGAATGAAGATCAACACATCCAAAACCAAGGCTATGATTTTTGAGAAGGGACGACACAAAAACATTGACCTATATATATATGATAATAAAATTGAAGTCGTTAATTCGTTTAAATACCTGGGCATCAATTTATACAAGAACGGTAATTGGAATCGTAGCCAGAAAAACATAGCACAACACGCATCATTTGCATTGCACAATTTATTTAAAATATTTGACAAAATAGAAATACCTATATCACAAAAACTTAAGCTTTTCGATACGTTAGTCGGATCTATTTTAAACATGTGCTCAGAAGTGTACATCCAGCTCCTGATATTGAATTAATACACACAAAGTTTTTACGCCAATTGCTAGGTGTTAGGAAATCAATGAACCTTACGGCACTTTACGGAGAACTGCATAGGGTACCGATGTATATAACCCGAAAGATAAACATGATAAAATATTGGGCAAAAATGTTATGCCAAAAAGATTCATCATTAATAAAACGTACATACCTGTTTTTACTAACCGAGATCGACACAAATGCAAACTACAATCAAACTAACTGGGCGTTTCAAATT
Organism: Archivesica marissinica; assembly: GCA_014843695.1. NCBI lineage: Eukaryota > Metazoa > Mollusca > Bivalvia > Venerida > Vesicomyidae > Archivesica > Archivesica marissinica. Next base: position 2,940,374 of record CM026404.1, read on the forward strand.
AAATCCATATTAGAAGAACACAGACGTAATAATATATGGCTTACACAACATACCCGAAATTCAATACCCATAGAAACTATTAAACAGAGAATTATTGATAATTATTTACAAAAATGGTACTCAGAAATAAATAATTCGACCCGACTACAGCATTACTGTATTTTTAAGCATGACTTTAATCTTGAAAAATATTTAGAAATACATTTAGATAGAAAATATGTAACAACCTTATCACGATTTAGGACTAGCTCCCATAGTCTTTTTATTGAATCAGGTAGATATGATGGCACACCCAGAGAACAAAGACTTTGTAAATCATGCACCATGAATGCCATTGAAAGCGAATACCACTTTTTACTTGTCTGCCCGAATTATAAAGATTTAAGAAAGAAATATTTCAAACCGTACTTTTGCCATTGGCCAACACTTAATAAATTTAGAACTTTAATGTCTTCTACTTCAAAATACGTTATTAATAATCTATCAAAATATATTTACTCCGCATTCCAAATCCGCACTACAGAATAAATTTAATCTATGTTCCATAGTACTGATGCTCTTTTGAAATTTGTTTATGTAAATTGTCTATGTTGTACTCATTATATGTATTTGGCTATAAACATTATATTATGTTTTATGCTTTAATAAACGATTGATTGATTGATTGATTGATTGATTGATTGATTGATTTTAATATTTTTTAATAATCCATTTTCTAACTAGATTTTCTTTTTTAACTTTGAATGATTTCCCACACGATATAGATATATAGACTCAAACGAAATCCGGAACAAATACGGCACGTTACGGGAATTAGAGAAAAATAGTATCCATGGAACATTTATTTTCGTTTGTTGTAATACGCCATTTGTTGTTTTTGAGTCTGAAACATGGAATTTAGTTCTAAACTGGAGTATAAGACGCACCAGACTTTTGGATACTAATTTGGAGGGAAAAAAGTGCATCTTATACTCACACGATTACGGTATTCATTTGGCTGGAATGTAGTCCTAACTTGTGTGTGCTTTTGTCTTACTTTACCAAGCCCTTCTGTGAGACTAGTGTATTGATCATGTACATGCATGGTGTTGCCTCTGGAGACTAGTGTATTGATCATGTACATACATGGTGTTTGCCTCTGGAGACTATTGTATTGATCATGTACATGCATGGTGTTTACCTCTGGAGACTAGTGTATTGATCATGTACACACATGGTGTTTGCCTCTGGAGACTAGTGTATTGATCATGTACATGCATGGTGTTGCCTCTGGAGACTAGTGTATTGATCATGTACATGCATGGTGTTTGCCTCTGGAGACTATTGTATTGATCATGTACATGCATGGTGTTTGCCTCTGGAGACTATTGTATTGATCATGTACATGCATGGTGTTTGCCTCTGGAGACTATTGTATTGATCATGTACATGCATGGTGTTTGCCTCTGGAGACTAGTGTATTGATCATGTACATGCATGGTGTTTGCCTCTGGAGACTAGTGTATTGATCATGTACATGCATGGTGTTTGCCTCTGGAGACTAGTGTATTGATCATGTACACGCATGGTGTTGCCTCTGGAGACTAGTGTATTGATCATGTACACACATGGTGTTTGCCTCTGGAGACTATTGTATTGATCATGTACACACATGGTGTTTGCCTCTGGAGACTAGTGTATTGATCATGTACATGCATGGTGTTGCCTCTGGAGACTATTGTATTGATCATGTACATGCATGGTGTTTACCTCTGGAGACTAGTGTATTGATCATGTACACACATGGTGTTTGCCTCTGGAGACTAGTGTATTGATCATGTACATGCATGGTGTTGCCTCTGGAGACTAGTGTATTGATCATGTACATGCACAGTGTTGCCTCTGGAGACTATTGTATTGATCATGTACATGCATGGTGTTTGCCTCTGGAGACTAGTGTATTGATCATGTACATGCATGGTGTTTGCCTCTGGAGACTATTGTATTGATCATGTACATGCACAGTGTTGCCTCTGGAGACTAGTGTATTGATCATGTACATGCACAGTGTTGCCTCTGGAGACTAGTGTATTGATCATGTACATGCATGGTGTTTGCCTCTGGAGACTAGTGTATTGATCATGTACATGCATGGTGTTTGCCTCTGGAGACTATTGTATTGATCATGTACATGCACAGTGTTGCCTCTGGAGACTAGTGTATTGATCATGTACATGCACAGTGTTGCCTCTGGAGACTATTGTATTGATCATGTACATGCACGGTGTTGTCTCTGTTATGTGTCTGGGTTGATAACTCGCACATCAGTGGACTGCCAATCACAAGTTACACTGCTGATAGTCACTTCTCAGCATGATAGCAGTAGGTCAAGTGTCAAGGTCAGCGGTCAGTCACTTCTAAGCATGATAGCAGTAGGTCAAGGTTAGTGGTCAGACACTTCTCAGCGTGATAGCAGTAGGTCAAGTGTAAAGGTCAAGAAGAGTAGAAAGTTTCGAAATACATGTTGTTTAGATGAATGCCTACTTCCGATAAATATCAATAAAACAATGTTTCCAGGCATCTATCCAAAAATATACTGTCTAAGAATGATTACAGAATTGTAATTAATTTCCCCGAGGGGGAATTAATGCTAAACCGGCCAAGATGTAACAATGACGGATGATAATTTATAATGCACAAGACATGTCTTATAGCACAGAATGCAAAATGCATGGAACGCTGTAGTACTGGTGGTATTGATGGAAAGAGGAAACATGGTATTGATCCATAGTCTGTGTTTGCTTGTTTTCATGTTGCCTGTCCCCAGTAACATCATAGACTGTATAATACATGTCCAATACATCACTTGTTGCCGGCTGCTCTACATGTTTAGAAGGAAGCATCTGATGATTTGTCTTCATTTTACATGAGGAAGTGTGGATTACATGTACATGCAATTTCATTGAGCTTTTTATGGATAACGTTGACAGGTTAGAGGTAATGCTTTGTTGTGGCCCCTTCCTCCTCCCCAACTCCCCCCCCCCAATGAATGTAAATAGCTTTGCACATGTCGATCAGTAGGGACTTTGTTTGTCTGCTCAATAGCTAGAGACAACTAGTTATATCAGCTGACATGGTAGGGAGTTTAATTGTGACTAGTAGAAAACCTTAATGAGTTTGGGATCTGGATTAACCCTTTCAACCCCACAGGCCTCTAAATAGGCTTATGAAAAGTGTAGATCCAGATGAGCCGGCTCGTGACGAGCCGTCTCATCAGGATCTTCACTTTTTTGCCAGTAATAATTATTACTATTTTTAGATAAAATTACCCATTTTGATAAGTGAACTGGTCCAAAGGTAATTTTCTTATTAATTTATTGGGGTTGAAAGGGTTAAAAGTCAATGTCACAGTGACCTGTAGTAGCAAAAATATTCCTGGTCAAATACTTTGTTTGACCTACCTTTGTCAAACTTGGTAGGGATGTTGGTAATAACTAATAAAAGACCTCTAGTAATTTTTGTGTCAGTTGGCTAGATGCCAAGAACACCATGACCTGTAACGGCAGAACCTTGTTCGCTCAATAACTTCAGAACAGCATCACTTACCTTCATCAGACCTGGTAAAGAGATTGGTGGTTACCAATAGGTAACCCCTTTTGAATTTGGTGTCAGTGGTTTAACGGTCACGGTCATTGTGACGTTTAATCGCATAACTTCCAAACGGTTTCACCTACCTTTGTCAATCATTTGTTTGATTTTAGGTTTGTGACGATGTGACAGATATTTATTTGGATAAAACATTAAACTTATCCTTATCCAGGGTAATTGGGTTTAGATTTAACAAAACCCGAACCAACGTTCAGTGAATAGCCGACTTGTAAATATACAGCTTGGCATTAATTACTTATACATTTAGTTGTGATTCAACATGTTTCAGATGCACCATTTCGCCATATCACAGGACAATTTTCATACATAAATTATATGTCTGACAGTAAATTTTCCTTCCAAAGGACAGTCATGTAGCAGTCAGTCATGTAGCATAGCAGTCAGTCATGTAGCATAGCAGTCAGTCATGTAGCATAGCAGTCAGTCATGTAGCATAGCAGTCATGTAGCATAGCAGTCAGTCATATATACTCATATAGCAGTCAGTCATGTAGCATAGCAGTCAGTCATGTAGCAGTCAGTCATGTAGCATAGCAGTCAGTAATGTAGCATAGCAGTCAGTAATGTAGCATAGCAGTCAGTCATAGCAGTCAGTCATGTAGCATAGCAGTCAGTCATGTAGCATAGCAGTCATGTAGCATAGCAGTCAGTCATATATACTCATATAGCAGTCAGTCATGTAGCATAGCAGTCAGTCATGTAGCAGTCAGTCATGTAGCATAGCAGTCAATAATGTAGCATAGCAGTCAGTCATAGCAGTCAGTCATGTAGCATAGCAGTCAGTCATGTAGCATAGTAGTCAGTCATGTAGCAGTCAGTCATGTAGCAGTCATGTAGCATAGCAGTCATGTAGCATAGCAGTCATGTAGCATTCAGTCATGTAGCAGTCATGTAGCATAGCAGTCATGTAGCATAGCAGTCATGGAGCAGTCAGTCATGTAGCATAGCAGTCATGTAGCAGTCAGTCATGTAGCATAGCAGTCAGTCATGTAGCATAGCAGTCAGTCATGTAGCATAGCAGTCAGTCATGTAGCATAGCAGTCAGTCATGTAGCATAGCAGTCAGTCATGTAGCATAGCAGTCAGTCATGTAGCATAGCAGTCAGTCATGTAGCATAGCAGTCGGTCATGTAGCATAGCAGTCAGTCATGTAGCATAGCAGTCAGTCATGTAGCATAGCAGTCAGTCATGTAGCAGTCATCTGTAAACCTCGCTCTCTCAAGGCAGGAAAGGGTGAGGATTTATTTTTCGGCAGAGTTCAGACAGAAATCATGTCCTACGGCGACCGTTTGTTAGTTGTCGTGATTCCATGATTTCGGTGCATTTGAGGGTATCAGTGTATAAATTTAAGTATATATCTACATTGATACCCCAAAAAAGGGCTGTATCCTCAGGGCGTTCATTTGACCCGAGCTCCCGGGTTTTGACGCATGAAAATCAGTATAAAGACGCATGTTTGACTCTTGGTGAAAATGCGTTGAGGGTCAATTTGACCCGGGACGATAAGCGGTCAAGCGTCATCGAACATTTTCTCAACAGTGTAATTATCCTAATCTGCCTGTCAAATGCGATCGGAGAGGGCGGAGTCTGTCTAAAAATAAACGCCGTAACTCCGGCTTCGGCCAATGAACGAAGATGTCTGTAAAATGTGCCAACAACCATACGCATAGATATCATGAACATACGACTTCTCTGCTGATTTAATGAATATTTATTAAAAGATCATGCTTTTATCTTATTGTCGATACTAAAATCATTTTCCGGAACAAACTATAAGCTACCCGCATTTTGTTTTGAACTCGGTGACTCCAGTCGTAAAAGAGCGTCCATTTTGAACTTACTGATGCAAGGGCTATCACACGACGCCAGTGAATGATAAACGAGTTTTTATGATTTATTGCAATTTGTAACTAAATATATTTTATGAAAATAACTTCTTTTCATAGTAATTCAGAGTATTCACGTCGTTATCTTAGATTATGAATTAACATTTTCAGCTGATCAAAAATGTCGTTCATTTGCCATAATAACTCGGAATTTTAGTTGATTTTTTAAATGCTACTAATTATACATCTTACATATTCATAAAAATGTGCTTAAATTCAAAAATTCATAGATATTGAAATGAATATGTCCCCTTTATTTAAGAAATTCATGTTTTACAATGTCGTGAAATCGTACTCGATCCGTTTCGTACTCTATCCGTTTCGTACCAATTTAATGAAAAATAAAATTACATGCAGATCAGTTAAAACATTGTACATTTTGTATTTTGTATAAGCGACATTTGTATTGGTTTGTCAAGGCTAATCTGGATGCAGGCCCCAGAAGGTTCATGTTGATATCAACTACTCTTGATCATTTTGTGACTTTGCAATACCGATACAATGTAGAATTATACAAGTTGTATGTATGTATGATACATTTATGTCATACCATTTAACCACCTCGACATGCTTTCCTGGGCAGAATTAGTCGACCTGAGTGGTTAACCAGTACTAAGGATTTTGTGTAAGGTGCCTTGCTCAGTATCAAACTCGGATATTCCAAATCCGATGCTCTACATGTACAACGTAACATGAAACTTAAATACGTGTACGGTTCTAAGCCCAGGTGCAGAGCTCAGCAAACTAGTCAATGTTTTCTCTAATTATGATAACAAAATTACTGGTTGCACCCAAGACACACCTTGGTCCAGAGGTTTATTATATGGTCGGGAAAAAGTTATCTGTACGGAAAGTACCAACATGCATATTGACTCTTGAAAAATCCAGTTTGACTCTTGAAAAATCTAGTTTGACTCTTGAGATTTTGACCTCAAGGGTCATTGACTCATGGCTTTCAAAGTCTAGTGAACGCCCTGATCCTCGTGGTTCGGTCTATTATTTGCAGTTGTGATTTTGAAATACACATTACACAAATATTCCCCAGTATATGCCCCATCACACTCATAGACCGCAATGAACCGAGTATATGCCTCATCACACTCATAGACCGCAATGAACCAAGTATATGCCCCATCACACTCATAGACCCCCATCACACTCGTAGACCTCAATGAACCAAGTATATGCCCCATCACACTCATAGACCGCAATGAACCAAGTATATGCCCCATCACACTCGTAGACCTCAATGAACCAAGTATATGCCCCATCACACTCATAGACCGCAATGAACCGAGTATATGCCCCATCACACTCATAGACCGCAATGAACCAAGTATATGCCCCATCACACTCATAGACCGCAATGAACCGAGTATATGCCCCATCACACTCATAGACCGCAATGAACCAAGTATATGCCCCATCACACTCGTAGACCTCAATGAACCAAGTATATGCCCCATCACACTCATAGACCGCAATGAACCGAGTATATGCCCCATCACACTCATAGACCGCAATGAACTGAGTATATGCCCCATCACACTCATAGACCGCAATGAACCAAGTATATGCCCCATCACACTCATAGACCACAATGAACCGAGTATATGCCCCATCACACTCATAGACCGCAATGAACCGAGTATATGCCCCATCACACTCGTAGACCTCAATGAACCAAGTATATGCCCCATCACACTCATAGACCGCAATGAACCGAGTATATGCCCCATCACACTCATAGACCGCAATGAACCAAGTATATGCCCCATCACACTCATAGACCACAATGAACCGAGTATATGCCCCATCACACTCATAGACCGCAATGAACCGAGTATATGCCCCATCACACTCATAGACCGCAATGAACCGAGTATATGCCCCATCACACTCATAGACCACAATGAACCGAGTATATGCCCCATCACACTCATAGACCGCCATCACACTCATAGACCGCAATGAACCGAGTATATGCCCCATCACACTCATAGACCCCCATCACACTCGTAGACCGCAATGAACCGAGTATATGCCCCATCACACTCATAGACCGCCATCACACTCATAGACCGCAATGAACTGAGTATATGCCCCATCACACTCATAGACCGCAATGAACCGAGTATTTGCCCCATCACACTCATAGACCGCAATGAACCGAGTATATGCACCATCACACTCGTAGACCGCAATGAACCGAGTATATGCCCCATCACACTCATAGACCGCAATGAACCGAGTATATGCCCCATCACACTCGTAGACCGCAATGAACCGAGTATATGCCCCATCACACTCGTAGACCGCAATGAACCGAGTATATGCCCCATCACACTCGTAGACCTCAATGAACCAAGTATATGCCCCATCACACTCGTAGACCGCAATGAACCGAGTATATGCCCCATCACACTCATAGACCGCAATGAACCGAGTATATGCCCCATCACACTCATAGACCTCAATGAACCGAGTATATGCCCCATCACACTCATAGACCTCAATGAACCGAGTATTTGCCCCATCACACTCGTAGACCGCAATGAACCGAGTATTTGCCCCATCACACTCATAGACCGCAATGAACCGAGTATTTGCCCCATCACACTCGTAGACCTCAATGAACCGAGTATTTGCCCCATCACACTCATAGACCGCAATGAACCGAGTATTTGCCCCCATCACACTCATAGACCTCAATGAACCGAGTATTTGTAACATTAATCATGAAATACATGTCACCTATACCTGTTTGCTGACCTGTACATGTCACCTATACCTGTTTGCTGACCTGTACATGTCACCTATACCTGTTTGCTGACCTGTACATGTCACCTATACCTGTTTGCTGACCTGTACATGTCACCTATACCTGTTTGCTGACCTGTACATGTCACCCATACCTGTTTGCTGACCTGTACATGTCACCTATACCTGTTTGCTGACCTGTACATGTCACCTATACCTGTTTGCTGACCTGTACATGTCACCTATACCTGTTTGCTGACCTGTACATGTCACCCACACCTGTTTGCTGACCTGTACATGTCACCCACACCTGTTTGCTGACCTGTACATGTCACCCATACCTGTTTGCTGACCTGTACATGTCCCCTTCCCATATTTAAAGTATTTTTGTGTCCAATTAGTTTTTTTGTCATTAACACCAGTTTTATATTCTGTTTGGAATTGGCCTCACTTGTATAGTTTGCAGTCGTGTTTTACATATATGCCAACTATTTGTATTTGTTCTATGCACCTGTACCGATTGGAACAGGTCAAAGTTATGTTTTATTAATCCTTAAATAGCCTTACATACTCTGGACACAATTTGCGCGACAAAATGGACGACATCACAATTCACGAGGCAACTGGGATCCCCCCCCTCGATCAAACTTTACATGCAGATAATGATCTTTCAACCTTATTTCACAGTAAATTAGTTCCAGTAAATGAAAATAAAAATATCTGAGCTAGATTGATTTTGTGGGACATACTTTAGTAACTTGTTTGTCAGCCTCATTGTTATGTGTCTGGTCTATTACTTGCTGTTGTTATTTTAGTATTGGTAGTGATGTCGATCGAGTGAGAACAGGTGTTGATCAGTCATATAAATAAATGTTTACCACCAAGATCATTAATTGGGCCGAGATCCTTAATTGGGCCGAGATCATTAATTGGGCCGTATTGAGTTTCTGCTAATATCAACATGTTCATTTTGCCAGAAGTTAAAAAATGAAAAATCGACAGACTGGATCCCAGGCTAGTGTCTGGTCAACTACTAGCTGTTGTGATTTTAAAATACAAATGCCACAAATTGTTCTCACTGTTTGTCCGCCTCCGCGGTCGAGTGGTTACGGTCGCTGACTTGTATACCATTGTAACCTATCATCACTGATGGTCACGGGTTCGAACCCCGCTCAGACCGTGTCTCATTTATATGAAAAAATTGGCAGTTTCTTACAGAGGTTGGTACACCCAAGTACCGGTTAACCGCTGGAGCCTGCCCAGGAAAGGTGTTGTTAAGTAAACTGCCCGCCGGCGATATAGCCCGAAATGGTGCTGATGCAGGCGTAAAACCCGAAATATAACATAACATATAACATATAATGTTCCCACTGTTAACCAGGGTAACTAAGACAAATAGAAACTAGCTTATGTTGATTGTATGTACGTACCATGCCAACAGTAAATAAATAGGATTTGATTTTTTTTAAAAAGGCAAAAAAAGACAAATAGAAAAGACAATGTAGCAGATGAAGCAGAAGAAATTTGGTGTAGATTTCAACCATTAACCCTTTCAACACCACAGGCCTCTAAATAGGCTTATGAAAAGTGTAGATCCAGATGAGCCGGCTCGTGACGAGCCGTCTCATCAGGATATGCACTTTTTTGCCAGTAATAATTATTACTATTTTTAGATAAAATTACCCATTTTGATAAATGAACTGGTCCAAAGGTAATTTACTTATTAATTTATTGGTCTAAAAATATCATGCACCAGTCCATGTCAGTTACTTGGGGTTGAATGGGTTAAGAACACATACTATTATGGAGATGCTTGATTGCTACTGCTCAAGCTTGGGAACATGATTCCATGATTGATTAGCAGTTTCCCTGGAGTAGTTCTATTACACCAATAGAATTCTATTGAATATTCCATCAAAACCCATACTGCCTGTGAAAGGATGCTTTTTTCCTGCTCTTTTGAAAATAAATGGGGAAATTATGGTGATGACATAGATATCTTAATACGGCAATAAAATAGTTGTACATGTATATGTATTGATGTGTAGCGCAGATGAATTCTGGGTAAAAGTTGGAGGAGGATGAAGTGAAGTTAGCTAGAGAACAGGTTTACCTGCCATCTCTTCTTTCAATGCATGCCCGATAGTCAGGGGGGACGGGACAACTGGAGTAGAGAACAGGTTTACCTTCCATCTCTTCTTTCAATGCATGCCCGATAGTCAGGGAGGACAACTGGAGTAGAGAACAGGTTTATCTGCCATCTCTTCTTTCAATGCATGCCCGATAGTCAGGGGGGACAACTGGAGTAGAGAACAGGTTTACCTTCCATCTCTTCTTTCAATGCATGCCCGATGGTCAGGGGGGACAACTGGAGTAGAGAACAGGTTTACCTTCCATCTCTTCTTTCAATGCATGCCCGATAGTCAGGGGGGACAACTGGAGTAGAGAAATGGTTTAAAGTTTAAACTTTATTTATTTTACAACGATTGCGAAGCAAGTTCTAACAACTTATATTAATCACTCTCGTTGGCGCTGATGAAAGCGTAAATGTGGTCATTCGTATGGGTGGAAACCGGAGTACCCGGAGAAAACCCATCTGTCCGATCTGGTGACCACCGTACCATCTCACATACTTCCCATTCCGAGGATCGAACCCGGGTTGCATTAGTGATAAGCGAACGCGCTAACCACTGCGCTAATCGGACAGAAATGGTTATTGCTGTGTTAGTGTAGCACTCTTGTTGTCACTCAAACTTTAAAACATTCCACGTGTTTGTTTTTGTTCCAGCTGTCGACAAAGTTGTGCGTCGAACCTGGGTCAGTCTGTGTGTCCTGCGTGCGTTTTACGTTTATTTATCGGCGCTACCGGTTGCCCATGTGAGCGACGCCTCCTGAAGAGATTAGTCATTTTAGATTTTTGGAGGATAGTGCAATGATACAGACAGATACCCATTCCAGAGTCTCCTCTGGTTCTTTTACGTGCACTGTGTAAAGCACCGACACGAGACCTTGGTTTAAAGTCCCACCTGAAAGACTGTTAATTTTATTAGGGTCAGACGTGGGATCGAACCTGCGATTCCTGGATTACCAGTCCAGCGTGTTACCACTGGACATTCGTCTGTGTGTCCTTGCTCTGAAGTTTCTTTTTATAGATAGGGTAGTGTTGACCGGTCAGAGACAAGCATATTCTACCATATGTCCTGTAATAGAGAGTAATATTGGTGGTCCTTAGAGTGCAAATACTCTAACTTAGTGAAACCATGTACATCATTATCTGTATGATGAATATTTTGGGGTCTGTGTTGTCCAGGAAATCATGTTCACATCCTCCTGGGACAACATTATCACTTGTATCTAATTATGGAATGCCAATAATCAGTGCTAGTTAGGTGGGATGCTCCCTCAGTTAAACATACAAACTACCACCATGGTATGGTGTTGTTGCTAGTTAGGCGGGGTGCTCCCTCGGTTAAACATACAAACTACCACGATGGTATGGTGTTGTTGCTAGTTAGGCGGGGTGCTCCATCGGTTAAACATACAAACTACCACGATGGTATGGTGTTGTTGCTAGTTAGGCGGGGTGCTCCCTCGGTTAAACATACAAACTACCACGATGGTATGGTGTTGTTGCTAGTTAGGCGGGGTGCTCCCTCGGTTAAACATACAAACTACCACCATGGTATGGTGTTGTTGCTAGTTAGGCGGGGTGCTCCCTCGGTTAAACATACAAACTACCACAACAACCCCCGTTAAACATACAAACTACCACGATGGTACAAGGGGTGCTCCCTCGGTTAAACATACAAACTACCACGATGGTATGGTGTTGTTGCTAGTTAGGCGGGGTGCTCCCTCGGTTAAACATACAAACTACCACGATGGTATGGTGTTGTTGCTAGTTAGGCGGGGTGCTCCATCAGTTAAACATACAAACTACCACGATGGTATGGTGTTGTTGCTAGTTAGGGGGGGTGCTCCCTCGGTTAAACATACAAACTACCACGATGGTATGGTGTTGTTGCTAGTTAGGCGGGGTGCTCCATCGGTTAAACATACAAACTACCACGATGGTATGGTGTTGTTGCTAGTTAGGGGGGTGCTCCCTCGGTTAAACATACAAACTACCACGATGGTATGGTGTTGTTGCTAGTTAGGCGGGGTGCTCCATCGGTTAAACATACAAACTACCACCATGGTATGGTGTTGTTGCTAGTTAGGGGGGGTGCTCTCTGGGTTAAACATACAAACTACCACGATGGTATGGTGTTGTTGCTAGTTAGGGGGGGTGCTCCCTCGGTTAAACATACAAACTACCACCATGGTATGGTGTTGTTGCTAGTTAGGCGGGGTGCTCCCTCGGTTAAACATACAAACTACCACGATGGTATGGTGTTGTTGCTAGTTAGGCGGGGTGCTCCATCGGTTAAACATACAAACTACCACGATGGTATGGTGTTGTTGCTAGTTAGGCGGGGTGCTCCCTCGGTTAAACATACAAACTACCACGATGGTATGGTGTTGTTGCTAGTTAGGCGGGGTGCTCCATCGGTTAAACATACAAACTACCACGATGGTATGGTGTTGTTGCTAGTTAGGCGGGGTGCTCCATCGGTTAAAAATACAAACTACCACGATGGTATGGTGTTGTTGCTAGTTAGGCGGGGTGCTCCCTCGGTTAAACATACAAACTACCACGATGGTATGGTGTTGTTGCTAGTTAGGCAGGGTGCTCCATCGGTTAAACATACAAACTACCACGATGGTATGGTGTTGTACATAACTTGCATTGTAACCTCACAAATATTTAGCTTAGCTTTGTCAAATGTTAATAAAACAGCTTTGTCAAATGTTAATAAAACAGCAAAGTGTTCAGATAACCTGCAGCAAATTTGTAATTACTGGGAGAACCAATCATCTGCCTCGTAATTACTGGGAGAACCAATCATCTGCCTCGTAATTACTGGGAGAACCAATCATCTGCCTCGTAATTACTGGGAGAACCAATCATCTGCCTCGTAATTACTGGGAGAACCAATCATCTGCCTCGTAATTACTGGGAGAACCAATCATCTGCCTCGTAATTACTGGGAGAACCAATCATCTGCCTCGTAATTACTGGGAGAACCAATCATCTGCCTCGTAATTACTGGGAGAACCAATCATCTGCCTCGTAATTACTGGGAGAACCAATCATCTGCCTCGTAATTACTGGGAGAACCAATCATCTGCCTCGTAATTACTGGGAGAACCAATCATCTGCCTCGTAATTACTGGGAGAACCAATCATCTGCCTCGTAATTACTGGGAGAACCAATCATCTGCCTCGTAATTACTGGGAGAACCAATCATCTGCCTCATTTAAGTCTGGCTCAGGCCTTTTATTACCCTTCATGCAATGAATTCAGCTCACCAAAGCAATTTGAGTCTGTACAAAAACAATAATTGTAAATTTCCTGTGATACGCTTAATCAACCGTTCTATATTTAGGCTAATAACAGAACAGAACAGAACAGAACAGATGTTTATTAAGACGTATACATATAGTACATGTCATAATTATTTATATATTACGGTATGCTATTTAAATGTGATCAATGTACTACTCGTATGACCATGTGATACATAAATATCTGTTGGTTCAAATCTGAAAGTCACTTGCCAGTAATATAGACAAACCTAAGTAATTGTAGAACTGTACATGTATATGTTTTCGTTTAGGGAACTGTAGAACTGTACATGTATATGTTTTCGTTTAGGGAACTGTAGAACTGTACATGTATATGTTTTCGTTTAGGGAACTGTAGAACTGTACATGTATATGTTTTCGTTTAGGGAACTGTAGAACTGTACATGTATATGTTTTCGTTTAGGGAACTGTAGAACTGTACATGTATATGTTTTCGTTTAGGGAACTGTAGAACTGTACATGTATATGTTTTCGTTTAGGGAACTGTAGAACTGTACATGTATA
>CM026404.1:2955639-3001644 GCA_014843695.1 Archivesica marissinica
TGTCACGACCTCATGTCAGTAACTTCAAAGGTCAAATAGTGAATATGTCACGACCTCATGTCAGTAACTTCAAAGGTCAAATAGTGAATATGTCACGACCTCATGTCAGTAACTTCAAAGGTCAAATAGTGAATATGTCACGACCTCATGTCAGTAACTTCAAAGTCACGATTGCACTGGATCGACATATGTTTTATCAGTCGCAGATCTGTTCCGGGTTACTTGCGAAGCAAGTTTTAACAACTTATATTAATCACTCGTTGGCACGGATGAAAGCGTAAATGTGGTCTTTTAGTGTGGGAGGAAATGGGAGTTCCCCGGAGAAAACCCACCTGTCCGATCTGGCGACCACCGTACCATCTCACATACTTCCCGGAAATATTGAAGGAAGGTCTCGTTGAATTAAGATATTGATAGTGTTCATAATACTTTGTGTGAATGATTAAGTACAAATGGACAACTAACATGGTGTTGATTTTCATTGTTACTGGTATTTTTTCATTACGATTTGTAGTAAGCAAATCAATTTGTGCGTTACATTTGTGATTGATCGTGTATGTTTATTATTATCATTGGTTCTTCTGATTCTTCCATTCTCTCCATCAAATAACAAGCAGAATGGCAGGCTGTCAAATGGAACAATCAGGGTTCCCTTTGTCTGAATGTATGTCTGCGCCACTTCTGTCGCCAATTGAAAAAAACTGGAGCCAATTAAAAAAACTTGGAGCCACCAACTAAGAGCCATATAGTTCACAAATAAATATTTGAAGCCATGTATTTGACAAAACATGTGTAAAAAAAAAAGAAAGAAAGTTGCACCAAATATTTTCGCCAATACACAAAATTTAGCACCAATATTTGTTTTTTGTCGCCATTGGCGACCGACAACGGGAACTCTGACAATGCGAGTTTATTTGTTGTGTTACCATGGTCTGCTTAGTATGCATTTGTGCATGTTTTTAGTGGACGTTAAATGGAATATGATCCAGTATTATGAGGAACCCTCCGTTAACCCATATATTTAAGGAATTAATTAGCCGTTAACCCATATATTTAAGGAATTAATTAGCCGTTAACCCATATATTTAAGGAATTAATTAGCCGTTAACCCATATATTTAAGGAATTAATTAGCCATTAACCCATATATTTAAGGAATTAATTAGCCATTAACCCATATATTTAAGGAATTAATTAGCCATTAACCCATATATTTAAGGAATTAATTAGCCGTTAACCCATATATTTAGGAATTATTACCGTTAACCCATATATTTAAGGAATTAATTAGCCATTAACCCATATATTTAAGGAATTAATTAGCCATTATTTTTGGTTTGTACCCATATATTTAAGGAATTAATTAGCCGTTCCCATATATTAAGGAATTAATTAGCCGTTAACCCATATATTTAAGGAATTAATTAGCCGTTAACCCATATATTTAAGGAATTAATTAGCCGTTAACCCATATATTTAAGGAATTAATTAGCCGTTAACCCATATATTTAAGGAATTAATTAGCCATTAACCCATATATTTAAGGAATTAATTAGCCGTTAACCCATATATTTAAGGAATTAATTAGCCGTTAACACATATATTTAAGGAATTAATTAGCCGTTAACCCATATATTTAAGGAATTAATTAGCCGTTAACCCATATATTTAAGGAATTAATTAGCCGTTAACCCATATATTTAAGGAATTAATTAGCCGTTAACCCATATATTTAAGGAATTAATTAGCCGTTAACCCATATATTTAAGGAATTAATTAGCCGTTAACCCATATATTTAAGGAATTAATTAGCCGTTAACCCATATATTTAAGGAATTAATTAGCCGTTAACCCATATATTTAAGGAATTAATTAGCCGTTAACCCATATATTTAAGGAATTAATTAGCCGTTAACCCATATATTTAAGGAATTATTAGCCGTTAACCCATATTTAAGGAATTAATTAGCCGTTAACCCATATATTTAAGGAATTAATTAGCCATTACCCATATATTTAAGGAATTAATTAGCCTTAACCCATATATTTAAGGAATTAATTAGCCGTTAACCCATATATTTAAGGAATTAATTAGCCGTTAACCCATATATTTAAGGAATTAATTAGCCATTAACCCATATATTTAAGGAATTAATTAGCCATTAACCCATATATTTAAGGAATTAATTAGCCATTAACCCATATATTTAAGGAATTAATTAGCCGTTAACCCATATATTTAAGGAATTAATTAGCCATTAACCCATATATTTAAGGAATTAATTAGCCGTTAACCCATATATTTAAGGAATTAAGAATCGCTGGTTAATAGTTTCCATCGGGGTATGAACTACATTCGGTGTGTTTTAAATGACACAAAGAAAAAGATTTTTTTTACACTTTGTATTGCGACTTATCGTGCGCCGGACCTGGGTAACTCTTTGTATTGTGACTTACCGTGCGCCGGACCTGGGTAGCACTTTGTATTGCGACTTACCATGTGCCGGACCTGGGTAACACTTTGTATTGCGACTTACCGTGCGCCAGACCTGGGTAACACTTTGTATTGCGACTTACCGTGCGCCGGACCTGGGTAACACTTTGTATTGCGACTTACCGTGCGCCGGACCTGGGTAACACTTTGTATTGCGACTTACCGTGCGCCGGACCTGGGTAACACTTTGTATTGCGACTTACCGTGCGCCGGACCTGGGTAAATAGATCATCCTTTGAACAGCATAAACCGTAAGACACGCCTTTTCTTGCAAGGATTGATGCCCAACCCTGCGATTACGCATGACCGTAACTTTGAGTCAGCTACATATCATTAGTGAGAAAATTCATATGAAAATGAATACAATTAGAGCATATACGTTCGTCGAAAGAAATGAAATATCGATGTAAACATTACTTGTATCATGGAGTTACATGTGACCTATCTCATGCTAAACAATAATATTATATACGTCTATGGTATATGGGGATACGGTTCGGGTTTGAAACTAGAGGGTGATTAGGGAGGAATAATCTACCTCAGTTGCCCTCATTTATCACAGTTTTAAGATTGTGGAGAAGTTTTTTCATATAGAATATAATTGATAGAAGATGACACTCTGTTGAGTGAAGAAACTTCTCCCTCCACCTCCCTCATTTTGAGGGTGTAACTTAAGCCCTGTATGGACTCGCTGATTGAAAGCATACCTAGGAAATGTACAAACGTATACCACTCTCATTTGAAATACTTATATGGCAATTGACAGAGCAGACAGACAGATTGAGTAGTTGATGCAATTGATTGCAGCCATTTGAAAGACTTTCAATGGACAATAAGTGGGCTAACAAGATGGTAATTGATTGGGTACCGATGGGCCCGATGTTTCACGCTGTAATAGAGACATAGCAGATGAAGTAGAACATTACCCATAGCACTGTAAACATGCAACTTTCCATGACTTTCATGCTTTTTATGTGTATTGGTTAGTGATGTGCATCGGTTTCAAAATCCATAATCGATTAATCGGAATAATCGGACGGGTAAACCGATTAGATAATTGATTATTAATCTGGCAATTGATATAGTTATAAATCAAAATCATTCCATCTAATTTGTGAGTTTAACAATCTATTTAGTACTAATAAATTACTTACAAGTTACTAGTTTCGACAAATTAGTTACTCAGTTACATCTGAGTACTAGACTTTAAGTTACTGGACTGCCACCTGATATAAAATTAGTTTTTAAGTTAATAGAGGACAGAACACTTAGTGACATACTAGTGAAAAGTCTAGTACTAGATACAGTTAGAATTGTTGTTGTAAACGTGCAATGCTAATAAAATACAGCCAATAGTAAATCGTAGTTTTATTTGAGGTATGAACAAACATAAAAGTAAGAGACAAAAATAAAGACATAAAACCATCCGTTCAACATCTGATGTGTCGATTAAAACTATTATATGATACTGAACTTGAGACAGCTTCAATACAGAACAAATTATTTGAATTTGACGAAATATGGAGGCAATATGCTAAAAAGTTTTAATTTAAAATTATATTGAAAATAATTGTCATCAATCACTTGGTAGAATGTATGTAGGCTGCAGACCACTTTTCTCTTCTTCTTTTTTCTAAGTGTAACTGAACATTTTTTCACCTCTTTAACCCTTTCCTTCATAGAAGCACCGTTTGACGCCATTACCAATACGACATACATTGACAATGCAGTAGCCAAACCAATGTTCATAATAAAGGCCAGCATATCATGTAGTCCCAGTAATATCTATGGAGGTGGGATAGATATGGCGACTACTTATCCACTGCATGATAGCTAAATGGCTGTCTTTTGTATGGAGATATAATAGTATATTAACCTAAATCTCCATGAAGGAAAGGGTTAAGGCCAACATGATAATGACTTGATATATTTATATACACTATTATTCATGCCGTTTGTTTATTCTACTCGTTAAAAATGTACATTATTGTAAGGTGCTTGTGGGATGCCCTCGACCCACAGGTCACCTATGACGAGGAAAATAAACGAGCCTTAAACGTGGTTCAAAAAAGAAAAGAAAAAAGAAGCTTCGTTGATTATAATCGATTACACATTTTCACAATCGATTATCGCCGATGTCCATGCCGGCGAACGATTGTCGGCGACTTAGCGATAATTGGTTTATCACTAGTATTGGTGCCCATCACTATCAATTTACTGATCTCTTGTTCTTATTTTACTTTGTTTGACCGAGTTAGAAATACTGTTCATGGCATAATTGAAGCCAGGTGAACATTTTTTGGGAGATACGACAACGTTATTTCTCCCTCCAGAAGATTTTAGGGAGAAGTGGGGGCAATTTGAAATTAGTTTTGTTTGGTGGTGTTGGGGAGAGGGGCATGCTCCTGTGTGCGTTTATGCATGAATCTTGAAGGCGAAGCTACGATTCCTCAATCGCTCTATAAATTGACTTCACTCAGTGTGAACTAAAACAGCAATTATGACTGGAAGGGGCTGGTGGCAATATTAGAGCTACATTCCAATGTCTTACATTTAGACAATAATATTGTACTTCTGATAGCAGTTAAAGGAAATTGTTCCTCTATCTGTATGTACAGTTTCATCACCCTCGATACTAGACAGTTGGTGTGTTCCTCTATCTGTATGTACAGTTTCATCACCCTCGATACTAGACAGTTGGTGTGTTCCTCTATCTGTATGTACAGTTTCATCACCCTCTATACTAGACAGTTGGTTGTTGATGTGTTCCTCTATCTGTATGTACAGTTTCATCACCCTTGATACTAGACAGTTGGTGTGTTCCTCTATCTGTATGTACAGTTTCATCACCCTCTATACTAGACAGTTGGTGTGTTCCTCTATCTGTATGTACAGTTTCATCACCCTCGATACTAGACAGTTGGTGTGTTCCTCTATCTGTATGTACAGTTTCATCACCCTCTATACTAGATAGTTGGTCATTGATGTGTTCTTCTCTCTGTATGTACAGTTTCATCACCCTCGATACTAGACAGTTGGTGTGTTCCTCTATCTGTATGTACAGTTTCATCATCCTTAATACTAGACAGTTGGTCATTGATGTGTTCCTCTATCTGTATGTACAGTTTCATCACCCTCGATACTAGACAGTTGGTGTGTTCCTCTATCTGTATTTACAGTTTCATCATCCTTACTACTAGACAGTTGGTCATTGATGTGTTCCTCTATCTGTATGTACAGTTTCATCACACTCTATACTAGACAGTTGGTCATTGATGTGTTCCTCTATCTGTATGTACAGTTTCATCACCCTCGATACTAGACAGTTGTTGTGTTCCTCTATCTGTATGTACAGTTTCATCACCCTCTATACTAGACAGTTGATGTGTTCCTCTATCTGTATGTACAGTTTCATCACCCTCGATACTAGACAGTTGTTGTGTTCCTCTATCTGTATGTACAGTTTCATCACCCTCTATACTAGACAGTTGATGTGTTCCTCTATCTGTATGTACAGTTTCATCACCCTCGATACTAGACAGTTGTTGTGTTCCTCTATCTGTATGTACAGTTTCATCACCCTCTATACTAGACAGTTGATGTGTTCCTCTATCTGTATGTACAGTTTCATCACCCTCGATACTAGACAGTTGTTGTGTTCCTCTATCTGTATGTACAGTTTCATCACCCTCTATACTAGACAGTTGATGTGTTCCTCTATCTGTATGTACAGTTTCATCACCCTCGATACTAGACAGTTGGTGTGTTCCTCTATCTGTATGTACAGTTTCATCATCCTTAATACTAGACAGTTGGTCATTGATGTGTTCTTCTCTCTGTATGTACAGTTTCATCACCCTTGATACTAGACAGTTGGTCATTGATGTGTTCCTCTCTCTGTATGTACAGTTTCATCACCCTCGATACTAGACAGTTGGTCATTGATGTGTTCCTCTATCTGTGTGTACAGTTTCATCACCCTCGATACTAGACAGTTGGTGTGTTCCTCTATCTGTATGTACAGTTTCATCACCCTCGATACTAGACAGTTGGTGTGTTCCTCTATCTGTATGTACAGTTTCATCACCCTCAATACTAGACAGTTGGTGTGTTCCTCTATCTGTATGTACAGTTTCATCACCCTCGATACTAGACAGTTGGTGTGTTCCTCTATCTGTATGTACAGTTTCATCACCCTCGATACTAGACAGTTGGTCATTGATGTGTTCCTCTCTCTGTATGTACAGTTTCATCACCCTCGATACTAGACAGTTGGTGTGTTCCTCTATCTGTATGTACAGTTTCATCACCCACGATACTAGACAGTTGGTCATTGATGTGTTCCTCTATCTGTATGTACAGTTTCATCACCCTCGATACTAGACAGTTGTTGTGTTCCTCTATCTGTATGTACAGTTTCATCACCCTCTATACTAGACAGTTGATGTGTTCCTCTATCTGTATGTACAGTTTCATCTCCCTCGATACTAGACAGTTGGTGTGTTCCTCTATCTGTATGTACAGTTTCATCATCCTTAATACTAGACAGTTGGTCATTGATGTGTTCTTCTCTCTGTATGTACAGTTTCATCACCCTCGATACTAGACAGTTGGTCATTGATGTGTTCCTCTATCTGTGTGTACAGTTTCATCACCCTCGATACTAGACAGTTGGTGTGTTCCTCTATCTGTATGTACAGTTTCATCACCCTCGATACTAGACAGTTGGTGTGTTCCTCTATCTGTATGTACAGTTTCATCACCCTCAATACTAGACAGTTGGTGTGTTCCTCTATCTGTATGTACAGTTTCATCACCCTCGATACTAGACAGTTGATGTGTTCCTCTATCTGTATGTACAGTTTCATCACCCTCGATACTAGACAGTTGGTCATTGGTGTGTTCCTCTATCTGTATGTACAGTTTCATCACCCTCGATACTAGACAGTTGGTGTGTTCCTCTATCTGTATGTACAGTTTCATCACCCTCGATACTAGACAGTTGGTCATTGATGTGTTCCTCTATCTGTATGTACAGTTTCATCACCCTCGATACTAGACAGTTGGTGTGTTCCGCTATCTGTATGTACAGTTTCATCACCCTCTATACTAGACAGTTGGTCATTGATGTGTTCCTCTATCTGTATGTACAGTTTCATCACACTCTATACTAGACAGTTGGTCATTGAGGTGTTCCTCTATCTGTATGTACAGTTTCATCACCTGCTCTGCTTCTCTCCTTTACAAGAGCCAACTTCTCATTGGTTGTTAACATATATACATTGCACACTTTCGTTGGTCTAGCTAGTAAAGAAAATGAACATCAAATTTCTCATTTGTTAAGACCTGGGCTTTTAGCAGCTGATTCTCAGAAGAATTCCGAGACACATGTTGACGTATCGGAAACAGTAATTGTTTTGCTGTTATAATTGTGAAAGAAACAGAGTGTAATTATTCTGTAGAGCTCGTTGATTGTATCAAATAGGAGAAATAAATGTTTTCCCTGATATAGATTCGAATACTGATATTAACTTAGGAACCATAAATAATAATGCCAATAATTATAGTTGTGTATTGCATGAAATGTGAGAACTTCAAATGTGATTATGGCAGTTACTGTAAAATCCTGGTAGATCCCCAGCCATTAGACTGGAGAAAGATTTGGCTAGATTCAACCTAGATATACCGGACACCATTTATACTGTAGAACACTATTTATTCACAAGCATTTATATTTCGCTAATTTTTAACCAATGTTATGTATAGTTGTGTTCCGGAGTTTAAGCATAGTTTTATAGTGATGTTACATTAAGTATATGGCACTGGAAATTACATGATACGGGCCTGGCTCCTGTATGGGAGAATGACACACAAATGTTGAAAGTCCATAAAACAATTATTATGCAGGGAAACTGATAATGGGAGCAATTGTGTGAATAGGTTAATTTGCACATTAATTAAATGAACTTGTGTTTAAAAATTAAATGTATTGAAATAATAATACTGTTAATTACACATTATGTTGGTGTTGACATGTTAAGAATGAACTGATTTCACACGGATTTGCATCGATCTACGACTTATAGCCAAAATGATTTCCGTTAACCATTATTATTGTTATAACCTTACCTTGTAAAATTGGTTAGGTGAGCTGTGACTCGTATTATCAATACATGTTTTAGACGACTGCCATTATCGCGAGTGTGCTAATATTGTTATAAACTTACCTTGTAACATTGGTTAGGTGAGCTGTGACTCGTATTATCAATACATGTTTTAGACGACTGCCATTATCGCGAGTGTACTAATATAATGCTCACAGCGTACTGCGAGGATATACGGAGATAACTGATTTAAAGCAAATCTACTTCCGGATTTTACATATCGCGATACATCACAGATACGCGAATTCAAATTTCCACAAATTAATTGAACATGTTCAAAAATGTGAAAATCACGAAATAAAGTATTTGCGAAATGATGGGTATTACATCCGAGGACATTCACATCAAGAGGCTGGATCAAAGAGAAATTAGGAATCAAAACAACGGTAGCTATCACTTGACATAGATTAGTAACTGAGACAACAGAAACCATACTAGTAGATGACACAATAGAAGCTATCACTCGATATAGAATAGTAACTGAGACAGCAGAAACCATACTAGTAGATGACACAATGAAAGCTATCACTCGACATAGAATAGTAACTGAGACAACAGAAACCATACTAGTAGATGACACAATAGAAGCTATCACTCGACATAGAATAGTAACTGAGACAACAGAAACCATACTAGTAGATGACACAATAGAAGCTATCACTCGACAGAATAGTAACTGAGACAACAGAAACCATACTAGTAGATGACACAATGGAAGCTATCACTTGACATAGAATAGTAACTGAGACAATGGAAACCATACTAGTAGATGACACAATGGAAGCTATCACTTGACATAGAATAGTAACTGAGACAACGGAAACCATACTAGTAGATGACACAATGGAAGCTATCACTTGACATAGAATAGTAACTGAGACAACGGAAACCATACTAGTAGATGACACAATGGAAGCTATCACTTGACATAGAATAGTAACTGAGACAACAGAAACCATACTAATAGATGACACAATGGAAGCTATCACTCGACATAGAATAGTAACTGAGACAACAGAAACCATACTAATAGATGACACAATGGAAGCCATCACACAAACTAGACTAGTAGAAGACACAACGGAAACCGTGACTCAACCGAGACTGATAGTTGATGCAACGAAAGTCATCACTCAACCCACACCAATAGCAGACACAAATGAGTATCTGGCACAGTGGAAGCTGTCACTATGCCAAGACTAGTAGCTGACACAACGAAAGCTGTCACTCAACCCAGACTAGTAGTCGACAGGATGGAAGCTGTCACTATACCAAGACTAGTAGCTGACACAACGAAAGCCATGGATGTGAGCTCACTCTTAATCAGGATGGTCACTCTTTGCACAGTAAACTTTCACTTATTTTCACAGATTGTCCAGGTATTTATCATCTGATCTGTCTCATAATGACAGAATGTTGTGGCAGGGAATTATGTCACAGACACTACAATGATTAATTTCTAGTGGTGTATGAAATGGAATTTGAATACAGGTGTCAAGTAACTAATTGCATTCTGTCTGCAAGTTTTCCTTTGTACTTGAACAAACACAAACAAGTATCAGCAGTAAATTACAGATATTTTTAAATTGGAAAATTACCCAGAAGCTCAGTGGACATTTCTTTTGAACAGACTATTGGTTGGTTTGTATTGTGGACAAGATCCACACACACAGACGGATCTGTAGTCCAGTGATTAACACGTTGGACTTGTAATCCAGGGATCGCAGGTTCGATCCCCCGTCTGACCCTAATACAATTAACAGTCTTTCAGATGGGATGTTAAACCAAGGTCTTGTGTCGGTGCTTTACACCGTACATGTAAACGAACCAGAGGAGACTCTGGAATTGGTATGTGTCTGTCTCATTGCACTATCCTCCACAAATCTAAAATGACTAATCTCTTCAGGAGGCGTCGCTCAAATGGGCAACCGGTAGCGACGATAAATAAACGTAAAACACACACACAGTTCCACACATTTAGCTGCTCAGTTTTACCATGCTCCAAACAGCAGATGTTAGAACTGAGCTGTCCTTTGTGCATCTTCTTATATTATTAATGTTCATGACAAACTACAGGCAATTGCTTTATACTTCTTATTGATTATTGGCTTTAGGTGTCTTGCGGGTGATTAGTTTTTATTTTTGTTTCTTTTTAGATTTATATGAAGGTATACATGGCAGCAGTAGGGTAACCCTAACCCTAGTATTGATTAAGCTTTGGTATATTGGTGGAAAACACTAATCTCCTTGTTTACTAAGTGTGATAACGCTGATTGATTGGGCGCTTTTAGAGGGTTCGTCTGGTATTAAAGCAACAAATGTCAAATGTGATTGTCTATGTGATGCAAGATGAGTTGAATTTTAGAGATGGATTATTAAAATGTTGTTTTTTCTAGTGTCAGGTAAGTTATAATATTAAATGTATTTGTTCGAGTATTGAAACTCGACAATATTTTATGGGTTCCTTTTTTTGCCATTTTTAATCAGAAATTTTAGTACAAATATATTTTGGCGTGACTAAACCAGATCATATTTATCCTGTCATGCTTTTACTTATTATTGTACAAATGATTTCATACTTATTTTCATATAAAAAAGCTCTAGAGTGATGGAACCTATGCTCGGCGTAAATCCCACATATAATGACAAGTATAAAATGTTAATAGCACTTGCCATATATTATTATTTCTTAAGTTGTGAAAACAACTTTCAAAACACTCTTGTTGACAGTTTTAGCTTCATCACGTAATCTTGCTGCTCAATACAGCTATCGCAACTGTGTCGGTCGGCACCCGTTTATATGGGGAATTCAAGACTTCAGGTCACCTATGCATGGCGTACTTGTTATCTTTTATTTATCCACCATAACTTGTTGAATATCCGATTTTATATAGTACATCATTGAGTAAAAACATTTATTGGTCTTAATCAGAAATGGTATAGAAACTATTTTTCGGGTTAGGTAGATTTTTTTAATTCAGATATCTACCTGAATTGCTCATACACCGTAACAGTTTCGGTGGAAATATTCTCCCAATGATTTGCTTGTTTATATTTGTCTGCTGGACCAGTCACGTGACAGTTGCATCAGCCTACCGATACACTCAACGGAATGCTATTGAACCAAGCTTCAGCTCTGTCAGCGAAATTAGTCTAGAACTATATAAATATTTTAAATACGGCTGAAAATGGAAAATACGCCGAGCATAGGAATATGCCGAGCATAGGAATACGCCAAGCATAGGAATACGCCGAGCATAGGTTCCACCACTCTATATTGCAAGCACAAAACAATATAACCAGTACAGCTTTCTGAAGACATTCTTTGGGCTTCGTCGATTCCATACAAACAGATTAAAACTGTTCAGTATTTTGTACCTGGTAACCAAGATTTTAATCAATGTTTGGAAAGAAGGAAATGTGCTAGACATGATCAGTTCAATGATTGGTGGATATACAGTGTGCAAACATGGTTTCTCTTCATGAAGCATTAACACGCTACCTAATCTGAAGTAAGGCCAGTTACAGTTGTTGTTATAAATATTGTGTTTCATTATTTCCTGTCTGTGGATTTATGTAGGAAAAACAGCAGTTGTTTTATCGGGTGATAAATATGAAGTTATCTCAAAGTGTTCACTTTTCGAGTTGAATAACTGACCCGCGTTCATTGTCCGTCAGTATCTATGTCATTTCTGCATTCGTCGTCAGTACCAATGTCAGTACTCACATTGGTACCACCATTTGAGGACCAATGTCAGTAGCGCCGTTAGTACCTACATCAGTACCTATGTTGGTACCGCTTTCACCACCACCATCAGTACTACTGTCATTACCTACATTTGTACTGCCGTCAATAGCTACATCAGTATCTGCATCAGTATCTACATCTGTACCATCATCAGTATCTACATCGGTACCATCATCAGTATCTACATCGGTACCATCATCAGTATCTACATCTGTACCATCATCAGTATCTACATCGGTACCATCATCAGTATCTACATCTGTACCATCATCAGTATCTACATCGGTACCATCATCAGTATCTACATCGGTACCATCATCAGTATCTACATCGGTACCATCATCAGTATCTACATCGGTACCATCATCAGTATCTACATCCTGTACCATCATCAGTATCTACATCTGTACCATCATCAGTATTTACATCGGTACCATCATCGGTATCTACATCAGTACCACCATCAGTAGCTACGAAACTTCTTCCCTCGATAAGTTGTCTGAAACCATGTAGTCGGATGAACCTTCGCCTCACGTATACTTGGTTGACTTAAACTCCCAAAGCTAATATTAAATGAATCCATGCCAAATTAAAATGACACTTGCTTTTGTTTGTCTCGGGCGAGTGAGCCAGGAACAAGAGCATTTGGCCACATCCTTGACCTGTTTGAACAATTTCAATGCAGTCTTCCAGTGACTGAAGTTGACTTGATCGACAACATAACTAACCTGCTACAACCTTAAGGTTGAATAAACCATTCCATGTTAATCACTGCCTAACTAACATATGCATTTCTTGTACATTTCAGGCTGTATGATGATAGATTAACCAGATCCACGGTAACAGTTATGAGGACATTGATTGGTCAGCATTGAGATCACATGACATGATGTGAGAACTTCATTTGTTGGGAGGACCGTGACCTGCAAGAGTAACTATGACAACAGAAGATCTTTTGCAGGCCGGTCAAGTAGTGAAGGACAGATGGAAAGTGGTATGTGATTAGATACAATAACCACAGTTTGTTTATACAAAGTTCTTATAACTTATATTAATCACTCTCGAGACCTCATTCCTGATGGAATCCATCGCCACGAGGGAGAGAGAAGAGGCAATGTGGTACTTAAATGCCTTGCCTAAGGGCACAATCGTAACGGCTCCAGCGGGGTTCGAACTCCGGGCCTTTCACACCTGAAGCGAACGCACTACCACTGCGCTATCACGACTTCAACAGTTTCATTGAATATGTAAATCTTCATGATCTGACTGACATTGAGTAATTGTTTATTATTAAGTTTATGATGAGAAGCTATACATGCTTAAGTCTGTATTCTGTATTATCAGTGCATTTTCAATCTGATACAGCAAGATCGACAACATTGCATTTCCTGCTGTTCACGATGAAACAATGTGCCATTCTGGTGTTATTTGACCGATCTCCATCAAATGAAAAGTATTTGTTGATAGAATACAGTCTTAATGTCGGGACCACAAGGGCATATCAGTGATCTGGTCGATTTTACCTAGTTTCTCGTTGATGTTTCTGCATGCATGTTTTGTTTCCGTTGGTTGCCTTCAGTAAACATTACTTACTATATGACCATAGGGCAAAAAATATTTGTGTCTGTGATCTGATTCACAGGGCTGTGGAATCTTCCTCTGTTGAAAGGATTTCCTCTTTTTTTGTCAAAATCCTGAAAAATGAATACTGTCAGATTTGGTCTAAGCTGTTCAGAAAAGATAGATTTGCTATTCAGTATTTTGGCTGATTTCCTCTGTTTTCACAATGCAAGTTACATTTGCTTCAAGTTTGGGTTTCTTTTTATCAATGTTTCCCAGTATAGACTACTAAGTCTCGTTATATCGGGCTGCACGGAGTGTAAAATAATGCTAGCATCAAATGTATTCTGACAGATTTATGTAACTTTTGAAATCTTCTAAATGTTGCAGGTGAGAAAGGTTGGCGGTGGTGGTTTTGGCGAGATCTACGAAGGACTAGATACCGTTACCAAGGAGCCTGTAGCCCTCAAGCTTGAGTCTGCTAAGCAACCGAAGCAGGTCCTCAAGATGGAGGTGGCTGTACTCAAGAAACTCCAAGGTTCGTCATTTCCCTCATATCTCTAATAGTAGTTCACCCGAGCAGGAACTGTCATTGTCAGTGTATGTAAACTTCACCCGAGCAGGAACTGTCATTGTCAGTGTATGTAAACTGCACCCGAGCAGGAACTGTCATTGTCATTGTATGTAAACTGCACCCGAGCAGGAACTGTCATTGTCAGTGTATGTAAACTGCACCCGAGCAGGAACTGTCATTGTCAGTGTATGTAAACTGCACCCGAGCAGGAACTGTCATTGTCAGTGTATGTAAACTGCAAAGCCAGTTTAGTGTATACACATTTATATTGGCTTGATTGCGAAACAAGTTCTTCAACTATATTAATCACTCTCGAGAAGTGGCAACGTGGAATTTAAAAGCCTTGGCTAAGGGCACAATCGTAACGGCTCCAGTGGGGCTCCATCTACGGACGTTTTGTTGCACGCCTGTGTACGTCTATGTCTGTCTATGTACGTCTATGCACGTATATGCACATCTATGTATGTCTACGTCTATGCACGTATATGCACATCTATGTATGTCTATGTACTTGTACGTTATCCTCTTATTGTTGTACATCTTGCTGTAGTTTATACAAAGTTATTTTAGCTTGATTGCGAAACAAGTTCTTATAACATTAGTTTAATTGCTCTCGGGACCTCATTTTTGAGTTTTGAGTCTCACCATGTGAATGAAGCGATCAGTGTGCAGCGCCCTTGGGGGGGGGGGGTGTATTTAAAACAAAATTTAATATATATCGGTATATCTTTAGGCTGGTTCCCTTCCCCTCTGTTTCTCTTCGTCTTCACTTCCCATAACAACGATCCCATCGAAAAACTTTGCACAATATTAATAAAGTAAGTTTTAATTTGCAGTAAATGTCTAATGAATTTACAATATTCTAACGTTGCTGTGTGGAGTATTATTGCTGTGTAACGTAGAATGTCGGACACTTTAACGAACAATGAAACAATCTGGTGTTTACTTCATTTCTTACACAGGTCGTGACCATGTTTGCCGGTTCATCGGTTGTGGACGCAACGAGCACTACAACTATGTTGTCATGTCACTTCAAGGCAAGAATCTGGCAGAATTGAGGCGCAGCCAGCCTAAGGGGTGTTTCACAATTGGAACAGCTTTGAGACTGGGGTCTCAGATCTTGAGAGGCATTGAGGCGATACATGATGTAGGCTTCCTACATAGAGACATTAAACCTGTATGTATATATATGATCATCTTCTCCTCGTACACTCAAGCTCTACCATAAATGACTGTATTTGTCTCCTGCCTTACATTTGGAATCAAAACTACACTACATGGCACTCCTTTTTTTAGAAGCAAGGATCACTTCTCCCTAAAAAAACAACAACAAAAACAAAAAAATATTTACGATTTTCAAACAAAACGTTGTCTAGTAAGATGCACTGGCCCATTATAAAG
The DNA here is from genome assembly GCA_014843695.1 of Archivesica marissinica. Lineage (NCBI taxonomy): Eukaryota > Metazoa > Mollusca > Bivalvia > Venerida > Vesicomyidae > Archivesica > Archivesica marissinica. The sequence continues at coordinate 2,971,580 of CM026404.1, forward strand.
CACTCCTTTTATTCAAATGTTGTATTTAATGGTTGTACTGTGTATTTTAACACTATTTTGGAGAAGTATATTAAAGAACACCATTTAAGGAAGCGATCACGCGCTTTCTCACTTCTCCCAAAAATTCTGACCTAGAATGGTTCAGAAGAAACGTTCTTAAGATTTCATACAAAATTTTGTCTCAGATATATCTAATTCACATGTCGTGTGTGAGTCTGCTCTGGTTCTTTTACGAACCTGCGACCCCTGGATTACCAGTCCAGCGTGTTACCACTGGACATGTCCTTTTGTAACTTATATTTAACACTGGCAGAAATCCTTCATGTTGAATTGGATTCAAAAAGTGACCAACTGGGATAAATATGTCCTGCCACTGGGATAATCTATCACTGTTGTACATGCTGGGATAAATATGTCCTGCCACTGGGATAATCTATCACTGTTGTACATGCTGGGATAAATATGTCCTGCCACTGGGATAATCTATCACTGTTGTACATGCTGGGATAAATATGTCCTGCCACTGGGATAATCTATCGCTGTTGTACATGCTGGGATAAATATGTCCTGCCACTGGGATAATCTATCGCTGTTGTACATGCTGGGATAAATATGTCCTGCCACTGGGATAATCTATCGCTGTTGTACATGCTGGGATAAATATGTCCTGCCACTGGGATAACCTATCGCTGTTGTACATGCTGGGATAAATATGTCCTGCCACTGGGATAATCTATCGCTGTTGTACATGCTGGGATAAATATGTCCTGCCACTGGGATAACCTATCGCTGTTGTACATGCTGGGATAAATATGTCCTGCCACTGGGATAATCTATCACTGTTGTACATGCTGGGATAAATATGTCCTGCCACTGGGATAATCTATCACTGTTGTACATGCTGGGATAAATATGTCCTGCCACTGGGATAATCTATCACTGTTGTACATGCTGGGATAAATATGTCCTGCCACTGGGATAATCTATCACTGTTGTACATGCTGGGATAAATATGTCCTGCCACTGGGATAATCTATCGCTGTTGTGCATGCTGGGATAAATATGTCCTGCCACTGGGATAATCTATCACTGTTGTACTGTTGTATAGTATTTTCTGCCACTGGGATAATCTATCACTGTTGTACTGTTGTATAGTATTTCCTGCCACTGGGATAATCTATCACTGTTGTACTGTTGTATAGTATTTTCTGCCACTGGGATAATCTATCACTGTTGTACTGTTGTATAGTATTTCCTGCCACTGGGATAATCTATCACTGTTGTACTGTTGTATAGTATGTCCTGCCACTGGGATAATCTATCACTGTTGTACTGTTGTATAGTATTTCCTGCCACTGGGATAATCTATCACTGTTGTACTGTTGTATAGTATTTTCTGCCACTGGGATAATCTATCACTGTTGTACTGTTGTATAGTATGTCCTGCCACTGGGATAATCTATCACTGTTGTACTGTTGTATAGTATTTCCTGCCACTGGGATAATCTATCACTGTTGTACTGTTGTATAGTATTTCCTGCCACTGGGATAATCTATCACTGTTGTACTGTTGTATAGTATGTCCTGCCACTGGGATAATCTATCACTGTTGTACTGTTGTATAGTATGTCCTGCCACTGGGATAATCTATCACTGTTGTACTGTTGTATAGTATTTCCTGCCACTGGGATAATCTATCACTGTTGTACTGTTGTATAGTATTTCCTGCCACTGGGATAATCTATCACTGTTGTACTGTTGTATAGTATTTCCTGCCACTGGGATAATCTATCACTGTTGTGCTGTTGTATAATATTTCTCCATTTTAAAAATGTAAGACGATCAGTAATGTGCACGCTCTTGTTACATTTTCTAGTCCAACTTCTCCATGGGACGTCTACAAAACCAGACCAAAAAGGTATTCATGCTGGACTATGGTCTGGCACGACAGTACACCACCCCAACAGGAGAAGTTCGACCTCCAAGAACAGCTGCAGGTTTCAGAGGAACGGTCCGATACGCTTCTGTCAATGCTCATAAAAACAAGGTAGCGATTATTTCCAGTACATTTAAATCCTGCCCTCTGTGTCCAGTAGTTATTTAGTACATTCAAACACTGCCCAACTTCCCTCTGTGTCCAGTAGTTATTTAGTACATTCAAACACTGCCCAACTTCCCTCTGTGTCCAGTAGTTATTTAGTACATTCAAACACTGCCCAACTTCCCTCTGTGTCCAGTAGTTATTTAGTACATTCAAACACTGCCCAACTTCCCTCTGTGTCCAGTAGTTATTTAGTACATTCAAACACTGCCCAACTTCCCTCTGTGTCCAGTAGTTATTTAGTACATTCAAACACTGCCCAACTTCCCTCTGTGTCCAGTAGTTATTTAGTACATTCAAACACTGCCCAACTTCCCTCTGTGTCCAGTATTTATTTAGTACATTCAAACACTGCCCAACTTCCCTCTGTGTCCAGTATTTATTTAGTACATTCAAACACTGCCCAACTTCCCTCTGTTTGTATACATCTTGTCTGTTGGTATTTAGTACATTCAAACACTGCCCAACTTCCCTCTGTTTGTATACATCTTGTCTGTTGGTATTTAGTACATTCAAACACTGCCCAACTTCCCTCTGTGTCCAGTAGTTATTTAGTACATTCAAACACTGCCCAACTTCCCTCTGTGTCCAGTATTTATTTAGTACATTCAAACACTGCCCAACTTCCCTCTGTGTCCAGTATTTATTTAGTACATTCAAACACTGCCCAACTTCCCTCTGTTTGTATACATCTTGTCTGTTGGTATTTAGTACATTCAAACACTGCCCAACTTCCCTCTGTTTGTATACATCTTGTCTGTTGGTATTTAGTACATTCAAACACTGCCCAACTTCCCTCTGTGTCCAGTAGTTATTTAGTACATTCAAACACTGCCCAACTTCCCTCTGTGTCCAGTATTTATTTAGTACATTCAAACACTGCCCAACTTCCCTCTGTTTGTTTTTGTTGTGGTTTTGTTTTGTTTTGTTTGTATCATCTTGTCTGTTGGTATTTAGTACATTCAAACACTGCCCAACTTCCCTCTGTGTCCAGTAGTTATTTAGTACATTCAAACACTGCCCAACTGCCCTCTGTATACACCTTGTCTGTTGGTTTGTTACACACCTCGGCTGTACACACAGTGTGAGTTATCGGTATAGATGGGTCATCCTGCGTCCCTCCACAATTGCTTCAAGTTGCTTCTTCTCTGAAACTGCTTGGTCAATTTTGATAAAATTTGGTGTGGAAACTAATAAGTCAAACATATCTTAACATTATTGCGGATCTGAAATCCAAGATGGCTGCCTAGGCAACCATGTTAAAATGTATGTTCTCATCCGCAAACACAGAGTGAATTCACCAGGTACAGACTGTAAGCATTATACAATGTTTTTCCAATGTTTAGCATGTGGTTACCGTGTATACTCAGCCATAAGTTGCCTTTTTTCTCATCCAGAAATGAGTTTAAATAAATCGACTTATGGCTGAGAAACGGGGAAATAATTTTTAAAATTTTGTTTAATCATAACCTTAGATATGTGATGAAGGTCTACCAAAATATTTATTTGACAATAATTTACATTACAAACCATAGAAAAAGCTGATACACTAACTTCATAAATTATTGTTGTGCATCAGTGTATTTTTAATGGAATAAAGTCCACCAGATATCTCAAATTGAGCCCAGTTTCTTTCAAAAATGAGTGTCACAAAGTACCCTCGACTTATGGAAGGATCCCGCTTAAAATCAACCTTTTTAAGCCAAAACTACCCTTGACTTATGGCCGAGATCGACTTATGGTCGTGAATATATGGTATGTCATGGACTATCAATCGCACTCACCATGACCTTGTGGTCTACCCAGTTGTCCGATTAGCGCAGTGGTTAGCGCACTCGCTTCTCACCAATGCAACCTGGGTTCGATCCTCGGACAGGGAAGTATGTGAGATGGTACTCCGATTTCCTCCCACACGAATGACCACATATACGCTTTCATCCGCTCCAACGAGAGTGATAAATATAAGTTCTTAGAACTTGATTCGCAATCGTTGTAAAATAAATAACGTTTAAACGTTTGCTCTACCTAGCTGCCTGTTTGTGCATGAAGTAAGCCTAGTATCCATGCAAGACCAAGCTGGAGCAAGACAACCTGGAATGGAGTTAGAATTGTCAACATTATATCAGTATTATAATGTGTAGACATGTTTATTGACTATCCACTAACATTGTAATCTATCTGAGCATCACAGATTCCATCCCTGCCCCGAGCTTGTAGTATTTTCCATCCATACAATTCTTTCACACGGAACTATTCACCGAGGTTAGCACAGATGCATGCATGAGAACAATTGTGCCTAATGGACAAACAACTGTAGGCTATTTCAGCCGGGTCACACATTGCCTCTCGGGGAGCTCGGTATAACCATGTATCATGTACAACAGCACACTAAAATACTAATTGGTCTCGCTGTCTGGCAATGTCAGGGACCTCCATGGCTGAGTGGTTACGGTTGTTGACTTATACCACTTGCACGTCTCCACTGTAGGTTTGAATCCTACCGGGGGTGTCGAATAATTTCATGTACGGAAGCTATCCATTCGGCATGCAGTAGGTGAATGGTTGTACCTGTGTGTCCGTCCGTGCCGGCCATACTAGGAGGGGCACCCAGGATATTCCTCCACCAAGCTGGAGAGTCGCTGTATTACATGGTGGCATGACTTTAATAGCTGGAGAGTCGCTGTATTACATGGTGGCGTGACTTTAATAGCTGGAGAGTCGCTGTATTACATGGTGGCGTGACTTTAATAGCTGGAGAGTCGCTGTATTACATGGTGGCGTGACTTTAATAGCTGGAGAGTCGCTGTATTACATGGTGGCATGACTTTAATAGCTGGAGAGTCGCTGTATTACATGGTGGCGTGACTTTAATAGCTGGAGAGTCGCTGTATTACATGGTGGCGTGACTTTAATAGCTGGAGAGTCGCTGTATTACATGGTGGCATGACTTTAATAGCTGGAGAGTCGCTGTATTACATGGTGGCGTGACTTTAATAGCTGGAGAGTCGCTGTATTACATGGTGGCATGACTTTAATAGCTGGAGAGTCGCTGTATTACATGGTGGCGTGACTTTAATAGCTGGAGAGTCGCTGTATTACATGGTGGCATGACTTTAATAGCTGGAGAGTCACTGTATTACATGGTGGCGTGACTTTAATAGCTGGAGAGTCGCTGTATTACATGGTGGCATGACTTTAATAGCTGGAGAGTCGCTGTATTACATGGTGGCGTGACTTTAATAGCTGGAGAGTCGCTGTATTACATGGTGGCGTGACTTTAATAGCTGGAGAGTCGCTGTATTACATGGTGGCATGACTTTAATAGCTGGAGAGTCGCTGTATTACATGGTGGCGTGACTTTAAACCCTGTAAACAAACTGGTAATGTCAGCTCAATGTCGTTCTACACATTTCTTCCAATTACACAGGGCATGCATGGAAGGCATCGGCGCATATCCTCCGCACTTTCCAATCAGATGGAGGTTTTTCTTGACATTTTTTTAATCACGGACATTAATGACTGACTTTTAATAAAAATATAATTATGGTTTGGCACAACTAACGCAACATCTGTTTATACGACAACAGTAAAAACAAAGGATTCCAACTAAAAGGACCAATACACATAATTTTAGGGATAAATCTGACTTTATCCATCAAGGGAGGTAATAGAAAAAACCAGTAATGTCTCTCATTATTAAATTCCGACAGATGTCCTACAGTATCTACAACTTTACTGTCAAAATTGTTACCATATGATTTAATTAACATGATTCTGATAAAATCACATTAACTATATACCACATGTGGTTAGGGAACAACAGTAAAAACAAAGGATTCCCAAGTAGGGCCATTATACATTTCAGAATGAATCCGATTTTATCTGCCGAGTGATGTAATAGAAAACCCAGGAATGTCTCATTTATAACAGTAGTAGGAAGATATGAATTACCAGTAGTAGGAAGATATGAATTACCAGTAGTAGGAAGATATGAATTACCAGTAGTAGGAAGATATGAATTACCAGTAGTAGGAAGATGTGAATTACCAGTAGTAGGAATATGTGAATTACCAGTAGTAGGAAGATATGAATTACCAGTAGTAGGAATATGTGAATTACCAGTAGTAGGAAGATATGAATTACCAGTAGTAGGAAGATATGAATTACCAGTAGTAGGAAGATATGAATTACCAGTAGTAGGAAGATATGAATTACCAGTAGTAGGAAGATGTGAATTACCAGTAGTAGGAAGATATGAATTACCAGTAGTAGGAAGATGTGAATTACCAGTAGTAGGAAGATGTGAATTACCAGTAGTAGGAAGATGTGAATTACCAGTAGTAGGAAGATATGAATTACCAGTAGTAGGAAGATATGAATTACCAGTAGTAGGAAGATATGAATTACCAGTAGTAGGAAGATATGAATTACCAGTAGTAGGAAGATATGAATTACCAGTAGTAGGACGATGTGAATTACCAGTAGTAGGAAGATGTGAATTACCAGTAGTAGGAAGATGTGAATTACCAGTAGTAGGAAGATGTGAATTACCAGTAGTAGGAAGATATGAATTACCAGTAGTAGGAAGATATGAATTACCAGTAGTAGGAAGATATGAATTACCAGTAGTAGGAAGATATGAATTACCAGTAGTAGGAAGATGTGAATTACCAGTAGTAGGAAGATGTGAATTACCAGTAGTAGGAAGATGTGAATTACCAGTAGTAGGAAGATGTGAATTACCAGTAGTAGGAAGATATCAATTACCAGTAGTAGGAAGATATCAATTACCAGTAGTAGGAAGATATCAATTACCAGTAGTAGGAAGATGTGAATTACCATTACACTCGCCCATATGGTTCGCCAGAGGCGAGGGTAAATAAGCTCAATCATCATGAATTACCATTACACTCGCCCATATGGTTCGCCAGAGGCGAGGGTAAATAAGCTCAATCATCATGAATTACCATTACGCTCGCCCATATGGTTCGGTGGAGGGTAAATAAGCTCAATCATCATGAATTACCATTACGCTCGCCCATATGGTTCGTCGGAGGGTAAATAAGCTCAATCATCATGAATTACCATTACGCTCGCCCATATGGTTCGTCGGAGGGTAAATAAGCTCAATCATCATGAATTACCATTACGCTCGCCCATATGGTTTGGTGGAGGGTAAATAAGCTCAATCATCATGAATTACCATTACGCTTGCCCATATGGTTCGCCGGAGGGTAAATAAGCTCAATCATCATGAATTACCATTACGCTCGCCCATATGGTTCGCCGGAGGGTAAATAAGCTCAATCATCATGAATTACCATACGCTCGCCCATATGTTCGCCGGAGGGTAAATAAGGTCAATCATCATGAATTACCATTACGCTCGCCCATATGGTTCGCCGGAGGCGAGGGTAAATAAGCTCAATCATCATGAATTACCATTACGCTCGTCCATATGGTTCGGTGGAGGGTAAATAAGCTCAATCATCATGAATTACCATTACGCTCGCCCATATGGTTCGCCGGAGGGTAAATAAGCTCAATCATCATGAATTACCATTATGCTCGCCCATATGGTTCGCCGGAGGCGAGGGTAAATAAGCTCAATCATCATGAATTACCAGTGCATCAGAAATCATGAAATAACAACATGAAACTTTGACATGTGTTTTCCTTGTGACGTCAATTTAGCTGTAATTCCTGTTGGATGTCTCACGATATCGCTCGATTATCATCGTATAAATGAGCAGTAATTCTGTCTGCCATTCTGTGGAATACGATGATATGTACGAGAATGTATAGTGACATTATCTCTATAAAACTAGAAAATAAATACAAGTCAGACTTATGTCTAATCAATTGATTTTTGCTCTGTTTTCATGACGGCTATATCAGTATAATATACATACCCAACGATTGCGAAACAAGTTTTAACAACTTATATTAATCATTCTCGTTGGCGCGGATGAAAGCGTAATTGTGGTCATTCGTGTGGAAGGAAACCGGAGAAAACCCACCTGTCCAATCTGGCGACCACCGTACCATCTCACATACTTCCATGTCCGTGGATCGAACCCAGGTTGCATTTGTGAGAATTGAGCACACTAACCACTGCGCTAATCGGACAGCAAATAATTACGTTAGAGACGGATTCGCTGATTTCATGTATAAAGCTAGAAAATAAAGGCAGGAATTTTAATATCTAATTAATTGATTTTTATCCTATATTCTCGAGATCGCTATACCGGTAGTGTGTAAATGGCAGAGCTGTAAGCAGACAGCGTAATGTTGTGAGATGATGATGGATAGAGGATAATAAACCCGAGACATGCCACGTCTTAATGCCTCTACATTAAGTCATCTTGTGTTCTCCAGATACGATCCTTAATGGCTTTCCTCACATGATATTGTAATAAATAAACCCACTCTCCTATGTCTTTATTATACGGCTTGCTAGCACCAGTAATATATCCCTTCAGACTGCCCCGAGCCTCTGCTTGCTAGCACCAGTAATATATCCCTTCAGACTGGCCCGGGCCTCTGCTTGCTAGCACCAGTAATATATCCCTTCTGACTGCCCCGAGCCTCTGCTTGCTAGCACCAGTAATATATCCCTTCTGACTGCCCCGAGCCTCTGCTTGCTAGCACCAGTAATATATCCCTTCTGACTGCCCCGAGCCTCTGCTTGCTAGCACCAGTAATATATCCCTTCAGACTGCCCCGAGCCTCTGCTTGCTAGCACCAGTAATATATCCCTTCTGACTGCCCCGGGCCTCTGCTTGCTAGCACCAGTAATATATCCCTTCTGACTGCCCCGAGCCTCTGCTTGCTAGCACCAGTAATATATCCCTTCTGACTGCCCCGGGCCTCTGCTTGCTAGCACCAGTAATATATCCCTTCTGACTGCCCCGAGCCTCTGCTTGCTAGCACCAGTAATATATCCCTTCTGACTGCCCCGAGCCTCTGCTTGCTAGCACCAGTAATATATCCCTTCAGACTGCCCCGAGCCTCTGCTTGCTAGCACCAGTATATATCCCTTCAGACTGCCCCGGCCTCTGCTTGCTAGCACCAGTAATATATCCCTTCTGACTGCCCCGAGCCTCTGCTTGCTAGCACCAGTAATATATCCCTTCAGACTGCCCCGGGCCTCTGCTTGCTAGCACCAGTAATATATCCCTTCTGACTGCCCCGAGCCTCTGCTTGCTAGCACCAGTAATATATCCCTTCTGACTGCCCCGAGCCTCTGCTTGCTAGCACCAGTAATATATCCCTTCTGACTGCCCCGAGCCTCTGCTTGCTAGCACCAGTAATATATCCCTTCAGACCAGGGTTGGCTTTCTTCCGGGAAGAAAGGTATTTCTTCCCTTCCGTGGGAAGAAACATGGGAAAAAAGGGAAGAAACACCTTTCTTCCCGGAAGAAATGGGAGAAACTAGGAAGAAACTGGGAATAAAGTGTGATATTTTTATTGCATCACTGTCAGCAACTATAAGAGAATAATATTTACATATATACATTAGCACAATGTTCTCACAATTAGCAGTCTTCACATCAGGTAGATAAGCACACTGTTCGTGTAAAAAAACAGCAGTTAATAATCAATCTCAAGATCACCTCTCAGGAGCCGGAAACAGAACACTAACTTTCCTGCAGTTTGATTTCCTAGTCTGTTCCTAATTTTACTGTGGATCTGTCCAAAGTTGGAAAATATACGCTCTACTGACGCTGAGGAAGCTGGTGCCTGTAGAAGACATACCACAAAGTCTACAAAGTCAGAATTTACACCACTGGATTTAGCTGCTTTCCACCAGGTAACTGGATCCATCCGAAGTGCTGCCTCATTGAAAAATGCAGCAGGGTATGGTGTGGATTTGGCTTGAAAGGCAATCAGCTCAGTGATGAAGGCAGGACTCTTGGACATAATAAAGTCATTAACAATCTCCAATTGCCAAGCAGATAGTTTAACACCCTGATATGCTGGATGTAGTTTGTAAGCTGTAAAGTGTTCTGGTATGATTGCTTGCTTAAACCGCTTTGTGACAAGGGTCTTGTGCGCTGGTGACTGAAGATTGGGATTATTCAGAAGAGACAGCCATGTATGGCACGCTGATGCCAGAGAGGAGTAGTCTGCCTGGCAAGCATCAATAGCAGTTGCTACAGGGCGAAGCAGCTCTGCCATGTCCTTGGAATTCCTATGGATATTGATATCCTGTATCTTTTTGGCAATGGTTTGGTCAATCTCATCCTCATGGTCCTGAACAATCTTCATGTAGCTGGTTCTGTTGGCAATATAGCTGTCCAAACAGGTGAGTTGAGACTTCCATCGTGTTTCTCCAGGGAGCTGTGGTTTCTTACTTTCGGCACACTCAGACAGCCAAGCACATGGCTTATGGTGGTTGCGAAAATACTTCTGTACTTCCACAACATGCTTCATCACTGACTGTGAAGTTAGATCAAGTAAGTTGAGCCAGTGGGCAGAGCAGCCATACACAGTGAGGTCTGGGTCATCTTCTTGTAAGGCAGCACGCATTTTTTCCATGTTCTTAGCATTGTCAGTACATACTCCAGATACAGTGCAGTTGTAGTTTTCCCTTGCCTTTTTGTGGTATATAGCATGGGTATTTGTTATGCCACTCCTCTAATTGTGGTATATAGCATGGGTATTTGTTATGCCACTCCTCTAATTGTGGTATATAGCATGGGTATTTGTTATGCCACTCCTCTAATTGTGGTATATAGCATGGGTATTTGTTATGTCACTCCTCTAATGGTGGTATATAGCATGGGTATTTGTTATGTCACTCCTCTAATTGTGGTATATAGCATGGGTATTTGTTATGCCACTCCTCTAATTGTGGTATATAGCATGGGTATTTGTTATGTCACTCCTCTAATTGTGGTATATAGCATGGGTATTTGTTATGTCACTCCTCTAATTGTGGTATATAGCATGGGTATTTGTTATGTCACTCCTCTAATTGTGGTATATAGCATGGGTATTTGTTATGTCACTCCTCTAATTGTGGTATATAGCATGAGTATTTGTTATGCCACTCCTCTAATTGTGGTATATAGCATGGGTATTTGTTATGCCACTCCTCTAATTGTGGTATATAGCATGGGTATTTGTTATGCCACTCCTCTAATTGTGGTATATAGCATGGGTATTTGTTATGCCACTCCTCTAATTGTGGTATATAGCATGGGTATTTGTTATGCCACTCCTCTAATTGTGGTATATAGCATGGGTATTTGTTATGCCACTCCTCTAATTGTGGTATATAGCATGGGTATTTGTTATGTCACTCCTCTAATTGTGGTATATAGCATGGGTATTTGTTATGTCACTCCTCTAATTGTGGTATATAGCATGGGTATTTGTTATGTCACTCCTCTAATTGTGGTATATAGCATGGGTATTTGTTATGTCACTCCTCTAATTGTGGTATATAGCATGGGTATTTGTTATGTCACTCCTCTAATTGTGGTATATAGCATGGGTATTTGTTATGTCACTCCTCTAATTGTGGTATATAGCATGGGTATTTGTTATGTCACTCCTCTAATTGTGGTATATAGCATGGGTATTTGTTATGTCACTCCTCTAATTGTGGTATATAGCATGGGTATTTGTTATGTCACTCCTCTAATTGTGGTATATAGCATGGGTATTTGTTATGTCACTCCTCTAATTGTGGTATATAGCATGGGTATTTGTTATGTCACTCCTCTAATTTACTCAATGGTAAATGTGTATAATTAATATTGATAGTGACAGGTAGTGTAATGTAACGCTGTATTTGTTTTAGGAGATGGGTCGTCACGATGATCTATGGTCCCTTTTCTACATGTTGATAGAGTTTCTCGCCGGCCAATTACCTTGGAGAAAGATCAAAGACAAGGAGCAGGTTGGCATAATGAAAGAGAAATACGACCATGCCCTTATGTTAAAAAATATGCCATCGGAATTTCGAACATTTCTCGAACATCTGAATTCTTTGGACTACTTTGAGAAGCCGGATTACGCGTTACTACAGAACCTGTTTGAGCAGTGTATAAGAAGAAAGAATATCAAGGATAGTGATCCATTTGACTGGGAGAGGATATATGCGGATGGTTCCATAACAACAACAACTACTACCTCTCCGCCTCTTGGTGTTAAACAGTCACCAGGATTCGGGTAAGTAACCATCAGTAACCGTAGTCTATTTAACGATCATGATTTGACGTTGACCACCAGTAACCGTAGTCTATTTAACGATCATGATTTGACGTTGACCACCAGTAACCGTAGTCTATTTAACGTTCATGATTTGACGTTGACCACCAGTAACCGTAGTCTATTTAACGTCATGATTTGACGTTGACCACCAGTAACCGTAGTCTATTTAACGATCATGATTTGACGTTGACCACCAGTAACCGTAGTCTATTTAACGGTCATGATTTGACGTTGACCACCAGTAACCGTGGTGTATTTATGTGTCGTTGTTTCATGTTGACCTCCATTGACCTTGATCTATTTAAAGGTCATTGTTTCCTATGTGGCAATCAATTATCATGGTTCGGCCAAGGGGTATGATTCATATTGTACGACAAATGACAATATGTTACCATCAATGGTTAATGTTTCATGTGTTACCATCAATGGTTAATGTTTCATGTGTTACCATCAATGGTTAATGTTTCATGTGTTACCATCAATGGTTAATGTTTCATGTGTTACCATCAATAGTTAATGTTTCATGTGTTACCATCAATGGTTAATGTTTCATGTGTTACCATCAATGGTTAATGTTTCATGTGTTACCATCAATGGTTAATGTTTCATGTGTTACCATCAATGGTTAATGTTTCATGTGTTACCATCAATGGTTAATGTTTCATGTGTTACCATCAATGATTAATGTTTCATGTGTTACCATCAATGGTTAATGTTTCATGTGTTACCATCAATGGTTAATGTTTCATGTGTTACCATCAATGATTATTTGGTTTAAACAATATTTATTGCAAAACATATCTCACATAATTATACCATACAACAACAACATACATAATTCAACAAATCAATGGTTTCTTATGTAACCACCAATGCCATTGGTTCAGTTATGGTTTCTTATGTAACCACCAATGCCATTGGTTCAGTTATGGTTTCTTATGTAACCACCAATGCCATTGGTTCAGTTATGGTTTCTTATGTAACCACCAATGCCATTGGTTCAGTTATGGTTTCTTATGTAACCACCAATGCCATTGGTTCAGTTATGGTTTCTTATGTAACCACCAATGCCATTGGTTCAGTTATGGTTTCTTATGTAACCACCAATGACCTTGGTTCAGTTATGGTTTCTTATGTAACCACCAATGCCCTTGGTTCAGTTATGGTTTCTTATGTAACCACCAATGCCATTGGTTCAGTTATGGTTTCTTATGTAACCACCAATGACCTTGATTCAGTTATGGTTTCTTATGTAACCACCAATGACCTTGATTCAGTTATGGTTTCTTATGTAACCACCAATGACCTTGATTCAGTTATGGTTTCTTATGTAACCACCAATGACCTTGATTCAGTTATGGTTTCTTATGTAACCACCAATGACCTTGGTTCAGTTATGGTTTCTTATGTAACCACCAATGCCCTTGGTTCAGTTATGGTTTCTTATGTAACCACCAATGCCCTTGGTTCAGTTATGGTTTCTTATGTTACCAGTGCTTGTTATGCTTACTGGAGCATTACTTGTTGTCTCAAAATGATTTGAGTATCCTTCAGTCTCATCACCAGCCAATATTAGAATACATGTACACTTAAGTTTGATGAGTCCTCCATCCAATAGTTTATTTGGGTGTTCAGCTGTATTGTATTCAAGTTTTGCTTCCATAATGCAACAAAAAAGTTTAGTTAAGCAAAAAGTTTCAAAAGCTGGTGTTTGGAACATCTATTTGATCATGTAATCATGTTTGCAGGTCTGTCTGACAAAATTCATGAGAACAAATGTTGATATAAATTATTTTACGTCGTGAATTCCTTTACAAATAGTCCCGCTCAGACCGTGTCTCATTTATATGAAAAAGTTGGCAGTTTCTTACGGAGGTTGGTGCACCCAAGTACTGGTTAACCGCTGGAGCCTGCCCAGGAAAGGTGTTGTTCGGTAAACTGCCCGCCGGCGATATAGCCCAAAATGGTGCTGATGCAGGCGTAAAACCTGAAATATAACATATAACATTCTTTACAAATTATATTTAAGTTTTGAAAATTTCAAGTTCATTTCTGTTCAAGAAATATGACTTTGATTTTTATAAATTTAAGCATAAACCAGTATCCACCGGGCCATGGTGCAACTGAAGTTATTGACGAGAATCTCAGTGAAAATGATGGGGAAGAAAACCTGAAAAAAATGAAAGAAGCAGACCAGATAATTGATGACAAATATAAAAACATGGATAACAAACTACGCGAAGAAAGGGAAGCTGAAATCATGCTGGACAGGAATGATGGTGAAGAGAAACATTTAGCTGAGCAAAAAATGAAAGAAAAGGTTGAAGACAAAGAGAATGAACAGAAAATTGTTGAAAAGGACAAAGAAGACAAACCAACAGACATTCATGAGGATTTAGCTAAATTGGACACACAGTTAAAGGGTATTCTTAAAACAAGTGATAGTAAACAAAATTTAAAAGAAATGGAGAGTGGAGTGACTAAAACAGTGTTGGAAAATGTGATAAAACAGGAAGGTAAAAATAGTCAAACTGCAATGCCAAGTGCTAGTAAGCAAGATTGTGCTATATCAAAGCCAAGTCGAACTTTGCCACACATTGATCAGTTTGAAAGTGCTGTGAATAAAACTGGTGGGATAATAAACTTGGGTCAGAAAATAAATGGAAAAGACGGTGAAGAAACTGCCGTTTCAGTAGGCAGTGTTGAAAATGCTCAGCCAAAAGCACATAGTGTGAAACAGTTGGTCAGAAACTTTGAAAAAGTGGGAAGAGAGAAAGATGTTTTTGAAATGCATAAGGCTTTCAGTGTACCAGAAAATATGAGTGAAAAGGATAAACAGTTTATTTCAGGGGTGGTACCAAGACGCCAGTCAGAACCTTCGTGCAATATTGTGGAAAATTCATTTCCGGAGCATTTAATTAGTCGAGCTCAGTTAACATTTGCAATTATGCAGACTGATGACAGAACTCAGACAATGGGTGATGATAATATTGATGAGAATGCAACACGTGCCGCACCATTCACACAAGCCAGTCAGTGGCAAGGTGTGTCAGGATTTGCTTCAAGTACTGACAATAGTGACAATGAGGAGGATGGATGTGAAGAAGTCATTGGAGCAGATGGCAAAGTTCATAAGTCAACCACTAAGTCAAAAAATAGAAGCTTCTTACATACATTAGCCGATGAAGATGATTTGAAATTAGATAGTATGGCACGCAATTCTGTGTATTATGATAATGATAATAGTAAATTAATGCGAAACTCATTGATATTTATAGATGATGATATTGAAGAAAGTCCGCAGGAGCAACTAAATATATTCATAAAGGATAAAATAGAAGAAAGAAGTTTAGGTTTAGAGTCAAAAGATGTTTCATTTAGTGTAATAGGAAGTGAGAGATCACGAGGTGGGAAAGTCGAAAAGTACAGTAACGAGGATAGTGCCATAATATCGAGTCAAGCATCAGTCAATCCCATGATACCTCATGCATTTAGTGTACCCAGTCAACTTTCAGAGAAATACAGTGATAGTTTTAGTGATAAGTTTACCAAAGATTTAGGGAATAGAATTAATATACCTTCAAAGATTCCAACTAGTCCCTCTAAATCTTCCTTAAAGGACAAAGAAAGTTTATCAGAAATTAAAAAATTAGCTGTTTTAAACAATTTGAAGCTATCTAGCTTTGGGAAACTTTCAGGTTCAAAATTAAGAAAAGAACGAAGTTCTGATAATTTAGATAAAATAGCAAAAGACAAGAAGTTCGATATTAATAATGTAAATGGATCACCGTCTAAAACAAGGCATTTATTAAAACCCATCGACTCGTTGTTAAAGGAGAAGACAAAATCTGATGGGGATATAGCTGGATCAGAAAGACGGTCACGTAGCAGAAGTCGTGAAGGTCGCGAAAGAGGGCGGAGCAATTCAAGGTCTGAAGATAAGACTAAACGTAGACAGTCATTATCGACCATAGATGAACATATAAGAACAAGAGGAGTGGTGCCACTTGTTTCTCCTTTGGCAGAAAAAACCCTTAATAACGATCATACAGTGCCAAGTAGTAATAGTGGTAGCCAACAAAACAATGCAATTATTGCCAGTATAAACATTGATAACAGAGATAATAGAAAGCACGAAGAAAACAAAAATCCTGAGGAAAAGGAGAGGCGAGAAAGAAAGTCTAAAAGACGCGCTAATTCTGCATCGCGTATTGAGAAAAATGAAAACACCAAGAATGCTGAACAGCAATTATTAGCACCAGTACCACCACTTGACCTTAATAACCAGAAGGTACCAAAACCACCATGTCAGGGAACAGCTCCAAAGAAGAACCTAGTGTACTCTGCAAGGTAGTTATTGTTTTACTGGCATTTATTTGTATGTTTTCAGCCCAACTGAACCGAATGCTTATTGTGATTTATCACTTGTTCCGTGTATCCATTATTGTCTTCTTTGAAACTGTTTGGTCAATTGTGATGAATCCTAAGAATAAAATGATGAATGTTGTTTTATTGTGAGCATGCCGTTTAATTCTACATCTATGTATACATGCATATGTAGTCCTGCTTGCATCATTGTTGGTTTCCTTTATTACTACCACTGGTGTAAAAATAACTAGGTCAGTCACTAGGTCAAATTAAGAAAAACTTTTATGAATCAATGATATGAATGCTGCTAAGTTTGGTATGTAACATCGTAACAATGACATAGATTATTGTCAGAAACATGGTCACAGCTTACTATCTCATGAATCAATGCTGCACTTTGTGGTGTGTAGAGTGTTTTCAACAACTATCAGTTGCTTTCAAATAAGGTCATGGAGCCAATACTGTGCATATTTAAAGGAAAAAATACAAATGACTTGGATCTCCTGAACCAATGGTAGCAATATCTTGTATTTGGCACCTAGCAAATTTGTTGAAACATGGTCACTATTGTCAAAAAACTAGGTCATTCCTTGTGAGTGATTTGCATTATGACTTATAGCCGCTACATAGCATTATTGCCGAGTGATCTTTAATATCGCAGAAGAGCGACTCTGATCCACTTGGGCCTCATGTTTGTATATTTGTATAGGTTTGTCTTGTGCGTATCAGCTTAAATGGCTTTAATAACATCTCTGAAACAAATTCTTCCTCGCAACCTCTCTGAAACAAATTCTTCCTCACAACCTCTCTGAAACAAATTCTTCCTCACAACCTCTCTGAAACAACTTCGTCTTCACAACCTCTCTGAAACAACTTCGTCTTCACAACCTCTCTGAAACAACTTCGTCTTCACAACCTCTCTGAAACAACTTCGTCTTCACAACCTCTCTGAAACAACTTCGTCTTCACAACCTCTCTGAAACAACTTCATCTTCACAACCTCTCTGAAACAACTTCGTCTTCACAACTTCTCTGAAACAAATTCTTCCTCACGACCTCTCTGAAACAACTTCGTCTTCACAACCTCTCTGAAACAACTTCGTCCTCACGACCTCTCTGAAACAACATCATCTTCACAACCTCTCTGAAACAAATTCTTCCTCACGACCTCTGAGACAACTTCGTCTTCACAACCTCTCTGAATAACTTCTTCATTTTGAATGAAACTTTGTGTGGAGCATAAGAACATGTCTTTAAGTTAAAAATAACTAATCTTGAAAAATCAATTTTCGACTTCAACCCCAAGAATATTAGTTGAACAACGTTGGACATTTTCAGCGGCCATCTTGGTTAGTGTTGTGTATTTCTGTATGTGTGCTTACTAATTGTTTGTCAGTGCTTTTGTATTGTGTGTCATCAAGTACATGTAACATGTTGTGAAATATTGTAAAATATTAGTACAGTCAAACTTCATTCCTTCAGACTCGCTTAGCTACAACAAGTTTGTCGTGTCCTGGCAATGTCTCTCTATAGATATATATTGTACTGTGTCGTGTATGAATATTGTGCTTGTGTACACCTGGATATTGTAAACATAATGCTTGTGCACCCATAAAATCCATTTAGTTTGTAGCAGCTTTTTATTTGTGACACTGAGGTCACATGACTAGCAGAGCGACTAATAATAGTTCAGTGATAAATGTCACATGACCAAAGAAACCCGACTAACATGATATTAGGAAGTACATTTAGTAGGGATCTTTTCGAATGTATGCAATGGTGCTACTTTTATGCGTTGTATTTTCTGCATGATATAATTGTGCAAATATATAGTGCAAACCTTGAAGTACATTACTCTCGGAAATATATGTTGTGAAAATCTTCTGTATGCTGGTTCGAGCAAGGTTGATGATTCATACATCGGATCCTAAAAAATCATACTAACAAAACTTGACTAACAAATTTCGAAATTATCTTTCACTATATATCAGTGTATATAGTAGCAGTTGATTTCAAGTGACCGACGAATCTTCACTCATTGAACTATTTGTCTCGTTGCAGGCGGCGTCGGTATAAAATGGCGTCTGCAAACTCAAGTCCTCGGTCTCCGTCATCGCCACAGTAACTAGTCACATGATCAATCCAAGTCACATGACCTCCAAATCTGTTCAGTTTAGTGTTTTTGTCTTGTGCAATTATCATTTCTTGAATCATCAGTGCAGAGCAGCTGTGCGGTGAGGTGAGCCATTAGTCTGTTGTGAAAGGTAATGTATAATTTTATATTTGCTTATTGTTGAGTGGGTTTTTTATGTGCTTTGTTTTTGCTGTGCATGTTGTAGATAGAGTTTCATAGTTTATGCAAAGTTTTTAGCTCGATTGCGAAACAAGTTAGTCTTCGATTGAGAAACAAGTGTAGTCTACAACTTTAGACGTGATGAAGCTATCCAGCTGGCTTGAAGCAGGCCAGTGGTTCTACCTGGGTGGCCGTTTGTGCCTGAATTACTGCTTGGGAGGGGGGCACCCTGGGAGGGGGGCACCCTGGGAGGGGGGCACCCTGGGTCTTCTTCCGCCAAGAATAGCTGGAGAGTGGCCGGCCATACAACCTAAACTGTTTGTGCAACATTAGTCCCCCATACAACCTAAACTGTTTGTGCAACATTAGTCCCCCGTACAACCTAAACTGTTTGTGCGACATTAGTCCCCCATACAACCTAAACTGTTTGTGCAACATTAGTCCCCCATACAACCTAAACTGTTTGTGCAACATTAGTCCCCCATACAACCTAAACTGTTTGTGCAACATTAGTCCCCCAAAACAAACAAATGAACTTTAGACTAATCGCTCTTGGCACCTCATTCTTGATGGAATCCACTACCACCATGTAGATTCATGAGGGAATCCACTACCACCATGTAGATTCATGATGGAATCCACTACCATCATGTAGATTCATGATGGAATCCACTACCACCATGTAGATTCATGAGGGAATCCACCACCATCATGTAGATTCATGAGGGAATCCACTACCATCATGTAGATTCATGAGGGAATCCATTACCATCATGTAGATTATTGATGGAATCCACTACCATCATGTAGATTATTGATGGAATCCATCACCATCATGTAGATTATTGATGGAATCCACTACCATCATGTAGATTATTGATGGAATCCATCACCATCATGTAGATTCTTGATGGAATCCATCACCATCATGTAGATTCTTGATGGAATCCACTACCATCATGTAGATTCTTGATGGAATCCACTACCATCATGTAGATTTTTGATGGAATCCACTACCATCATGTAGATTATTGATGGAATCCATCACCATCATGTAGATTATTGATGGAATCCACCACCATCATGTAGATTATTGATGGAATCCATCACCATCATGTAGATTATTGATGGAATCCACTACCATCATGTGGATTATTGATGGAATCCATCACCATCATGTAGATTCTTGATGGAATCCATCACCATCATGTAGATTCTTGATGGAATCCACTACCATCATGTAGATTCTTGATGGAATCCACTACCATCATGTAGATTTTTGATGGAATCCACTACCATCATGTAGATTATTGATGGAATCCATCACCATCATGTAGATTATTGATGGAATCCACCACCATCATGTAGATTATTGATGGAATCCATCACCATCATGTAGATTATTGATGGAATCCACTACCATCATGTGGATTATTGATGGAATCCATCACCATCATGTAGATTCTTGATGGAATCCATCACCATCATGTAGATTCTTGATGGAATCCACTACCATCATGTAGATTCTTGATGGAATCCACTACCATCATGTAGATTTTTGATGGAATCCACTACCATCATGTAGATTATTGATGGAATCCATTACCATCATGTAGATTATTGATGGAATCCACTACCATCATGTAGATTATTGATGGAATCCATCACCATCATGTAGATTCTTGATGGAATCCACTACCATCATGTAGATTATTGATGGAATCCACTGCCATCATGTATATATTGATGGAATCCACTGCCATCATGTAGATTCATGAGGGAATCCACTACCATCATGTAGATTCATGAGGGAATCCACTGCCATCATGTAGATTATTGATGGAATCCACTACCATCATGTAGATTCATGAGGGAATCCACCACCACCATGTAGATTATTGATGGAATCCACTACCATCATGTAGATTCATGAGGGAATCCACCACCATCATGTATATTATTGATGGAATCCACTGCCATCATGTAGATTCTTGATGGAATCCACTACCATCATGTAGATTATTGATGGAATCCACTACCATCATGTAGATTATTGATGGAATCTACTACCATCATGTAGATTATTGATGGAATCCACTACCATCATGTAGATTATTGATGGAATCCACACCATCATGTAGATTCTTGATGGAATCCACTACCATCATGTAGATTATTGATGGAATCCACTGCCATCATGTAGATATTGATGGAATCCACTGCCATCATGTAGATTCATGAGGGAATCCACTACCATCATGTAGATTCATGAGGGAATCCACTGCCATCATGTAGATTATTGATGGAATCCACTACCATCATGTAGATTCATGAGGGAATCCACCACCACCATGTAGATTATTGATGGAATCCACTACCATCATGTAGATTCATGAGGGAATCCACCACCATCATGTATATTATTGATGGAATCCACTGCCATCATGTAGATTCTTGATGGAATCCACTACCATCATGTAGATTATTGATGGAATCCTGCCATCATGTAGATTCATGAGGGAATCCACTGCCATCATGTAGATTCTTGATGGAATCCACTACCATCATGTAGATTATTGATGGAATCCACTACCATCATGTGGATTCTTGATGGAATCCACTACCATCATGTAGATTATTGATGGAATCCACTACCATCATG
The DNA here is from genome assembly GCA_014843695.1 of Archivesica marissinica. NCBI lineage: Eukaryota > Metazoa > Mollusca > Bivalvia > Venerida > Vesicomyidae > Archivesica > Archivesica marissinica. Next base: position 2,993,228 of record CM026404.1, read on the forward strand.
TAGATTATTGATGGAATCCACTACCATCATGTAGATTATTGATGGAATCCACTACCATCATGTAGATTCTTGATGGAATCCACTACCATCATGTAGATTTTTGATGGAATCCACTACCATCATGTAGATTATTGATGGAATCCATCACCATCATGTAGATTATTGATGGAATCCACCACCATCATGTAGATTATTGATGGAATCCATCACCATCATGTAGATTATTGATGGAATCCACTACCATCATGTGGATTATTGATGGAATCCATCACCATCATGTAGATTCTTGATGGAATCCATCACCATCATGTAGATTCTTGATGGAATCCACTACCATCATGTAGATTCTTGATGGAATCCACTACCATCATGTAGATTTTTGATGGAATCCACTACCATCATGTAGATTATTGATGGAATCCATCACCATCATGTAGATTATTGATGGAATCCACCACCATCATGTAGATTATTGATGGAATCCATCACCATCATGTAGATTATTGATGGAATCCACTACCATCATGTGGATTATTGATGGAATCCATCACCATCATGTAGATTCTTGATGGAATCCATCACCATCATGTAGATTCTTGATGGAATCCACTACCATCATGTAGATTCTTGATGGAATCCACTACCATCATGTAGATTTTTGATGGAATCCACTACCATCATGTAGATTATTGATGGAATCCATCACCATCATGTAGATTATTGATGGAATCCACCACCATCATGTAGATTCTTGATGGAATCCACTACCATCATGTAGATTATTGATGGAATCCATCACCATCATGTAGATTATTGATGGAATCCACCACCATCATGTAGATTCTTGATGGAATCCACTGCCATCATGTAGATTATTGATGGAATCCACTGCCATCATGTAGATTATTGATGGAATCCACTACCATCATGTAGATTCTTGATGGAATCTACTACCATCATGTAGATTATTGATGGAATCCACTACCATCATGTAGATTATTGATGGAATCCATCACCATCATGTAGATTCTTGATGGAATCCACTACCATCATGTAGATTATTGATGGAATCCACTGCCATCATGTATATATTGATGGAATCCACTGCCATCATGTAGATTCATGAGGGAATCCACTACCATCATGAGGGAATCCACTGCCATCATGTAGATTATTGATGGAATCCACTACCATCATGTAGATTCATGAGGGAATCCACCACCACCATGTAGATTATTGATGGAATCCACTACCATCATGTAGATTCATGAGGGAATCCACCACCATCATGTATATTATTGATGGAATCCACTGCCATCATGTAGATTCTTGATGGAATCCACTACCATCATGTAGATTATTGATGGAATCCACTACCATCATGTAGATTATTGATGGAATCTACTACCATCATGTAGATTATTGATGGAATCCACTACCATCATGTAGATTATTGATGGAATCCATCACCATCATGTAGATTCTTGATGGAATCCACTACCATCATGTAGATTATTGATGGAATCCACTGCCATCATGTAGATATTGATGGAATCCACTGCCATCATGTAGATTCATGAGGGAATCCACTACCATCATGTAGATTCATGAGGGAATCCACTGCCATCATGTAGATTATTGATGGAATCCACTACCATCATGTAGATTCATGAGGGAATCCACCACCACCATGTAGATTATTGATGGAATCCACTACCATCATGTAGATTCATGAGGGAATCCACCACCATCATGTATATTATTGATGGAATCCACTGCCATCATGTAGATTCTTGATGGAATCCACTACCATCATGTAGATTATTGATGGAATCCTGCCATCATGTAGATTCATGAGGGAATCCACTGCCATCATGTAGATTCTTGATGGAATCCACTACCATCATGTAGATTATTGATGGAATCCACTACCATCATGTGGATTCTTGATGGAATCCACTACCATCATGTAGATTATTGAGGGAATCCATCACCATCATGTAGATTATTGATGGAATCCACTGCCATCATGTAGATTATTGATGGAATCCACTACCATCATGTAGATTCATGAGGGAATCCACCACCATCATGTAGATTATTGATGGAATCCACTACCATCATGTAGATTCTTGATGGAATCCACTACCATCATGTGGATTATTGATGGAATCCACCACCATCATGTAGATTATTGATGGAATCCACCACCATCATGTGGATTCTTGATGGAATCCACCACCATCATATAGATTATTGAGGGAATCCACCACCATCATGTGGATTATTGATGAAATCCACTGCCATCATGTAGATTATTGATGGAATCCACCACCATCATGTAGATTATTGATGAAATCCACTGCCATCATGTAGATTCTTGATGGAATCCATCATGTAGATTATTGATGTAATCCATCACCATCATGTAGATTATTGATGGAATCCACTACCATCATGTAGATTCTTGATGGAATCCACCACCACCATGTAGATTATTGATGGAATCCACTACCATCATGTAGATTATTGAGGGAATCCTCTACCATCATGTAGATTTTGATGGAATCCATCACCATCATGTAGATTCTTGATGGAATCCACTACTACCATCATGTAGATTATTGATGGAATCCACTGCCATCATGTAGATTATTGATGGAATCCATCACCATCATGTAGATTATTGATGGAATCCACTACCATCATGTAGATTATTGATGGAATCCACTACCATCATGTAGATTATTGATGGAATCCACTGCTATCATGTAGATTATTGATGGAATCTACTGCCATCATGTAATTATTGATGGAATTTGTGGTTTTGTGGTCCACTACCATCATGTAGATTTTGATGGAATCCACTCATCATGTGATTATTGATGGAATCACTCCATCATGTATTTTGGGTTTGTGTTGTGTCATCATGTAGATTTTGATGGAATCCACTCCATCATGTAGATTATTGATGGAATCCATCACATCATGTAGATTTGAGGAATCCACTACCATCATGAGGGAATCCCATCATGTAGACCATTGATGGAATCCACTGCCATCATGTAGATTATTGATGGAATCCACTACCATCATGTAGATTATTGATGGAATCCACTGCCATCATGTAGATTATTGATGGAATCCATCACCATTATGTAAATTTTGATGGAATCCACTTTGTGTTTGGGTTTTGTGTTTGGGTTGCCATCATGTAGATTATTGATGGAATCCACCACCATCATGTAGATTCTTGATGGAATCCACTACCATCATGTAGATTCTTGATGGAATCCACTACCATCATGTAGATTCCTGATGGAATCCACTACCATCATGTAGATTATTGATGGAATCCACCGCCATCATATAGATTATTGAGGGAATCCACTACCATCATGTAGATTATTGATGGAATCCACTGCCATCATGTAGATTATTGATGGAATCCACTACCATCATGTAGATTCTTGATGGAATCCACCGCCATCATGTAGATTCTTGATGGAATCCATCACCAGCATGTAGATTATTGATGGAATCCACTACCATCATGTAGATTCTTGATGGAATCCATCACCATCATGTAGATTATTGATGGAATCCACTGCCATCATGTAGATTATTGATGGAATCCACTGCCATCATGTAGATTCTTGATGGAATCCACCACCATCATGTAGATTATTGATGGAATCCACCACCATCATGTAGATTATTGATGGAATCCACCACCATCATGTAGATTCTTATGGAATCCACCACCATCATGTAGATTTTGATGGAACCACACATCATGTGATTATTGATGGAATCCACTACCATCATGTAGATTATTGATGGAATCCACTCCATCATGTAGATTTTGATGGAATCCACTACCATCATGTAGATTCTTGATGGAATCCACTGCCATCATGTAGATTCTTGATGGAATCCACCCTCATGTAGATTCTTGATGGAATCCATCACCATCATGTAGATTATTGATGGAATCCACTACCATCATGTAGATTCTTGATGGAATCCACTACCATCATGTAGATTATTGATGGAATCCACCACCATCATGTAGATTATTGATGGAATCCATCACCATCATGTAGATTATTGATGGAATCCACTACCATCATGTAGATTCTTGATGGAATCCACCACCATCATGTAGATTATTGATGGAATCCACTACCATCATGTAGATTATTGATGAAATCCACTACCATCATGTAGATTATTGATGGAATCCATCACCATCATGTAGATTCTGTACTAGGGAGAGTGAGAAGAGGCAATGTGGATTTTAGTGTTACATATAAGGAGACCACACATGTTGGTCTGGTGGGTCTCCAACTCATAACCCTGTGAGTGTGTGACGGACACCGTATCTATTGCCACTCCGAGACCACACATGTTGGTCTGGTGGGTCTCCAGCTCATAACCCTGTGAGTGTGTGACGGACACGTATCTATTGCCACTCCGGGACCACACATGTAGGTCTGGCAGGTCTCCAGCTCATAACCCTGTGAGTGCGTGACGGACACGATATCTATTGCCACTCCAGGACCACACATGTAGGTCTGGCGGGTCTCCAGCTCATAACCCTGTGAGTGTGTGACGGACACCGTATCTATTGCCACTCCGAGACCACTTGATTCAAGGTCATACTGACGTCAAGGTCATATAAACAGTGCTCCATGTTTATTAGAGGGATTTCGAGTAATAAAATCATTTTTAATGATGGGTATATATGTTCACCATATAACGGTAAGATGATGTGGTGCCACATTCAACCACTTCAGGTCACAGGTCAGAGGTTATATACACAATATCTCGTGTTGCTCCATATCCCAATGTGAAGGGTGCAACATTCAACCACTTCAGGTCACAGGTCAGAGATTATATACACAATATCTCGTGTTGCTCCATATCCCAATGTGAAGGGTGCCACATTCAACCACCACAGGTCAGAGGTTATATACACAATATCTCGTGTTGCTCCATATCCCAATGTGAAGGGTGCAACATTCAACCACCACAGGTCAGAGGTTATATACACAATATCTCGTGTTGCTCCATATCCCAATGTGAAGGGTGCAACATTCAACCACCACAGGTCAGAGGTTATATACACAATATCTTGTGTTGCTCCATATCCCAATGTGAAGGGTGCAACATTCAACCACCACAGGTCAGAGGTTATATACACAATATCTTGTGTTGCTACATATCCCAATATGAAGGGTGCAACATTCAACCACCACAGGTCACAGGTTATATACACAGTATCTTGTGTTGCTACATATCCCAATATGAAGGGTGCAACATTCAACCACCACAGGTCAGAGGTCAGAGGTTATATACACAATATCTTGTGTTGCTACATATCCCAAGGTGAAGGGTGCAACATTCAACCACCACAGGTCAGAGGTTATATACACAATATCTTGTGTTGCTCCATATCCCAATGTGAAGGGTGCAACATTCAACCACCACAGGTCAGAGGTTATATACACAATATCTTGTGTTGCTCCATATCCCAATGTGAAGGGTGCAACATTCAACCACCACAGGTCAGAGGTTATATACACAATATCTTGTGTTGCTACATATCCCAATGTGAAGGGTGCAACATTCAACCACCACAGGTCAGAGGTTATATACACAATATCTTGTGTTGCTCCATATCCCAATGTGAAGGGTGCAACATTCAACCACCACAGGTCAGAGGTTATATACACAATATCTTGTGTTGCTCCATATCCCAATGTGAAGGGTGCAACATTCAACCACCACAGGTCAGAGGTTATATACACAATATCTTGTGTTGCTCCATATCCCAATGTGAAGGGTGCAACATTCAACCACCACAGGTCAGAGGTTATATACACAATATCTTGTGTTGCTCCATATCCCAATGTGAAGGGTGCAACATTCAACCACCACAGGTCAGAGGTTATATACACAATATCTTGTGTTGCTCCATATCCCAATGTGAAGGGTGCAACATTCAACCACCACAGGTCAGAGGTTATATACACAATATCTCGTGTTGCTCCATATCCCATAGAGAGATTGAAACATAATTTAGCACTTCAATAACAAGACTTTCAAACTATAGGTAAGTTACACGGATATTATAGAGATATTTGGTGACCTGGGGCTAAATCCCTCTATAGTTTATATAGCTTGTGAAAAGACTTTTTCCTCGGGTAGAATTAGGTAGTCGCAATCATGCTACTATGGTGTGCACTTGGTCGAGCCAACTAACAGGTTAGCAGTGGCAGGTTCGTTCCACCATTCAGAACGTATATAATATTAACTGTGTTTGAGATGGGACTATAAAACCGAGGTCTGGTGTATCGGTGCTATACACCGGGCAGATGTTACTATAAACTGAGGTCTGGTGTATCGGTGCTATACACCGGGCAGATGTTACTATAAACCGAGGTCTGGTGTATCGGTGCTATACATCGGGCAGATGGGACTATAAACCGAGGTCTGGTGTATCGGTGCTATACACCGGGCAGATGTTACTATAAACCGAGGTCTGGTGTATCGGTGCTATACATCGGGCAGATGGGACTATAAACTGAGGTCTGGTGTATCGGTGCTATACATAGGGCAGATGTTACTATAAACCGAGGTCTGGTGTATCGGTGCTATACATCGGGCAGATGTTACTATAAACCGAGGTCTGGTGTATCGGTGCTATACATCGGGCAGATGTTACTATAAACCGAGGTCTGGTGTATCGGTGCTATACACCGGGCAGATGTTACTATAAACCGAGGTCTGGTGTATCGGTGCTATACACCGGGCAGATGTTACTATAAACCGAGGTCTGGTGTATCGGTGCTATACACCGGGCAGATGTTACTATAAACCGAGGTCTGGTGTATCGGTGCTATACATCGGGCAGATGGGACTATAAACCGAGGTCTGGTGTATCGGTGCTATACACCGGGCAGATGTTACTATAAACCGAGGTCTGGTGTATCGGTGCTATACATCGGGCAGATGTTACTATAAACCGAGGTCTGGTGTATCGGTGCTATACATCGGGCAGATGTTACTATAAACCGAGGTCTGGTGTATCGGTGCTATACATCGGGCAGATGTTACTATAAACCGAGGTCTGGTGTATCGGTGCTATACACCGGGCAGATGTTACTATAAACCGAGGTCTGGTGTATCGGTGCTATACACCGGGCAGATGTTACTATAAACCGAGGTCTGGTGTATCGGTGCTATACATCGGGCAGATGTTACTATAAACCGAGGTCTGGTGTATCGGTGCTATACATCGGGCAGATGTTACTATAAACCGAGGTCTGGTGTATCGGTGCTATACACCGGGCAGATGTTACTATAAACCGAGGTCTGGTGTATCGGTGCTATACACCGGGCAGATGTTACTATAAACCGAGGTCTGGTGTATCGGTGCTATACACCGGGCAGATGTTACTATAAACCGAGGTCTGGTGTATCGGTGCTATACATCGGGCAGATGTTACTATAAACCGAGGTCTGGTGTATCGGTGCTATACACCGGGCAGATGTTACTGTAAACCGAGGTCTGGTGTATCGGTGCTATACACCGGGCAGATGTTACTATAAACCGAGGTCTGGTGTATCGGTGCTATACATCGGGCAGATGTTACTATAAACCGAGGTCTGGTGTATCGGTGCTATACACCGGGCAGATGTTACTGTAAACCGAGGTCTGGTGTATCGGTGCTATACACCGGGCAGATGTTACTATAAACCGAGGTCTGGTGTATCGGTGCTATACACCGGGCAGATGTTACTGTAAACCGAGGTCTGGTGTATCGGTGCTATACACCGGGCAGATGTTACTGTAAACCGAGGTCTGGTGTATCGGTGCTATACATCGGGCAGATGTTACTGTAAACCGAGGTCTGGTGTATCGGTGCTATACACCGGGCAGATGTTACTGTAAACCGAGGTCTGGTGTATCGGTGCTATACACCGGGCAGATGTTACTGTAAACCGAGGTCTGGTGTATCGGTGCTATACATCGGGCAGATGTTACTGTAACCGAGGTCTGGTGTATCGGTGCTATACACGGGCAGATGTTACTGTAAACCGAGGTCTGGTGTATCGGTGCTATACACCGGGCAGATGTTACTGTAAACGAGGTCTGGTGTATCGTGCTATACATCGGGCAGATGTTACTGTAAACCGAGGTCTGGTGTATCGGTGCTATACATCGGGCAGATGTTACTGTAAACCGAGGTCTGGTGTATCGGTGCTATACACCGGGCAGATGTTACTGTAAACCGAGGTCTGGTGTATCGGTGCTATACACCGGGCAGATGTTACTGTAAACCGAGGTCTGGTGTATCGGTGCTATACACCGGGCAGATGTTACTGTAAACCGAGGTCTGGTGTATCGG
>CM026404.1:3002644-3098781 GCA_014843695.1 Archivesica marissinica
GCACATGGTACAGTTATCTGGGCACATGGTACAGTTATCTTGCACATGGTACAGTTATCTGGGCACATGGTACAGTTATCTGGGCACATGGTACAGTTATCTCGCACATGGTACAGTTATCTGGGCACATGGTACAGTTATCTTGCACATAGTACAGTTTGCTCGACACATGGTACAGTTATCTGGGCACATGGTACAGTTATCTGGGCACATGGTACAGTTATCTGGGCACATGGTACAGTTATCTTGCACATAGTACAGTTATCTGGGCACATGGTACAGTTATCTGGGCACATGGTACAGTTTGCTCGCCACATGGTACAGTTTGCTCGACACATGGTACAGTTTGCTCGACACACAGTTTGCTCGACACATGGTACAGTTTGCTCGACACATGGTACAGTTTGCTCGACACATGGTGCAGTTTGCTCGACACACAGTTTGCTCGACACATGGTACAGTTTGCTTGCCACATGGTACAGTTTGCTCGCCACATGGTACAGTTTGCTCGCCACATGGTACAGTTTGCTCGACACATGGTACAGTTTGCTCGACACATGGTACAGTTTGCTCGACACATGGTACAGTTTGCTCGCACATGGTACAGTTTGCTCGACACATGGTACAGTTTGCTCGACACATGGTACAGTTTGCTCGACACATGGTACAGTTTGCTCGACACATGGTACAGTTTGCTCGACACATGGTACAGTTTGCTCGACACATGGTACAGTTTGCTCGACACATGGTACAGTTTGCTCGACACATGGTACAGTTTGCTCGACACATGGTACAGTTTGCTCGACACATGGTACAGTTTGCTCGACACATGGTACAGTTTGCTTGGCACATGGTACAGTTTGCTCGACACATGGTACAGTTTGCTCGACACATGGTACAGTTTGCTCGACACATGGTACAGTTTGCTCGACACATGGTACAGTTTGCTCGACACATGGTACAGTTTGCTCGACACATGGTACAGTTTGCTTGACACATGGTACAGTTTGATCGACACATGGTACAGTTTGCTTGACACATGGTACAGTTTGCTCGACACATGGTACAGTTTGCTCGACACATGGTACAGTTTGCTTGGCACATGGTACAGTTTGCTTGACACATGGTACAGTTTGCTTGACACATGTACAGTTATCTCGCACATGGTACAGTTTGCTCGACACACAGTTTGCTCGACACATGGTACAGTTTGCTCGACACATGGTACAGTTTGCTTGACACATGGTACAGTTATCTCGCACATGGTACAGTTTGCTCGACACACAGTTTGCTCGACACATGGTACAGTTTGCTTGACACATGGTACAGTTTGCTTGACACATGGTACAGTTATCTCGCACATGGTACAGTTTGCTCGACACACAGTTTGCTTGACACATGGTACAGTTTGCTCGACACATGGTACAGTTTGCTTGACACATGGTACAGTTTGCTTGACACATGGTACAGTTTGCTCGACACATGGTACAGTTTGCTCGACACATGGTACAGTTTGCTTGACACATGGTACAGTTTGCTCGACACACAATTTGCTCGACACATGGTACAGTTTGCTCGACACATGGTACAGTTTGCTCGACACATGGTACAGTTTGCTCGACACATGGTACAGTTTGCTCGACACATGGTACAGTTTGCTCGACACATGGTACAGTTTGCTCGACACATGGTACAGTTTGCTCGACACATGGTACAGTTTGCTCGACACATGGTACAGTTTGCTCGACACACAGTTTGCTCGACACATGGTACAGTTTGCTCGACACATGGTACAGTTTGCTCGACACATGGTACAGTTTGCTCGACACATGGTACAGTTTGCTCGACACATGGTACAGTTTGCTCGACACATGGTACAGTTTGCTCGACACATGGTACAGTTTGCTCGACACATGGTACAGTTTGCTCGACACATGGTACAGTTTGCTCGACACATGGTACAGTTTGCTCGACACATGGTACAGTTTGCTCGACACATGGTACAGTTTGCTCGACACATGGTACAGTTTGCTCGACACATGGTACAGTTTGCTCGACACATGGTACAGTTTGCTCGACACATGGTACAGTTTGCTCGACACATGGTACAGTTTGCTCGACACATGGTACAGTTTGCTCGACACATGGTACAGTTTGCTCGACACATGGTACAGTTTGCTCGACACATGGTACAGTTTGCTCGACACATGGTACAGTTTGCTCGACACATGGTACAGTTTGCTGACACATGGTACAGTTTGCTTGACACATGGTACAGTTTGCTCGACACATGGTACAGTTTGCTTGACACATGGTACAGTTTGCTTGACACATGGTACAGTTTGCTTGACACATGGTACAGTTATCTCACACATGGTACAGTTTGCTCGACACACAGTTTGCTCGACACATGGTACATTTCACTTCTCATTGGTTAGATATTTTTGCACATCTGCCTATGCCTTCAGTTAGTATTTATTTCTTGGAACTACGTTTAAACTAAAACGTGTTCTTGGACATTCTCAGCTTTATTGTGCTTTACGACTTTTTGAGTCAGATTTTATTATGTATCAATAAAAATTGTTAAACAATTAAGAGCATTTATTTTATATGAATTAGAAACTCCGAGTGAAAGGTGAGATATTACTGACCTACTTTGTGTGAGGCTTTGAATTAGAAACTCCGAGTGAAAGGTGAGATATTACTGACCTACTCTGTGTGTGCTTTAAATTAGAAACTCCGAGTGAAAGGTGTGATATTAGTGACCTACTTTGTGTGTGTTTTACGTTTATTTATCGTTGCTACCGGTTGCCCATATGAGCGACGCCTCCTGAAGAAATTAGTCATTTTAGATTTTTGGAGGGTAGTGCAATGATACAGACATAGACCCATTTCAGAGTCTCCTCTGGTTCTTTTACGTGCATGGTGTGAAGCACTGACATGAGACCTCGGTTTAACGTCCCATCTGAATGACTGGCTATTATAGCAGATGTTTACTATTTGTAGATTTTATTGTGCAAGGTAGTTAGTGATCATTTCTTGCCCACATTATTACACACAATAGTGTACTGTTGAAGTTTATGACTTCGCCTTCTATTTGTTTATTGCATTGTTATGCATGCAGTTGAGATGAGCACAGTGATTTGCTCATCTACATATTTCATGTAATGACATATTCGCGTTCCTTTGTAATGTACTATTTACGGCATTAGGTATGGAACAATCGTGTTTACAAGTACCAAGTGAGGATCCAGCTCTCCCTCAGTGTTCTAGCAGCAACCACACAGTCAACGTTTGACTCAGCGTGTAGCAGCAAGCACACAGTCAACGGTTGACTCAGCATGTAGCAGCAAGCACACAGTCAACGTTTGACTCAGCATGTAGCAGCAACCACACAGTCAACGTTTGACTCAGCGTGTAGCAGCAAGCACACAGTCAACGTTTGACTCGGCGTGTAGCAGCAAGCGCACAGTCAACGTTTGACTCAGTGTGTAGCAGCAACCACACAGTCAACGTTTGACTCGGCGTGTAGCAGCAAGCACAGTCAGCATTTGACTTGGCGTGTAGCAGCAGCCATACAGTCAACGTTTGACTCGGCGTGTAGCAGCAACCATAGTCAACGTTTGATTCGGCGTGTAGAGGAACCACACAGTCAACGTTTGATTCGGCGTGTAGAGGAACCACACAGTCAACGTTTGACTCAGCGTGTAGCAGCAAGCACACAGTCAACATTTGTCTCAGTGTGTAGCAGCAACCACACAGTCAACGTTTGACTCGGCGTGTAGCAGCAAGCACACAGTCAGTGTTTGACTCGGTGTGTAGCAGCAACCACACAGTCAACGTTTGACTCGGCGTGTAGCAGCAAGCACACAGTCAGTGTTTGACTCGGTGTGTAGCAGCAACCACACAGTCAACGTTTGACTCAGCATGTAGCAGCAACCACACAGTCAACGTTTGACTCGGCGTGTAGCAGCAAGCACACAGTCAACGTTTGACTCGGCGTGTAGCAGCAAGCACACAGTCAACGTTTGACTCAGCATGTAGCAGCAACCACACAGTCAACGTTTGACTCGGCGTGTAGCAGCAAGCACACCGTCAACGTTTGACTCGGCGTGTAGCAGCAAGCGCACAGTCAACGTTTGACTCAGCATGTAGCAGCAACCACACAGTCAACGTTTGACTTGGCGTGTAGCAGCAACCATAGTCAACGTTTGATTCGGCGTGTAGAGGAACCATACAGTCGACGTTTGACTCAGTGTGTAGCAGCAAGCACACAGTCAACGTTTGACTCGGCGTGTAGCAACAACCGCACAGTCAACGTTTGACTCGGTGTGTAGCAGCAAGCACACGGTCAACGTTTGACTCGGCGTTTAGCAGCAAGCACACAGTCAACGTTTGACTCAGTGTGTAGCAGCAAGCGCACAGTCAACGTTTGACTCAGCGTGTAGTGGGTACACTTCTTTAGTTTTTTGTTTCAATATTTTCTATGAACAGTGACGTTTATTTCATTACATTCATAATTAGATTATACAAATATATTTTTGCTCGATTGCAAAACATGTTCTTACAACATTTATTTAATCGCTCTTGATCCATTGCTATAAGGTAGCGAGGAGGCAATGTAGATTTAGGAGACTTGCTTAAGGACAGCACCACCGAGGTTCTGGTGGGGCTAAAACCTCTTCAGGAGGCATCGCTCATATGGGCAAGCAGTAGCGACGATAAATAAACGTAAAACACACAAGATGAGCTATAAGTACCAAGAGCAAGCTTAATCGACGCCAAACGTAAAGAAAGTATATACATGGAAGACGCCTCAAGTCTTTGCACACTAGCGCTGAAAATAACAGTCAAATGCTCGCTTCAGTTGTGAAGGCGCGGAGTTCCGCTGGAGCCGTTACGGTTGTGCCCTTCGGCAAAGCATCTAAAAAACCATGTTTCCTCTTCTCTCTCCCTCGTGGTGATGGATTCTATCAGGAATGAGGTCTCGAGAGTGATTAATATAAGTTGTAAGAACTTGTTTCGCAATCAAGCTAAAATAAATTTGTATAAACTAACTGAAACATGTCGTGGAATTTCATCAGGATATTGTAATGACACAATTCTAATGAAATTCCAGGACATATTTCCAGAACTAAATCGGTATATATAAGAAAAACTACTTATTATTAATTATTTATAACCTTTATTTAACCAGCATGCAAAGAGTTAATTGGGACAGTCCAATTACTGAAACTAGAAATAATGTGCAATTTGTTGAACAAATATACAATTATAAAAGCAATTTAAGTAGAAAGCATTGCTCGTGTCTGTATGATGATATAAGATGTGCTTCAAGGGTGAATGAACCTAGATGCTTCATTTTGTAATTTGCCATTTGTGGCCAATAAATAGTATAAATGATGCATAATGTGGCTTGACAAGTACAGAAATATAGTCTAAATATAAATATATGACTATTGGAGAATCTACGTAAAATATCTCCCACATTGTTTGCTCTCCATGTAAATGATTTTGTCGAAGAGATCAAATCACTTAACTGTGGTATAGATATTGGATCTGATATAGATACAGACAACATCTCACTCGTCACACCAATAAAACACATGCTAAGTGGCTTGAATAATTGGTGCTGCTTGATGAGATGAAAGACTTGATAAGAGGTCAAATGAATATTATATGTTTATAAAAGTGGTGAGAGAGGGGCCTCCGCGGCCGAGTGGTTAAGGTTTGTTGACTTCAAATCACTTGCACCTCTCCGCTGTAGGTTTGAATCACAGTCAAATTCTTTCATGTGAGGAATCTATTCAGCTGACTTGAGGAAGGTCATGGTTCTACCCGGGTGCCTGTCCATGCATGAAACACTGCCTGGGTTCCTGTCCGTGCATGAAACACTGCCCGGAGGATGGGCACCCATGATCTTCCTCCAACAATAATTGCTGGAGAGTCGCATATGATCTTAACTGTTGGTACAAATTTAAACCACAAAAAACAAAGAGATACAAAAGTGGTCGGTGTGATATTCAGACAACTGATTGTTACAATTAATTTGGTCATTTGTTTCACAAACATTAGACAACAAGTGTGTTAGTTTAAACAATATTTTATTCAAGAATGGTACATAACACAGGAATAGTTGCAACAGCACAGTTAGGATTGGGAAATAAGTTTGTTAACTATTATATAAATGAACTTGTCTGCATTGTACACATAATTTCTACATGTTGGTGGAATGGAATATAGTGTGTTTACGCACATGAATTTGATGTTCATCAATTCAAAGAAAATTTCATTGGCCTTTAATTACCGGTAGTCTAAGTGGTATCTGTTGGTCAGAAAATCGGTAAAAACCTTAGAAAATAGACCTTGTATTAAAGGTATTGTGTATGGAATGTGTGTACCAGTATGTCCAGGGAATATAGACCTTGTATTAAAGTATTGTGTATGGAATGTGTGTACCAGTATGTCCAGGGAATATAGACCTTGTATTAAAGGTATTGTGTATGGAATGTGTGTACCAGTATGTCCAGGGAATATAGACCTTGTATTAAAGTATTGTGTATGGAATGTGTGTACCAGTATGTCCAGGGAATATAGACCTTGTATTAAAGTATTGTGTATGGAATGTGTGTACCAGTATGTCCAGGGAATATAGACCTTGTATTAAAGGTATTGTGTATGGAATGTGTGTACCAGTATGTCCAGGGAATATAGACCTTGTATTAAAGTATTGTGTATGGAATGTGTGTACCAGTATGTCCAGGGAATATAGACCTTGTATTAAAGGTATTGTGTATGGAATGTGTGTACCAGTATGTCCAGGGAATATAGACCTGTATTAAAGTATTGTGTATGGAATGTGTGTACCAGTATGTCCAGGGAATATAGACCTTGTATTAAAGTATTGTGTATGGAATGTGTGTACCAGTATGTCCAGGGAATATAGACCTTGTATTAAAGGTATTGTGTATGGAATGTGTGTACCAGTATGTCCAGGGAATATAGACCTTGTATTAAAGTATTGTGTATGGAATGTGTGTACCAGTATGTCCAGGGAAATAGACCTTGTATTAAAGTATTGTGTATGGAATGTGTGTACCAGTATGTCCAGGGAATATAGACCTTGTATTAAAGGTATTGTGTATGGAATGTGTGTACCACTATGTCCAGGGAATATAGACCTTGTATTAAAGGTATTGTGTATGGAATGTGTGTACCAGTATGTCCAGGGAATATAGACCTTGTATTAAAGTATTGTGTATGGAATGTGTGTACCAGTATGTCCAGGGAATATAGACCTTGTATTAAAGTATTGTGTATGGAATGTGTGTACCAGTATGTCCAGGGAATATAGACCTTGTATTAAAGGTATTGTGTATGGAATGTACCAAGTCCAAATATAGACCTTGTATTAAAGGTATTGTGTATGGAATGTGCGTACCAGTATGTCCAGGGAATATAGACCTTGTATTAAAGGTATTGTGTATGGAATGTGTGTACCAGTATGTCCAGGGATATAGACCTTGTATAAAGGTATTGTGTATGGAATGTGTGTACCAGTATGTCCAGGGAATATAGACCTTGTATTAAAGGTATTGTGTATGGAATGTGCGTACCAGTATGTCCAGGGAATATAGACCTTGTATTAAAGGTATTGTGTATGGAATGTGACCAGTATCCAAAAAACCAAAAAAAAACCAACCAAAAAACCAAAAAAAAACCAACCAAAAAACCAAAAAAAAACCAACCAAAAAACCAAAAAAAAACCAACCAAAAAACCAAAAAAAAACCACCAAAAAACCAAAAAAAAACCAACCAAAAAACCAAAAAAAACCAACCAAAAAACCAAAAAAAAACCAACCAAGTATTGTGTATGGAATGTGTGTACCAGTATGTCCAGGGAATATAGACCTTGTATTAAAGTATTGTGTATGGAATGTGTGTACCAGTATGTCCAGGGAAATAGACCTTGTATTAAAGTATTGTGTATGGAATGTGTGTACCAGTATGTCCAGGGAATATAGACCTTGTATTAAAGTATTGTGTATGGAATGTGTGTACCAGTATGTCCAGGGAATATAGACCTTGTATTAAAGGTATTGTGTATGGAATGTGTGTACCAGTATGTCCAGGGAATATAGACCTTGTATTAAAGGTATTGTGTATGGAATGTGTGTACCAGTATGTCCAGGGAAAATAGACCTTGTATTAAAGGTATTGTGTATGGAATGTGTGTACCAGTATGTCCAGGGAATATAGACCTTGTATTAAAGGTATTGTGTATGGAATGTGTGTACCACTATGTCCAGGGAATATAGACCTTGTATTAAAGGTATTGTGTATGGAATGTGTGTACCAGTATGTCCAGGGAATATAGACCTTGTATTAAAGTATTGTGTATGGAATGTGTGTACCAGTATGTCCAGGGAATATAGACCTTGTATTAAAGTATTGTGTATGGAATGTGTGTACCAGTATGTCCAGGGAATATAGACCTTGTATTAAAGGTATTGTGTATGGAATGTGTGTACCAGTATGTCCAGGGAATATAGACCTTGTATTAAAGGTATTGTGTATGGAATGTGCGTACCAGTATGTCCAGGGAATATAGACCTTGTATTAAAGGTATTGTGTATGGAATGTGTGTACCAGTATGTCCAGGGAATATAGACCTTGTATTAAAGGTATTGTGTATGGAATGTGTGTACCAGTATGTCCAGGGAATATAGACCTTGTATTAAAGGTATTGTGTATGGAATGTGCGTACCAGTATGTCCAGGGAATATAGACCTTGTATTAAAGGTATTGTGTATGGAATGTGCGTACCAGTACTCTTGTATGTCCAGGGAATATAGACCTTGTATTAAAGGTATTGTGTATGGAATGTGTGTACCAGTATGTCCAGGGAATATAGACCTTGTATTAAAGTATTGTGTATGGAATGTGTGTACCAGTATGTCCAGGGAATATAGACCTTGTATTAAAGGTATTGTGTATGGAATGTGTGTACCAGTATGTCCAGGGAATATAGACCTTGTATTAAAGGTATTGTGTATGGAATGTGCGTACCAGTACTCTATGTATGTCCAGGGAAAATAGACCTTGTATTAAAGTATTGTGTATGGAATGTGTGTACCAGTATGTCCAGGGAATATAGACCTTGTATTAAAGTATTGTGTATGGAATGTGTGTACTTGTACTCTTGTATGTCCAGGGAATATAGACCTTGTATTAAAGGTATTGTGTATGGAATGTGTGTACCAGTATGTCCAGGGAATATAGACCTTGTATTAAAGTATTGTGTATGGAATGTGTGTACCTGTACTCTTGTATGTCCAGGGAATATAGACCTTGTATTAAAGGCATTGTGTATGGAATGTGTGTACCAGTATGTCCAGGGAATATAGACCTTGTATTAAAGTATTGTGTATGGAATGTGTGTACCAGTATGTCCAGGGAATATAGACCTTGTATTAAAGTATTGTGTATGGAATGTGTGTACCAGTATGTCCAGGGAATATAGACCTTGTATTAAAGTATTGTGTATGGAATGTGCGTACCAGTACTCTTAGTATGTCCAGGGAAAATTGTTGCAGTCTAGCTAAATTTAAAAGTGGTAGTCTACTGTTACTGTAGAAACTCTTAAGAGTGTGTCACTAAATCAACAATTATGCAAACTTTGTTATGTTAAGTAAATTGAGGATGAAATTAACACTCTAGATGGCTGTGTTTTTTAGTCTGATGTAGGAAGCCAAATGTGTACTATGAAGCACAAGCATATTGTTATGATTTGTTTTTCAGTATTCCAATGAAGAAATATTTGTATAATGCAGAATGATAGTATGTAGTAATTTGCACTACATGTCTTTAGTATTTCTGGACTTTCCTCTTGTTACAATGTCTAGCGTGTCTAGTATTTCCGGACTTTCCTCTTGTTACAATGTCTAGCGTGTCTAGTATTTCCGGACTTTCCTCTTGTTACAATGTCTAGCGTGTCTAGTATTTCCGGACTTTCCTCTTGTTACAATGTCTAGCGTGTCTAGTATTTCTGGACTTTCCTCTTGTTACAATGTCTAGCGTGTCTAGTATTTCCGGACTTTCCTCTTGTTACAATGTCTAGCGTGTCTAGTATTTCTGGACTTTCCTCTTGTTACAATGTCTAGCGTGTCTAGTATTTCTGGACTTTCCTCTTGTTACAATGTCTAGCGTGTCTAGTATTTCCGGACTTTCCTCTTGTTACAATGTCTAGCGTGTCTAGTATTTCTGGACTTTCCTCTTGTTACAATGTCTAGCGTGTCTAGTATTTCCGGACTTTCCTCTTGTTACAATGTCTAGTGTGTCTAGTATTTCTGGA
Source organism: Archivesica marissinica (assembly GCA_014843695.1). Classification (NCBI taxonomy): domain Eukaryota; kingdom Metazoa; phylum Mollusca; class Bivalvia; order Venerida; family Vesicomyidae; genus Archivesica; species Archivesica marissinica. The sequence continues at coordinate 3,012,999 of CM026404.1, forward strand.
CTTTCCTCTTGTTACAATGTCTAGCGTGTCTAGTATTTCCGGACTTTCCTCTTGTTACAATGTCTAGCGTGTCTAGTATTTTCGGACTTTCCTCTTGTTACAATGTCTAGCGTGTCTAGTATTTCCGGACTTTCCTCTTGTTACAATGTCTAGCGTGTCTAGTATTTCCGGACTTTCCTCTTGTTACAATGTCTAGCGTGTCTAGTATTTCTGGACTTTCCTCTTGTTACAATGTCTAGCGTGTCTAGTATTTCCGGACTTTCCTCTTGTTACAATGTCTAGCGTGTCTAGTATTTCCGGACTTTCCTCTTGTTACAATGTCTAGCGTGTCTAGTATTTCTGGACTTTCCTCTTGTTACAATGTCTAGCGTGTCTAGTATTTCCGGACTTTCCTCTTGTTACAATGTCTAGCGTGTCTAGTATTTCTGGACTTTCCTCTTGTTACAATGTCTAGCGTGTCTAGTATTTCCGGACTTTCCTCTTGTTACAATGTCTAGCGTGTCTAGTATTTCTGGACTTTCCTCTTGTTACAATGTCTAGCGTGTCTAGTATTTCCGGACTTTCCTCTTGTTACAATGTCTAGCGTGTCTAGTATTTCCGGACTTTCCTCTTGTTACAATGTCTAGCGTGTCTAGTATTTCCGGACTTTCCTCTTGTTACAATGTCTAGCGTGTCTAGTATTTCCGGACTTTCCTCTTGTTACAATGTCTAGCGTGTCTAGTATTTCTGGACTTTCCTCTTGTTACAATGTCTAGCGTGTCTAGTATTTCTGGACTTTCCTCTTGTTACAATGTCTAGCGTGTCTAGTATTTCTGGACTTTCCTCTTGTTACAATGTCTAGCGTGTCTAGTATTTCTGGACTTTCCTCTTGTTACAATGTCTAGCGTGTCTAGTATTTCTGGACTTTCCTCTTGTTACAATGTCTAGCGTGTCTAGTATTTCTGGACTTTCCTCTTGTTACAATGTCTAGTATTTCTGGACTTTCCTCTTGTTACAATGTCTAGCGTGTCTAGTATTTCCGGACTTTCCTCTTATTACAATGTCTAGCGTGTCTAGTATTTCCTGACTTTCCTCTTGTTACAATGTCTAGTATTTCTGGACTTTCCTCTTGTTACAATGTCTAGTATTTCTGGACTTTCCTCTTGTTACAATGTCTAGCATGTCTAGTATTTCCGGACTTTCCTGGTTACAGTATCTAGCTTGTCTTTAGTATTTCTGGACTGTCCTGGTTACAGTATCTAGCTTGTCTTTAGTATTTCTGGACTGTCCTGGTTACAGTATCTAGTTTGTCTTTAGTATTTCTGGACTGTCCTGGTTACAGTATCTAGCTTGTCTTTAGTATTTCTGGACTGTCCTGGTTACAGTATCTAGCTTGTCTTTAGTATTTCTGAACTGTCCTGGTTACAGTATCTAGCTTGTCTTTAGTATTTCTGGACTGTCCTGGTTACAGTATCTAGCTTGTCTTTAGTATTTCTGGACTGTCCTGGTTACAGTATCTAGCTTGTCTTTAGTATTTCTGGACTGTCCTGGTTACAGTATCTAGCTTGTCTTTAGTATTTCCGGACTGTCCTGTATCTAACTTGTCTTTAGTATTTCTGGACTGTTCTCTTTTTGCAATAACTCTATTGTCTAGTATTTCTGGACTATCTTGGTTACAGTGTCTAGCTTGTCTTTAGTTTGTCTGCAGCAAGCTCTAGATGATGATAATGTGTGTATTTTATTGATTGCCGGTTGCCCATATGACCGACGCCTTCTGAAGAGATTAGACATTTTAGATTTTGAATGATAGTGTAATGATACAGACGGAGACCCATTACACAGTCTCCTCTGGTTCTTTTACATGCAAGGTGTAAAGTACCGACACGAGACCTCAACTTAATGTCCGAAAGACTATGGAATGAGTCATTTTAGTATGGTATTGTGGGGGGTCAAACCTGCAACCCCTGGAATACAAGCCAGGCATGTTAACTGTACCACTGATCCACTACAATGCGGACATATCTTGTTTCTTCTAGCGTAATTAGGTTGAACTATTTATAGATAATGATAATATTGATTTAAAGTTTGACTATTTTGGACTTGGTCCAATGTTCCTGCCTGGTTGCTGGTAAACATTGGGTAAAGCTTCCTCAGTTACTCAAATATTATTAATTACCAAGTGACGGCTGATCTCAAATTGTTCCATGCAGTTAATAATGATTCCATTTCATGACAGAACATGTGGGAATGTGTGTAGATTATTTTAGATATTAGACCGGAATGTTAATGGAGTATTGATCGTAACAGAGGTTCATTACTTCCTTTTGTGTCGTGTAATTCATTCAATCTTGCATATATAAAACATTTTATTTGTGAGAAATCGATTATAATTCACTGGTACTCTTACATCTGATAAGAGAATAACACAATGATCTGCTTGATACAACTTCTACAGAGGTAAGGCCAAACTATTTGTTCACTTACTCATAGTGGATAGGAAATTTTAGTTTAGACAAATTTATTTGAGCTCGATTGTGAAACATGCGAAACAAATTCTTACAACTTATATTAATCACTCTCGAGACCTCATTCCTGATGGAATCCATCGCCACGAGGGAGACAGAAGAGGCAACGTGGAATTTAAATGCCTTGCCTAATGGCACAATTGTAACGGCTCCAGCGTGGTTCGAACTCCGGATCTTTCGCACCTGAGTAACTTTTATTATGTCCCACATAAGTTAATGGTGAGAACTTGTATATAACTTGTATTCTGTGTATTAATTTGTCTAACCGAATAATTGCTGTCTGATTAATTGCCATAAATTCTTTTAAGATAATTCTGTCTGGGTCACCGAGTCACTGTCTTTCCAATGATGAATGTCAGTTTAACCCTTTCAACACCAAGTAACTCACATGGACTGGTCCATGATATTCATAAACCAATAAATGAATCCGAAAATCACATTTGGACAAATTCATTTATCAAAATGGGTAATTATGTCTAAAAATAGTCATATCACTGGCAAAAAGTGCAGATCCTGATGAGACGGCTCGTCACGATCCGGCTCATCTGGATCTACACTTTTTGTAAGCCTATTTAGAGGTTTGTGGTGTTGAAAGGGTTAAGGAATGAATCGAACAGAAAAGCCAAATAAGTTGGGCAATTACAGGTCCAATCCCTCTAAACCAGAACCTTCCCATGACCTCTAACTAGTGGATACCATGACCTCTAACTAGTGGATACCATGACCTCTAACTAGTGGATACCATGACCTCTAACTAGTGGATACCATGAACTCTAACTAGTGGATACCATGACCTCTAACTAGTGGATACCATGACCTCGTAACTAGTGGATACCATGACCTCTAACTAGTGGATACCATGAACTAGTGGATACCATGACCTCTAACTAGTGGATGCCATGACCTCTAACTAGTGGATACCATGACCTCTAACTAGTGGATACAATGACCCGTAACTAGTGGATACATGACCTCTAACTAGTGGATACCATGAACTAGTGGATACCATGACCTCTAACTAGTGGATACCATGACCTCTAACTAGTGGATACCATGACCTCTAACTAGTGGATACCATGAACTCTAACTAGTGGATACCATGACCTCTAACTAGTGGATACCATGACCTCTAACTAGTGGATACCATGACCTTGTAACTAGTGGATACCATGACCTCGTAACTAGTGGATACCATGACCTCTAACTAGTGGATACCATGAACTAGTGGATACCATGACCTCTAACTAGTGGATACCATGACCTCGTAACTAGTGGATACCATGGCCTCTAACTAGTGGATACCATGACCTCTAACTAACTAGTGGATACCATGACCTCTAACTAGTGGATACCATGACCTCTAACTAGTGGAACCATGACCTCTAGCTAGTGGATACCATGAACTAGTGGATACAATTACCCTAACTAGTGGATACCATGACCTCAACAGTGGATACCATGAACTCTAACTAGTGGATACCATGACCTTTAACTATTGGATACCATGACCTTTAACTAGTGTATACCATGACCCCTAACTAATGGATACCATGACCTCTAACTAGTGGATACCATGACCTCTAACTAGTGGATACCATGACCTCTAACTAGTGGATACCATGACCTCGTAACTAGTGGATACCATGACCTCTAACTAGTGGATACCATGAACTAGTGGATACCATGACCTCTAACTAGTGGATGCCATGACCTCTAACTAGTGGATACCATGACCTCTAACTAGTGGATACCATGACCTCTAACTAGTGGATACCATGACCCAACTAGTGGATACCATGACCTCTAACTAGTGGATACCATGACCTCTAACTAGTGATACCATGACCTTAAACTAGTGGATACCATGACCTCTAGTGGATACAATGACCTCTAACTAGTGGATACCATGACCTCGTAACTAGTGGATACCATGACCTCGTAACTAGTGGATACCATGACCTCTAACTAGTGGATACCATGAACTAGTGGATACCATGACCTCTAACTAGTGGATACTATGGCCTCTAACTAGTGGATACCATGACCTCTAACTAGTGGATACCATGACCTCTAACTAGTGGATACCATGACCTCTAACTAGTGGATACCATGACCTCTAGCTAGTGGATACCATGAACTAGTGGATACCATGACCTCTAACTAGTGGATACCATGACCTCTAACTAGTGGATACCATGACCTCTAACTAGTGGATACCATAACCTCTAACTAGTGGAGAGGATCTGCATACTATTGCATCAGTGTTGTCCATTCTTTGACCGTATGTAAGACAAAGGGGTTAGACTCGTGGTATACTATTTAGACTATCTGTGGCTTGGACAATGAGTCTAACCCATTTGATGTGAGATGCTCACCTTCAGATATACTATCTGTGTGAAATAGAATATTGACCCCCTCCTTCTCAAAATAATAAGGGGGATCATTATTATATGGCATGGAAAAGTGACCCACCCTCACTTGTATGGTCAACTCATAGTGGGAGTTATTGCTATTTCCTATACAATACCCCCCCCCCCCAGTCAGTATTTATTATTTAGGTTTGTCAATATTCTATGTGACACCATTATCTGTAAGTTGTGTCTGCACAAGGTGCACTGTTCACTAGGGGGGATTTAAATCCATGAAAACCTCTAGATCGTAAACCCTCCAACATGATCCAGTGACCAACATGATCCCGTGACCCACATGATCCAGTGACCAACATGATCCAGTGACCAACATGATCCAGTGACCAACATGATCCAGTGACCAACATGATCCAGTGACCAACATGATCCCGTGACCCACATGATCCAGTGGCCAACATGATCCAGTGACCAACATGATCCCGTGACCCACATGATCCAGTGACCAACATGATCCAGTGACCAACATGATCCAGTGGCCAACATGATCCAGTGACCAACATGATCCAGTGACCAACATGATCCAGTGACCAACATGATCCAGTGGCCAACATGATCCAGTGGCCAACATGATCCAGTGGCCAACATGATCCAGTGACCAACATGATCCAGTGACCAACATGATCCAGTGACCAACATGATCCAGTGACCAACATGATCCAGTGACCAACATGATCCAGTGACCAACATGATCCAGTGACCAACATGATCCAGTGACCAACATGATCCAGTGACCAACATGATCCAGTGACCAACATGATCCAGTGACCAACATGATCCAGTGACCAACATGATCCAGTGACCAACATGATCCAGTGGCCAACATGATCCAGTGACCAACATGATCCAGTGACCAACATGATCCAGTGGCCAACATGATCCAGTGGCCAACATGATCTAGTGACCAACATGATCCAGTGACCAACATGATCCAGTGACCAACATGATCTAGTGACCAACATGATCCAGTGACCAACATGATACAGTGACCAACATGATCCAGTGACCAACATGATCCAGTGGCCATTTTGTTTAGAGGGCAGGGCTTTCACTGTACTAGCTTCATTTGCAACATAATTTCATGAAACTTTATAAAAAAAACTAAATCTAGCCATTGTTAATTGCAGATTTTACAATATTGGAGCCAAAAATATCGAGTGATGTAAGAATTATATATGAATGATACTTTTATTTTTCATTTTGAAAACCAAAGTGGAAAAAGAGATTTAATCCTTTCAACAATACAGACATCTAAATAGACTAACAAAAAATATAGATCCAGATGAGCCGGCTCATGATGAGCCGTCTCATCAGGATCTGCACTTTTTACCAGTAATATTACTATTTTTAGACAAAATTAACCATTTCGATAAATGAACTTGTCCAAATGTAATATTTTCTTATTAATTTATTGGTCTAAAAGTATCGTGCACCAGTCAGTTACTTCATCTTGATGTTGAATAAGCCCTTGTTGACAGACACTCAGTACTCTTCCAAACACTTATTGTTGTAGATATCATCAACTGGACTGGTTCTTGTTGTAGATATCATCAACTGGACTGGTTCTTGTAGATATCATCAACTGGACTGGTTATTGTTGTAGATATCATCAACTGGACTGGTTCTTGTTGTAGATATCATCAACTGGACTGGTTATTGTTGTAGATATCATCAATTGGACTGGTTCTTATTGTAGATATCATCAACTGGACTGGTTCTTGTTGTAGATATCATCAACTGGACTGGTTATTGTTGTAGATATCATCAACTTGACTGGTTCTTGTTGTAGATATCATCAACTGGACTGGTTATTGTTGTAGATATCATCAACTGGACTGGTTATAAAAGTAACAATGACAGTAAGTAACAGAATCCGGACTGTTTGCAATGGTTGTGGTATATACTAACTTATTGTTGTAGATATCATCAACTGGACTGGTCATAAAAGTAACAATGACAGTAAGTAACAGAATCCGGAATGCTTGCAATGGTTGTGGTATACTGATAGATGACACACAGAGACTCGACAAATTTTATGAGAAAAATGAAGACCACAGAGGTAAACATTTGTTTGTAAAAACTGAATTGAAACTTGCAATAATATATTTTGCTAAGTATTAAATAGCTTGATGCATATGAATGAAAATTAAATTCTTCTAAAATCATAGATTAGCTGTTCGAATAGTGCAGTGGTTAGCGCTCTCGCTTCTCACCAATGCAACCCGGGTTCGATCCTCGGACTGGGAAGTATGTGAGATGGTACGGTGGTCGCCAGATCGGACAGGTGGGTTTTCTCCGGGTACTCCGGTTTCCTCCCACACGAATGACCACATATAAGCGTTCACCCATGCCAACGAGAGTGATTAATATAAGTTGTTAGAACTTGCTTTGCAATCGTTGTAAAATAAATAAAGTTTAAAATCATAGTTTTTCAAACTGATAGCAAAAGTAAGGAACCAAAATAATGTGCCTGTGAAAATGAGTTGTAACTGAACGGCTTTAAAACGGCAGCCCTTATGTTGGGGTATATATACCGGTAACTGAGGTCAGGTGCATCGGGGAACATGTATGTCTACCGAAAAGTGTATCATAATAAATTTTACAGGGACGTCAAGCGCAGTTGTCCATCTTAGCACTGGATCACTGATTCGCTACCTGAACGTTCTACAAACTATTTCTGTCTCCGGGTATACCACACTGATTCGCTACCTGAACGTTCTACAAACTATTTCTGTCTCCGGGTATACCACACTGATTCGCTACCTGAAGGTTCTACAAACTATTTCTGTCTCCGGGTATACCACACGGATTCACTACCTGAAGGTTCTACAAACTATTTCTGTCTCCGGGTATACCACACTGATTCGCTACCTGAAGGTTCTACAAACTATTTCTGTCTCCGGGTATACCACACTGATTCGCTACCTGAAGGTTCTACAAACTATTTCTGTCTCCGGGTATACCACACGGATTCACTACCTGAAGGTTCTACAAACTATTTCTGTCTCCGGGTATACCACACTGATTCGCTACCTGAAGGTTCTACAAACTATTTCTGTCTCCGGGTATACCACACTGATTCGCTACCTGAAGGTTCTACAAACTATTTCTGTCTCCGGGTATACCACACTGATTCGCTACCTGAACGTTCTACAAACTATTTCTGTCTCCGGGTATACCACACTGATTCGCTACCTGAAGGTTCTACAAACTATATCTGTCTCCGGGGTATACCACACTGATTCGCTACCTGAAGGTTCTACAAACTATTTCTGTCTCCGGGTATACCACACTGATTCGCTACCTGAAGGTTCTACAAACTATTTCTGTCTCCGGGTATACCACACTGATTCGCTACCTGAAGGTTCTACAAACTATATCTGTCTCCGGGTATACCACACTGATTCGCTACCTGAAGGTTCTACAAACTATTTCTGTCTCCGGGTATACCACACTGATTCGCTACCTGAAGGTTCTACAAACTATTTCTGTCTCCGGGTATACCACACTGATTCGCTACCTGAAGGTTCTACAAACTATTTCTGTCTCCGGGTATACCACACTGATTCGCTACCTGAACGTTCTACAAACTATTTCTGTCTCCGGGTATACCACACTGATTCGCTACCTGAACGTTCTACAAACTATTTCTGTCTCCGGGTATACCACACTGATTCGCTACCTGAACGTTCTACAAACTATTTCTGTCTCCGGGTATACCACACTGATTCGCTACCTGAACGTTCTACAAACTATTTCTGTCTCCGGGTATACCACACTGATTCGCTACCTGAAGGTTCTACAAACTATTTCTGTCTCCGGGTATACCACACTGATTCGCTACCTGAAGGTTCTACAAACTATTTCTGTCTCCGGGTATACCACACTGATTCGCTACCTGAAGGTTCTACAAACTATTTCTGTCTCCGGGTATACCACACTGATTCGCTACCTGAACGTTCTACAAACTATTTCTGTCTCCGGGTATACCACACTGATTCGCTACCTGAACGTTCTACAAACTATTTCTGTCTCCGGGTATACCACACTGATTCGCTACCTGAACGTTCTACAAACTATTTCTGTCTCCGGGTATACCACACTGATTCGCTACCTGAAGGTTCTACAAACTATTTCTGTCTCCGGGTATACCACACTGATTCGCTACCTGAAGGTTCTACAAACTATATCTGTCTCCGGGGTATACCACACTGATTCGCTACCTGAAGGTTCTACAAACTATTTCTGTCTCCGGGTATACCACACTGATTCGCTACCTGAAGGTTCTACAAACTATTTCTGTCTCCGGGTATACCACACTGATTCGCTACCTGAACGTTCTACAAACTATTTCTGTCTCCGGGTATACCACACTGATTCGCTACCTGAAGGTTCTACAAACTATATCTGTCTCCGGGGTATACCACACTGATTCGCTACCTGAAGGTTCTACAAACTATTTCTGTCTCCGGGTATACCACACTGATTCGCTACCTGAAGGTTCTACAAACTATTTCTGTCTCCGGGTATACCACACTGATTCGCTACCTGAACGTTCTACAAACTATTTCTGTCTCCGGGTATACCACACTGATTCGCTACCTGAAGGTCAGCACTCGTACTCGACGGGTCACCACTCATACTTGGCGGGTCAGCACTCGTACTCGGCGTGTCAGCACTCGTACTCGCCGGGTCAGCACTCGTACTTGGTGTATCAGCACTCGTACTCGACGGGTCAGCACTCGTACTTGGCGTGCCAGCACTCGTACTCAGCGGGTCAGCACTCTTACTCGACGGGTCAGCACTCATACTTGGCGGGTCAGCACTTGTACTCGGCGGGCCAGCACTCTTACTTGGCAGGTCAGCACTCTTGCTTGGCAGGTCAGCACTCTTACTCGACGGGTCAGCACTCATTCACGGCGTGTTAGCACTCATACTTGGCGGGTCAGCACCCCTACTCAGTGGGCCAGCACTCATACTTGGCGGATCAGCACTCGTACTCGGCAGGTCAGCACTTGTACTCGACGTGTCATCACTCGTACTCAGCGTGTCAGCACCCGTACTCGGTGGTCAGCACTCGTACTCGACGGTCAGCACTCTTACTCGACGGGTCAGCACTCTTACTCGACGGGTCAGCACTCGTACTCGGCGTGTCAGCACTCGTACTGGCCGGGTCAGCACTCGTACTTGGCGTATCAGCACTCGTACTCGACGGGTCAGCACTCGTACTTGGCGTGCCAGCACTCGTACTCGGCGGGTCAGCACTCTTACTCGACGGGTCAGCACTCTTGCTTGGCAGGTCAGCACTCTTACTCGACGGGTCAGCACTCATACACGGTGTGTCAGCACTCGTACTCGATGGGTCAGCACTCGTACTCGACGTGTCAGCACTCGTACTCGGTGTGTCAGCACCCGTACTTGGCGTGTCAGCACTCGTACTCGGAAGATCAGCACTCGTACTCAACATGTCAGCACTCATACTCGACAGGTCAGCACTCATACTCGACAGGTCAGCACCCGTACTCGGCGTGGCATCACCCGTACTCGGCAATCAACACTCGTACTCGGCGGGTCAGCACTCGTACTCGACAGACCAACACTCATACTCAGCGTGTCAGTACTCATACTCGACAGATCAGCACTCATACTCGGCAGATCAGCACTTGTACTCGGAGGGTCAGCACTCGTACTCGGCGGATCAGCACCCGTACTCGGCGGACCAGCACTCGTACTTGGCGGGTCAGCACTCGTACTCGCCGGGTCAGCACTCGTACTTGACGGACCAGCACTCGTACTCGGTGGGCCAGCACTCGTACTCGGTGTGTCAGCACTCATACTCGACGGGTCAGCACTCGTACTCGGCGGGTCAGCACTCGTACTCGGCGTGTCAGCACTCAGTTGTAAATATCCATTAATTCCTATAATGTGTTCAGTTGCAATCTGCATGTCATTGTACTCGGAGATTTCTTCATTATGCCAGATCTCGGCTATACCTACCATATAACAAACAGTGGGTCCTAGGATAGAGGTACAAGGCTTGATAACATTTGAAGTTACAATGGTAAAGCTGATTGGAGGATAAATATTCATTCCCCGCACGCTATCGGTGAAAATAACAGTCAAATATGTCGTGGAATTTCATTAGAATTGTGTCGTAGTTTAAAGTTACTGATAAGAAAACCACATTAATGAATTGTCGTCTGCTACAATTATTTGGACTATTTATAGCCTTTAGTTTACCCAGCATGCAAGAAGTTAAGAAATAAAAATGTATTCAAAATTGTTTTACTCCAGGTGTGGACAGTGAGTATGATGGACGCGAGTCATTGACCAAGATAATACACTTCCACATCGGAGACATCACAGACTTCCACGTTGATGCTATTGTGTGTTCTACGCAGACTGATCTCAGATTGGTACCCTATGGTAGTAAGTATCCTCCAAAGAATGGGTTAAAGTATCCTCCAAAGAATGGGTTAAAGTATCCTCCAAAGAATGGGTTACATTATCCTCCAGTCCGCCTCCGTGGTCGAGTGGTTATGGTCGCTGACTTGTATACCACTGTAACCTATCATCACTGATGGTCACGGGTTCGAGCCCCACTCAGGCCGTGTCTCATTTATATGAAAAAGTTGGCAGTTTCTTACGGAGGTTGGTGCACCCAAGTACTGGTTAACCGTTGGAGCCTGCCCAGGAAAGGTGTTGTTAGGTAAACTGCCCGCCGGCGATATAGCCCAAAATGGTGCTGATGCAGCCGTAAAACCCGAAATATAAATAAATATAAATACATTATCCTCCAAAGAATGGGTTAAAGTATCCTCCAAAGAATGGGTTACATTATCCTCCAACGAATGGGTTAAATATCCTCCAAATAATGGGTTAAAATATCCTCCAAAGAATGGGTTAAAATATCCTCCAAAGAATGGGTTACAATATCCTCCAAAGAATGGGTTAAAGTATCCTCCAAAGAATGGGTTAAAGTATCCTCCAAAGAATGTGTTAAAGTATCCTCCAAAGAATGTGTTACAGTATCCTCCAAAGAATGGGTTAAAGTATCCTCCAAAGAATGTGTTAAAGTATCCTCCAAAGAATGGGTTACAGTATCCTCCAACGAATGGGTTAACGTATCCTCCAGCGAATGGGTTACAGTATCCTCCAGCGAATGGGTTACAGTATCCTCCAAAGAATGGGTTACATTATCCTCCAAATAATGGGTTAACGTATCCTCCAACGAATGGGTTAAAGTATCCTCCAACGAATGGGTTACAGTATCCTCCAACGAATGGGTTACAGTATCCTCCAACGAATGGGTTAACGTATCCTCCAACGAATGGTTAACGTATCCTCCAACGAATGGGTTACAGTATCCTCCAAATAATGGGTTACAGTATCCTCCAAATAATGGGTTGCAATATCCTCCAAATAATGGGTTAACGTATCCTCCAACGAATGGGTTACAGTATCCTCCAAATAATGGGTTACAGTATCCTCCAAAGAATGGGTTACAGTATCCTCCAAAGAATGGGTTAACGTATCCTCCAACGAATGGGTTACAGTATCCTCCAAAGAATGGGTTACAGTATCCTCCAAAGAATGGGTTACAGTATCCTCCAACGAATGGGTTAAAGTATCCTCCAAAGAATGGGTTACAGTATCCTCCAACGAATGGGTTAACGTATCCTCCAACGAATGGGTTAACGTATCCTCCAACGAATGGGTTAACGTATCCTCCAAAGAATGGGTTACAGTATCCTCCAAATAATGGGTTACAGTATCCTCCAAATAATGGGTTACAGTATCCTCCAAATAATGGGTTACAGTATCCTCCAAATAATGGGTTACAGTATCCTCCAAATAATGGGTTAACGTATCCTCCAACGAATGGGTTAACGTATCCTCCAAAAATTGAGTAATTTCAAATATTACCAAGTTAATACAAACAAATATCATTTTAAAATGGCTACAATGATTGCATATGAAGAATGGCTACAATGATTGCATATGAAGAATGGCTACAATGAGTGCATATGCAGAATGGCTACAATGATTGCCTATGAAGAATGGCTACAATGATTGCATATGAAGAATGGCTACAATGATTGCATATGAAGAATGGCTACAATGATTGCATATGCAGAATGGCTACAATGATTGCCTATGAAGAATGGCTACAATGATTGCATATGAAGAATGGCTACAATGATTGCATATGCAGAATGGCTACAATGATTGCCTATGAAGAATGGCTACAATGATTGCATATGAAGAATGGCTACAATGATTGCATATGCAGAATGGCTACAATGATTGCATGTGAAGAATGGCTACAATGATTGCCTATGAAGAATGGCTACAATGATTGCATATGAAGAATGGCTGTGATCGTGAGGCAGCCAATCTGTTCACTATTATACATCTCAACAACAGCCACCTTTATAAATAAACCAATAATTGCATGGGATGTATGTTCTGTTATAGAGAGGTACTTTTACAGTGGCCCAATAGTTCTGTCCCGGACCTTGTCACACATGGATTCAAATAATTCAGCTTATAGCAGACACACACAGAGTAACAGACCCCTGTGATATACCCGTAGGCACACACATAGTAACAGGCCTCTGCAATATACCCATAGGCACACACAGAGTAACTGGCCTCTGTGATATACCCATAGGCACACACAGAGGAACAGGCCCCTGCGATATACCCATAGGCACACAGGCCCCTGCGATATACCCGTAGGCACACAGGCTCCTGCGATATACCCATAGGCACACACAGAGTAACAGGCCCCTGCGATATACCCATAGGCATACACAGAGTAACAGGCCCCTGTGATATACTCATAGGCACACACAGAGTAACAGGCCCCTGTGATATACCCATAGGCACACACAGAGTAACAGGCCCCTGTGATATACCCGTAGACACACACAGAGTAACAGGCCCCTGCGATATACCCATAGGCACACAGAGTAACAAGCCCCTGTGATATACCCGTAGACACACAGAGTAACAGGCCCCTGCGATATACCCATAGGCACACACAGAGTAACAGGCCCCTGTGATATACCCGTAGGCACACACAGAGTAACAGGCCCCCGTGATATACCCGTAGGCATACACAGAATAACATGCCCCTGCGATATACCCATAGGCACACAGGCCCCTGCGATATACCCATAGGCACACAGGCCCCTGCGATATACCCATAGGCACACACAGAGTAACAGACCCCTGTGATATACCCATAGGCACACACAGAGTAACAGGCCCCTGTGATATACCCGTAGACACACACAGAGTAACAGGCCCCTGTGATATACCCATAGACACACACAGAGTAACAGGCCCCTGTGATATACCCGTAGACACACACAGAGTAACAGGCCCCTGTGATATACCCATAGACACACACAGAGTAACAGGCCCCTGTGATATACCCGTAGACACACACAGAGTAACAGGCCCCTGTGATATACCCATAGGCACACAGGCCCCTGCGATATACCCATAGGCACACAGGCCCCTGCAATATACCCATAGGCACACACAGAGTAACAGACCCCTGTGATATACCCATAGGCACACAGGCCCCTGCGATATACCCATAGGCACACAGGCTCCTGCGATATACCCGTAGACACACACAGAGTAACAGGCCCCTGTGATATACCCGTAGACACACACAGCGTAATAGGCCCCTGCGATATACCCGTAGACACACACAGAGTAACAGGCCCCTGTGATATACCCGCAGGATCGTATCAAACTTTGTGGTGTAACAGATATGATGGCCGCCTTGTAACTAAGAGGCTGTGAGTTTGAGCCCCGTCAGAACCACAAGGGTGTTATCCTTGGGCAAGACATTTAAATCAACAGTCCTCTCCCTCATAGCGATAAATTGAATGAATGAACGAATGAATGAGGTATCGAGAGCGATTAAGCTACTGTAATAACTTGTTTTGCTATCAAACTAAAAACCAGTTTGTAGAAACTATACAGTGGCATCCGTTGCTTATAAATTTGTAGAAACTATACAGTAGCATCCATTGTTTATAAATTTGTAGAAACTATACAGTAGCATCCATTGTTTATAAATTTGTAGAAACTATACAGTAGCATCCATTGTTTATATATTTGTAGAAACTATACAGTGGCATCCATTGTTTATATATTTGTAGAAACTATACAGTAGCATCCATTGTTTATATATTTGTAGAAACTATACAGTAGCATCCATTGTTTATATATTTGTAGAAACTATACAGTAGCATCCATTGTTTATATATTTGTAGAAACTATACAGTAGCATCCATTGTTTATATATTTGTAGAAACTATACAGTAGCATCCATTGTTTATATATTTGTAGAAACTATACAGTAGCATCCATTGTTTATATATTTGTAGAAACTATACAGTAGCATCCATTGTTTATATATTTGTAGAAACTATACAGTAGCATCCATTGTTTATATATTTGTAGAAACTATACAGTAGCATCCATTGTTTATATATTTGTAGAAACTATACAGTGGCATCCATTGTTTATATATTTGTAGAAACTATACAGTGGCATCCATTGTTTATATATTTGTAGAAACTATACAGTAGCATCCATTGTTTATATATTTGTAGAAACTATACAGTAGCATCCATTGTTTATATATTTGTAGAAACCATACAGTGGCATCCGTTGTTTATTTACAGTGCATAAGAAGGTCATGAGCCGGGCTGGTCCGGTGTATGAGGAGACATGTAGACAAGTTGGGTCCTGTAAGGCGGGAAAGGCCTTTATCACCAATGGTAAATACAGTGAAACGTGTGTTAGCAGTCATCACTCACCACTATTAAATAGCAAACCTGTAGTACTCGCAGCATATTACATATTTTACTCTATGAAGTAACAACCTGAGCCAAGCAGCTACTTTATGCTACTTTATGCTACTTTATGGAAGTTATTTACTGAATTAGCATATGTTTGAATGTATTACTCATTTTCATCCTCTCGATTGGCTAGATGGTGGTTCACTACATATGTAATCCTCTGTGGAGTTGCTAGATGGTGGTTCACTATGTATGTAATCCTCTGTGGAGTTGCTAGATGGTGGTTCACTATGTATGTAATCCTCTGTGGAGTTGTTAGATGATGGTTCACTACGTATGTAATCCTCTGTGGAGTTGCTAGATGGTGGTTCACTACGTATGTAATCCTCTGTGGAGTTGCTAGATGGTGGTTCACTACGTATGTAATCCTCTGTGGAGTTGCTAGATGGTGGTTCACTACGTATGTAATCCTCTGTGGAGTTGCTAGATGGTGGTTCACTACGTATGTAATCCTCTGTGGAGTTGCTAGATGGTGGTTCACTACGTATGTAATCCTCTGTGGAGTTGCTAGATGGTGGTTCACTACGTATGTAATCCTCTGTGGAGTTGCTAGATGGTGGTTCACTACGTATGTAATCCTCTGTGGAGTTGCTAGATGGTGGTTCACTATGTATGTAATCCTCTGTGGAGTTGCTAGATGGTGGTTCACTATGTATGTAATCCTCTGTGGAGTTGCTAGATGGTGGTTCACTACGTATGTAATCCTCTGTGGAGTTGCTAGATGGTGGTTCACTACGTATGTAATCCTCTGTGGAGTTGCTAGATGGTGGTTCACTACGTATGTAATCCTCTCGCTAGATGGTGGTTCACTATGTATGTAATCCTCTGTGGAGTTGCTAGATGGTGGTTCACTACGTATGTAATCCTCTGTGGAGTTGTTAGATGATGGTTCACTATGTATGTAATCCTCTGTGGAGTTGCTAGATGGTGGTTCACTATGTATGTAATCCTCTGTGGAGTTGCTAGATGGTGGTTCACTACATATGTAATCCTCTGTGGAGTTGCTAGATGGTGGTTCACTATGTATGTAATCCTCTGTGGAGTTGCTAGATGGTGGTTCACTACGTATGTAATCCTCTGTGGAGTTGCTAGATGGTGGTTCACTACGTATGTAATCCTCTGTGGAGTTGCTAGATGGTGGTTCACTATGTATGTAATCCTCTGTGGAGTTGCTAGATGGTGGTTCACTACATATGTAATCCTCTGTGGAGTTGCTAGATGGTGGTTCACTACATATGTAATCCTCTGTGGAGTTGTTAGATGGTGGTTCACTACATATGTAATCCTCTGTGGAGTTGCTAGATGGTGGTTCACTACATATGTAATCCTCTGTGGAGTTGCTAGATGGTGGTTCACTACGTATGTAATCCTCTCGCTAGATGGTGGTTCACTACGTATGTAATCCTCTGTCGATTGGCTAGAGGGTGGTTCACTACGTATGTAATCCTCTGTGGAGTGGCTAGATGGTGGTTCACTACGTATGTAATCGTCTGTGGAGTTGCTAGATGGTGGTTCACTACGTATGTAATCCTCTGTGGAGTTGCTAGATGGTGGTTCACTATGTATGTAATCCTCTGTGGAGTTGCTAGATGGTGGTTCACTACATATGTAATCCTCTGTGGAGTGGCTAGATGGTGGTTCACTATGTATGTAATCCTCTGTCGATTGGCTAGATGGTGGTTCACTATGTATGTAATCCTCTGTCGATTGGCTAGATGGTGGTTCACTACGTATGTAATCCTCTGTCGATTGGCTAGATGGTGGTTCATTACGTATGTAATCCTCTGTCGATTGGCTAGATGGTGGTTCACTATGTATGTAATCCTCTGTTGATTGGCTAGATGGTGGTTCACTACGTATGTAATCCTCTGTCGATTGGCTAGATGGTGGTTCACAGAATCAATCATTTATCAATTGTGTACGTTGTTATAAAATAATATCTGCTGTGCTGCATTTATGTAAAGCATTAATATTTCTGAGCTTAATTCAGAAACAGCTATATGTGTTTATACATGCATTGTGGTAGTTAACAGCTATATGGGTTTATGTATGGTGGTAGTTAACAGCTCTATGTGTTTATACATGCATTGTGGTAGTTAACAGCTATATGTGTTTATACATGCATTGTGGTAGTTAACAGCTATATGTGTTTATACATGCATTGTGGTAGTTAACAGCTATATGTATTTATACATGCATTGTGGTAGTTAACAGCTCTATGTGTTTATACATGCATTGTGGTAGTTAACAGCTATATGTGTTTATACATGCATTGTGGTAGTTAACAGCTATATGTGTTTATACATGCATTGTGGTAGTTAACAGCTCTATGTATTTATACATGCATTGTGGTAGTTAACAGCTCTATGTATTTATACATGCATTGTGGTAGTTAACAGCTATATGGGTTTATGTATGGTGGTAGTTAACAGCTCTATGTATTTATACATGCATTGTGGTAGTTAACAGCTCTATGTATTTATACATGCATTGTGGTAGTTAACAGCTATATGTATTTATACATGCATTGTGGTAGTTAACAGCTATATGTATTTATACATGCATTGTGGTAGTTAACAGCTATATGGGTTTATGTATGGTGGTAGTTAACAGCTCTATGTATTTATACATGCATTGTGGTAGTTAACAGCTATATGTGTTTATACATGCATTGTGGTAGTTAACAGCTATATGTGTTTATACATGCATTGTGGTAGTTAACAGCTCTATGTATTTATACATGCATTGTGGTAGTTAACAGCTATATGTATTTATACATGCATTGTGGTAGTTAACAGCTATATGTATTTATACATGCATTGTGGTAGTTAACAGCTATATGGGTTTATGCATTGTGGTAGTTAACAGCTCTATGGGTTTATGTATGGTGGTAGTTAATTAATGAATCCTATTCTCAATTTCAGGGTATGATCTGAATGCAAGAAGTAAGATTAGTATTTAGTTCATACAAATTTATTTTAACTCAATTGCGAAACACGTTCTTGCAATTTATATTAATCGCTCTCGAGACCTCATCCCTGATGGAATCCATCGCCACGAGGAAGAGAGAAGAGGTATGTGGAATTTAAATGCCTTGCCTTAGGGCACTTAGGGCTCCAGCGGGGCTCAAACTGCGGAACTTTCGCATATGAAGTGAATGAGCTACCACTGCGCTTTCACGACTTCCACTAACTTTATTATTTAGCCATTATACTTATCTAAGACCCAATAGGTGTTTGCATTGTGTACATAGGCAGCACCACGGAACATAGAACCCATGCAATCGGTGTTGCATTGTGTACATAGGCAGCACCACGGAACATAGAACCCATGGAATCGGTGTTGCATTGTGTACATAGGCAGCACCACAGAACATAGAACCCATGGAATCGGTGTTGCATTGTGTACATAGGCAGCACCACGGAACATAGAACCCATGGAATCGGTGTTGCATTGTGTACATAGGCAGCACCACGGACAATAGAACCCATGGAATAGGTGTTGCATTGTGTACATAGGCAGCACCACGGACAATAGAACCCATGGAATCGGTGTTGCATCAATTAAACGTGCTGGTTTGGTAGTAAAATATTAAGTATGCTCAAGTTTATGAAATAATGTTGTATAAATAGAAGATATGAAATCTGTGTTGCCTTTATTGGGCTGTATTGTGTGTGTTTTACGTTTATTTATCGTCGCTACCGTGTTTTACGTTTATTTATCGTCGCTACCGTGTTTTACGTTTATTTATCGTCGCTACCGGTTGCCCATATGAGCGACGCCTCCTGAAGAGATTAGTCATTTTGGAGGATAGTGCAATGATACAAACAGAGACCCATTCCAGTCTCCTCTGATTCTTTTACGTGCATGAGACCTCGGTTTAACATCCCATCTGAAAGACTGTTAATTTGATCAGGTCAGACGGGGGATCGAACCTGCGATCCCTGGATTACCAGTCCAGCGTGTTACCACTGGATTATAAATTACATTTGTGCTATTTAATGTCTATATGGAGCGAATTAAATATTACCATTGCAGATGCAGAGTTGTACATTAAAAGTCTGTTCTTCTAAACACAGTAGTATTTCCCTAACAGTATTGTATTCTAAATACAGGAATTCTTGCGCTATCATTCTAGATATAATACACACGGCAGGACCATCCCCAGACACAACATTGAGCTATGCACAAAGAATGCAATGTCTCAAACAGAGTTATCTCTCCTGTCTGAAAATTGTCAAAAGGTCGGAGGACATTAAAACAGTGGTAGGTAAACTGCATTTTAACCCTTTTCCCCTTAGAAGCGCCTCTCGACGCCAATGCCTATCGACATAGATCGACACATTAGTAGTCAAACAAGCTATAATAAAGATCGGAACAACATAGTGTATACAACACTTAATAATTCCTAGTAACCTCCATGAAGGTGGAGTAGGCAAGTTCACAGCTTATCCATTGTGTACGATTGGTAAATTACAGCCAAATGTATGAAATAAAACTACATCTCTATGGGGGGAAGGGTTAATTCAAGTCCTTTTCTCATTGTAAGTATGCACTAGCAGTAGGATAAAGTGAGCACATTTACATGCAAACATTACTAATGGAGTACACTACTGTACAAAACTTCTCCACCGCATACTACAACCTGTGGAGACTCCATGGTATGATGGATATGGTGCGTAATTGAGAGGTTGTGAGTTTGAACCCTGCCAGAACCACGCTGGTGTTGTCCTTAGGAACCCCACCAGAACCACGGTGGTGTTGTCCTTAGGAACCCTGCCAGAACCACGCTGGTGTTGTCCTTAGGAACCCTGCCAGAACCACGCTGGTGTTGTCCTTAGGTACCCCGCCAGAACCATGGTGGTGATGTCCTTAGGTACCCTGCCAGAACCACGCTGGTGATGTCCTTAGGAACCCCGCCAGAACCATGGTGGTGATGTCCTTAGGAACCCTGCCAGAACCACGCTGGTGTTGTCCTTAGGAACCCTGCCAGAACCATGCTGGTGTTGTCCTTAGGAACCCTGCCAGAACCACGCTGGTGTTGTCCTTAGGAACCCTGCCAGAACCACGCTGGTGTTGTCCTTAGGAACCCTGCCAGAACCACGGTGGTGTTGTCCTTAGGAACCCTGCCAGAACCACGGTGGTGTTGTCCTTAGGAACCCTGCCAGAACCACGCTGGTGTTGTCCTTAGGAACCCTGCCAGAACCACGGTGGTGTTGTCCTTAGGAACCCTGCCAGAACCACGGTGGTGTTGTCCTTAGGAACCCTGCCAGAACCACGCTGGTGTTGTCCTTAGGAACCCTGCCAGAACCACGGTGGTGCTGTCCTTAGGAACCCTGCCAGAACCACGCTGGTGTTGTCCTTAGGAACCCTGCCAGAACCACGCTGGTGTTGTCCTTAGGAACCCTGCCAGAACCACGGTGGTGTTGTCCTTAGGAACTACTACTAAGACTACTGGGCCCTGTAACTGACTACTGGGCCCTGTAACTGACTACTGGGCCCTGTAACTGACTACTGGGCCCTGTAACTGACTACTGGGCCCTGTAACTGATTACTGGGCCCTGTAACTGACTACTGGGCCCTGTAACTGACTACTGGGCCCTGTAACTGACTACTGGGCCCTGTAACTGACTACTGGGCCCTGTAGCTGACTACTGGGCCCTGTAACTGACTATTTCAAATGCATTTATTGCAGTCGTGTACAATTTTGGATGGGCGTGGCTGGCACATATTATTGGGAGAGGGCATTTTGTGCCCACACTTTTTGACAAATCTAGGGGAGCATGCACCCCCACTGAATTCACTAGTAAACTTGATCTAAACACGATATTTCAGGCAATCCCGAGCCTGGGTTCAGGAGGTGCAGGTATAGAGCTGGCAGACGCTCTCACAATAGCTGTGACAACTGTAAGAGAATGGCTGGAAACTGAAGATAACATCACACATGTAAGATATCCTCCCATATAACCCTGGCATTCTGCAACTTGTCAGGGGTGGAGGGGTTGTTTAACCCTTCCCCCATATAACCCTTGCATTCTGCAACTTGTCAGGGGTGGAGGGGTTCTTTAACCCTTCCCCCATATAACCCTGGCATTCTGCAACTTGTCAGGGGTGGAGGGGTTGTTTAACCCTTCCCCCATATAACCCTTGCATTCTGCAACTTGTCAGGGGTGGAGGGGTTCTTTAACCCTTCCCCCATATAACCCTGGCATTCTGCAACTTGTCAGGGGTGGAGGGGTTGTTTAACCCTTCCCCCATATAACCCTTGCATTCTGCAACTTGTCAGGGGTGGAGGGGTTCTTTAACCCTTCCCCCATATAACCCTGGCATTCTGCAACTTGTCAGGGGTGGAGGGGTTGTTTAACCCTTCCCCCATATAACCCTTGCATTCTGCAACTTGTCAGGGGTGGAGGGGTTCTTTAACCCTTCCCCCATATAACCCTGGCATTCTGCAACTTGTCAGGGGTGGAGGGGTTGTTAACCCTTTCCCCATATAACCCTGGCATTCTGCAACTTGTCAGGGGTGGAGGGGTTGTTTAACCCTTCCCCCCTATAACCCTGGCATTCTGCAACTTGTCAGGGGTGGAGGGGTTGTTTAACCCTTCCCCCATATAACCCTGGCATTCTGCAACTTGTCAGGGGTGGAGGGGTTGTTTAACCCTTCCCCCATATAACCCTGGCATTCTGCAACTTGTCAGGGGTGGAGGGGTTGTTTAACCCTTCCCCCATATAACCCTGGCATTCTGCAACTTGTCAGGGGTGGAGGGGTTGTTTAACCCTTCCCCCATATAACCCTGGCATTCTGCAACTTGTCAGGGGTGGAGGGGTTGTTTAACCCTTCCCCTCATAGAAGCACCTCTTAACGCCATTAACAATACAACATACATTGACAATGTAGCAGCCAAACCAATGTTCATAATTAACTCTCCCTCATAGAAGCACCTCTTGACACCATTACCTATACGACATACATTGACAATGTAGTAGCCAATCCAATGTTCATAATTAACTCTTTCCCTCATAGAAGCACCTCTTGATGCCATTACCAATACGACATACATTGACAATGTAGCAGCCAAACCAATGTTCATAATTAACTCTCCCTCATAGAAGCACCTCTTAATGCCATTAACAATACAACATACATTGACAATGTAGCAGCCAAACCAATGTTCATAATTAACTCTCCCTCATAGAAGCACCTCTTGATGCCATTACAAATACGACATACATTGACAATGTAGCAGCCAAACCAATGTTCATAATTAACCCTTTCCCTCATAGAAGCACCTCTTGATGCCATTACCAATACGACATACATTGACAATGTAGCAGCCAAACCAATGTTCATAATTAACTCTCCCTCATAGAAGCACCTCTTGACGGCATTAACAATACAACATCTTGAAACAGACAGCTCACTAAGACATAAAGAAGGATTTTCGAAATGTGGCTAGTTACATGTATGACTGGTTGATTATCTTAAATAGAAAAGTATGGAGGCATCTTGGATTTAACCAAGTCACATGATTTTTATAAAATTCAAATTATAGAGATCTACTCATTTTATCAACACAAATATTTCATTTATCATTTTCTAATATTAAAAAGTTGAGTGTAGCTACATATATATTATTTACCTATTTTTGCGTCAGTTGAATATATTGAAATTATTTTGGCGAACAGGAAGTAACGTTTTATGTAACTACGACTCACAAATATTCAAAATGGCAGCTGTTCTATGGGGGAGGGTCAATCACTAATATTGTTAGAACTTGGTGGCCCAACCCATTTGTGATATGATTGGCAGTGTTACATACATATATAGAGCAATAAATAAATATGATCACATCAATGGACAGTCTGTCAAACATTTTGCTCTATTGTAATTTCAATCATATAGCACACAAATAAATCATGCTCCCTAATCTGTTCTACCAGTGTCTGTTAAATCAAGTCATGCTCCCTAATCTTTCCACCAGTGTCTGTTAAATCAAGTCATGCTCCCTAATCTGTTCCACCAGTGTCTGTTAAATCAAGTCATGCTCCCTAATCTGTTCCACCAGTCTCTGTTAAATCAAGTCATGCTCCCTAATCTGTTCCACCAGTGTCTGTTAAATCAAGTCATGCTCCCTAATCTGTTCCACCAGTGTCTGTTAAATCAAGTCATGCTCCCTAATCTGTTCCACCAGTGTCTGTTATATCACGTCAAAGTTTATATTGGCATTAACCCATTTCATTCTGGATACCATTCAAACAGTATTTGCAAAGAACATAGAGCCCGACCAACCGCCAAGGAACGTGCCATCTGATCAGGCTCTATGCTGTTTGCTATTCAGATGATCTTGCTAAAACACTTGGCTATGTAGCAAACAACATAGATCCTGATCAGCATGCAGCATCACGATCTCAGAACAACTTATGGATAATAAGCGAGGATATAACACTATAGGTCATTTCATATTTCCGGCTATAAGTCAATCTCGGCCATAAGTCAATCTCGGCCATAAGTCAATCTCGGCCATAAGTCAATCTCGGCCATAAGTCAATCTCGGCCATAAGTCGAGGGTCAAATTTTGGCTTGAAAAAAGTTTGATTATAGTACATGTGGTGTATTACATGTTACAGGTAGACAGTATAGTACATGTGGTGTATTACATGTAGACAGTATAGTACATGTGGTGTATTACATGTAGACAGTATAGTACATGTGGTGTATTACATGTTACAGGTAGACAGTATAGTACATGTGGTGTATTACATGTTACATGTAGACAGTATAGTACATGTGGTGTATTACATGTAGACAGTATAGTACATGTGGTGTATTACATGTTACAGTATAGTACATTGGTGTATTACATGTAGACAGTATAGTACATGTGGTGTATTACATGTTACAGTAGACAGTATAGTACATGTGGTGTATTACATGTAGACAGTATAGTACATGTGGTGTATTACATGTAGACAGTATAGTACATGTGGTGTATTACATGTAGACAGTATAGTACATGTGGTGTATTACATGTTACAGGTAGACAGTATAGTACATGTGGTGTATTACATGTAGACAGTATAGTACATGTGGTGTATTACATGTAGACAGTATAGTACATGTGATGTATTACATGTAGACAGTATAGTACATGTGGTGTATTACATGTAGACAGTATAGTACATGTGGTGTATTACATGTTACAGGTAGACAGTATAGTACATGTGGTGTATTACATGTAGACAGTATAGTACATGTGGTGTATTACATGTAGACAGTATAGTACATGTGGTGTATTACATGTAGACAGTATAGTACATGTGGTGTATTACATGTAGACAGTATAGTACATGTGTGTATACATGTAGACAGTATAGTACATGTGGTGTATTACATGTAGACAGTATAGTACATGTGGTGTATTACATGTAGACAGTATAGTACATGTGGTGTATTACATGTAGACAGTATAGTACATGTGGTGTATTACATGTAGACAGTATAGTACATGTGGTGTATTACATGTAGACAGTATAGTACATGTGGTGTATTACATGTAGACAGTATAGTACATGTGGTGTATTACATGTAGACAGTATAGTACATGTGGTGTATTACATGTTACATGTAGACAGTATAGTACATGTGGTGTATTACATGTAGACAGTATAGTACATGTGGTGTATTACATGTATACAGTATAGTACATGTGGTGTATTACATGTTACATGTAGACAGTATAGTACATGTGGTGTATTACATGTAGACAGTATAGTACATGTGGTGTATTACATGTAGACAGTATAGTACATGTGGTGTATTACATGTAGACAGTATAGTACATGTGGTGTATTACATGTAGACAGTATAGTACATGTGGTGTATTACATGTTACATGTAGACAGTATAGTACATGTGGTGTATTACATGTAGACAGTATAGTACATGTGGTGTATTACATGTTACAGGTAGACAGTATAGTACATGTGGTGTATTACATGTTACAGGTAGACAGTATAGTACATGTGGTGTACTACATGTTACAGGTAGACAGTATAGTACATGTGGTGTATTACATGTTACATGTAGACAGTATAGTACATGTGGTGTATTACATGTAGACAGTATAGTACATGTGGTGTATTACATGTTACAGGTAGACAGTATAGTACATGTGGTGTATTACATGTTACAGGTAGACAGTATAGTACATGTGGTGTATTACATGTTACAGGTAGACAGTATAGTACATGTGGTGTATTACATGTTACATGTAGACAGTATAGTACATGTGGTGTATTACATGTTACATGTAGACAGTATAGTACATGTGGTGTATTACATGTAGACAGTATAGTACATGTGGTGTATTACATGTTACAGGTAGACAGTATAGTACATGTGGTGTATTACATGTTACAGGTAGACAGTATAGTACATGTGGTGTATTACATGTTACAGGTAGACAGTATAGTACATGTGGTGTATTACATGTTACAGGTAGACAGTATAGTACATGTGGTGTATTACATGTTACATGTAGACAGTATAGTACATGTGGTGTATTACATGTAGACAGTATAGTACATGTGATGTATTACATGTAGACAGTATAGTACATGTGGTGTATTACATGTAGACAGTATAGTACATGTGGTGTATTACATGTTACAGGTAGACAGTATAGTACATGTGGTGTATTACATGTAGACAGTATAGTACATGTGGTGTATTACATGTAGACAGTATAGTACATGTGGTGTATTACATGTAGACAGTATAGTACATGTGGTGTATTACATGTTACAGGTAGACAGTATAGTACATGTGGTGTATTACATGTTACAGGTAGACAGTATAGTACATGTGGTGTATTACATGTTACAGGTAGACAGTATAGTACATGTGGTGTATTACATGTTACATGTAGACAGTATAGTACATGTGGTGTATTACATGTTACATGTAGACAGTATAGTACATGTGGTGTATTACATGTAGACAGTATAGTACATGTGGTGTATTACATGTTACAGGTAGACAGTATAGTACATGTGGTGTATTACATGTTACAGGTAGACAGTATAGTACATGTGGTGTATTATATGTTACAGGTAGACAGTATAGTACATGTGGTGTATTACATGTTACAGGTAGACAGTATAGTACATGTGGTGTATTACATGTTACATGTAGACAGTATAGTACATGTGGTGTATTACATGTAGACAGTATAGTACATGTGGTGTATTACATGTTACAGGTAGACAGTATAGTACATGTGGTGTATTACATGTAGACAGTATAGTACATGTGGTGTATTACATGTAGACAGTATAGTACATGTGGTGTATTACATGTAGACAGTATAGTACATGTGGTGTATTACATGTAGACAGTATAGAACATGTGGTGTATTACATGTAGACAGTATAGTACATGTGGTGTATTACATGTAGACAGTATAGTACATGTGGTGTATTACATGTAGACAGTATAGTACATGTGGTGTATTACATGTAGACAGTATAGTACATATGGTGTATTACATGTAGACAGTATAGTACATGTGGTGTATTACATGTAGACAGTATAGTACATGTGGTGTATTACATGTAGACAGTATAGTACATGTGGTGTATTACATGTAGACAGTATAGTACATGTGGTGTATTACATGTAGACAGTATAGTACATGTGGTGTATTACATGTTACATGTAGACAGTATAGTACATGTGGTGTATTACATGTAGACAGTATAGTACATGTGGTGTATTACATGTATACAGTATAGTACATGTGGTGTATTACATGTTACATGTAGACAGTATAGTACATGTGGTGTATTACATGTAGACAGTATAGTACATGTGGTGTATTACATGTAGACAGTATAGTACATGTGGTGTATTACATGTAGACAGTATAGTACATGTGGTGTATTACATGTAGACAGTATAGTACATGTGGTGTATTACATGTTACATGTAGACAGTATAGTACATGTGGTGTATTACATGTAGACAGTATAGTACATGTGGTGTATTACATGTTACAGGTAGACAGTATAGTACATGTGGTGTATTACATGTTACAGGTAGACAGTATAGTACATGTGGTGTATTACATGTTACAGGTAGACAGTATAGTACATGTGGTGTATTACATGTTACAGGTAGACAGTATAGTACATGTGGTGTACTACATGTTACAGGTAGACAGTATAGTACATGTGGTGTATTACATGTTACATGTAGACAGTATAGTACATGTGGTGTATTACATGTAGACAGTATAGTACATGTGGTGTATTACATGTTACAGGTAGACAGTATAGTACATGTGGTGTATTACATGTTACAGGTAGACAGTATAGTACATGTGGTGTATTACATGTTACAGGTAGACAGTATAGTACATGTGGTGTATTACATGTTACAGGTAGACAGTATAGTACATGTGGTGTATTACATGTTACAGTAGACAGTATAGTACATGTGGTGTATTACATGTTACATGTAGACAGTATAGTACATGTGGTGTATTACATGTAGACAGTATAGTACATGTGGTGTATTACATGTTACAGGTAGACAGTATAGTACATGTGGTGTATTACATGTAGACAGTATAGTACATGTGGTGTATTACATGTTACAGGTAGACAGTATAGTACATGTGATGTATTACATGTAGACAGTATAGTACATGTGGTGTATTACATGTAGACAGTATAGTACATGTGATGTATTACATGTAGACAGTATAGTACATGTGGTGTATTACATGTAGACAGTATAGTACATGTGGTGTATTACATGTTACAGGTAGACAGTATAGTACATGTGGTGTATTACATGTAGACAGTATAGTACATGTGGTGTATTACATGTAGACAGTATAGTACATGTGATGTATTACATGTAGACAGTATAGTACATGTGGTGTATTACATGTAGACAGTATAGTACATGTGGTGTATTACATGTTACAGGTAGACAGTATAGTACATGTGGTGTATTACATGTATACAGTATAGTACATGTGGTGTATTACATGTAGACAGTATAGTACATGTGGTGTATTACATGTAGACAGTATAGTACATGTGGTGTATTACATGTAGACAGTATAGTACATGTGGTGTATTACATGTAGACAGTATAGTACATGTGGTGTATTATAGGTAGACAGTATAGTACATGTGGTGTATTACATGTTACAGGTAGACAGTATAGTACTTGTGATGTATGACGAAAACCAGTGGAATAACTACTACACACAACTCTTTAAGACATTCCCCTATGGAAAAGGTTTGTTGATTAACACTTGTAAAAATAAATTAAAGTGTTTGTGTATTATAGTGTCACCCCTATTGAAGAGGCCAGCCATTTCTGAGAAACCTCTTACGAACATCAATACTACCCAAATGCTATCCTTGCAGGCCAGGTGCCAGGCAATCAGTAACAATTATTTAACTAGCTGGCAACTCATATCCTTGCAGGCCAGGTGCCAGGCAATCAGTAACAATTATTTAACTAGCTGGCAACTCATATCCTTGCAGGCCAGGTGCCAGGCAATCGGTAACAATTATTTAACTAGCTGGCAGCTCATATTCTTGCAGGCCAGGTGCCAGGCAATCGGTAACAATTATTTAACTAGCTGGCAGCTCATATTCTTGCAGGCCAGGCTGATAGGCAATCAGTAACAATTATTTAGCTAGCTGGCAGCTCATATTCTTGCAGGCCAGGTGCCAGGCAATCAGTAACAATTATTTAACTAGCTGGCGGCTCATATCCTTGCAGGCCAGGTGCCAGGCAATCGGTAACAATTATTTAACTAGTTGGCAGCTCATATCCTTGCAGGCCAGGTGCCAGGCAATCGGTAACAATTATTTAACTAGCTGGCAGCTCATATCCTTGCAGGCCAGGTGCAAGGCAATCGGTAACAATTATTTAACTAGCTGGTGGCTCATCAATGAGTCATATAATATCATAAATTTCGACCTACCGCTTTGTAGTTGTAACCACAATGCCACGGAGCTTTGTATGTTCAAATCTCTTGTCATTCCCCTCTGTAGTTTCGGCTCCCACTGGATGTCGAATTCGTTCATGTGAGGAAGCTATCCCACTGGCTTGCAGAAGGTCAGTGCTTCTACCTGGGTACCCTAAATACTTCTCAAAGGGATACCCATGTCTTCCTCCAGCAATAACATCTGAAGTTACCATAGTTACCTAAGCTATCTGTGCAACTTGAAGCCCAATACAAAACAATAAAACTTGTATACAATATTTTGTAAAGCAGTGTATTTTTACTATTACACTCCGTAAGCAACAACAACCAATCAATAATCGAGAATTATTGATTCCCCAAACAGTAGATTATGCATGGATTTCTTTTCCCCTGGTGTGCAGTATTTTCCTTCTCATAAAACAAGTTGTACCCTATAAATTACGAGCAGAATTTTCTAGTAATTTTTTATATAAAGTATAGGGTGTCTAAAAATATATGTCCCATCTTTGCAAATAAATAACTCTGTCAAAATGATTAACAAAACACTTAGTGTTTATACTTAGCGCCGAGTTCTGTATTTATTTACAATGCTTGAAACACCGAGCTCTTCTAACTATCTTATATTTCTATTGTTCTAACTATCTTATATTTCTATTGTTCTAACTATCCTATATTTCTATTGTTCTAACTATCCTATATTTCTATTGTTCTAACTATCCTATATTTCTATTGTTCTAACTATCTTATATTTCTATTGTTCTAACTATCTTATATTTCTATTGTTCTAACTATCTTATATTTCTATTGTTCTAACTATCTTATATTTCTATTGTTCTAACTATCTTATATTTCTATTGTTCTAACTATCCTATATTTCTATTGTTCTATATTTCTATTGTTCTAACTATCCTATATTTCTATTGTTCTAACTATCTTATATTTCTATTGTTCTAACTATCTTATATTTCTATTGTTCTAACTATCCTATATTTCTATTGTTCTAACTATCTTATATTTCTATTGTTCTAACTATCTTATATTTCTATTGTTCTAACTATCTTATATTTCTATTGTTCTAACTATCCTATATTTCTATTGTTCTAACTATCTTATATTTCTATTGTTCTAACTATCTTATATTTCTATTGTTTTAACTATCTTATATTTCTATTGTTCTAACTATCTTATATTTCTATTGTTCTAACTATCCTATATTTCTATTGTTCTAACTATCTTATATTTCTATTGTTCTAACTATCCTATATTTCTATTGTTCTATATTTCTATTGTTCTAACTATCCTATATTTCTATTGTTCTAACTATCCTATATTTCTATTGTTCTATCTTATATTTCTATTGTTCTAACTATCCTATATTTCTATTGTTCTAACTATCTTATATTTCTATTGTTCTAACTATCTTATATTTCTATTGTTCTAACTATCCTATTTCTATTGTTCTAACTATCTTATATTTCTATTGTTCTAACTATCTTATATTTCTATTGTTCTAACTATCCTATATTTCTATTGTTCTAACTATCTTATATTTCTATTGTTCTAACTATCTTATATTTCTATTGTTTTAACTATCTTATATTTCTATTGTTCTAACTATCTTATATTTCTATTGTTCTAACTATCCTATATTTCTATTGTTCTAACTATCTTATATTTCTATTGTTCTAACTATCCTATATTTCTATTGTTCTAACTATCTTATATTTCTATTGTTCTAACTATCTTATATTTCTATTGTTCTAACTATCCTATATTTCTATTGTTCTAACTATCTTATATTTCTATTGTTCTATGTTCTAACTATCCTATATTTCTATTGTTCTAACTATCTTATATTTCTATTGTTCTAACTATCCTATATTTCTATTGTTCTAACTATCTTATATTTCTATTGTTCTAACTATCTTATATTTCTATTGTTCTAACTATCCTATATTTCTATTGTTCTAACTATCTTATATTTCTATTGTTCTAACTATCCTATAGTTCTATTGTTCTAACTATCCTATATTTCTATTGTTCTAACTATCTTATATTTCTATTGTTCTAACTATCCTATATTTCTATTGTTCTAACTATCCTATATTTCTAACTATCCTATATTTCTATTGTTCTAACTATCTTATATTTCTATTGTTCTAACTATCCTATATTTCTATTGTTCTAACTATCTTATATTTCTATTGTTCTAACTATCCTATATTTCTATTGTTCTAACTATCCTATATTTCTAACTATCCTATATTTCTATTGTTCTAACTATCTTATATTTCTATTGTTCTAACTATCCTATATTTCTATTGTTCTAACTATCTTATATTTCTATTGTTCTAACTATCCTATATTTCTATTGTTCTAACTATCCTATATTTCTAACTATCCTATATTTCTATTGTTCTAACTATCTTATATTTCTATTGTTCTAACTATCCTATATTTCTATTGTTCTAACTATCTTATATTTCTATTGTTCTAACTATCCTATATTTCTATTGTTCTAACTATCCTATATTTCTAACTATCCTATATTTCTATTGTTCTAACTATCTTATATTTCTATTGTTCTAACTATCCTTGTTGTACTGGTTTTTGTGTGAAATTACCTGTGTGTGTTTTACGTTTATTTATCGTCGCTACCGGTTACCCACATGAGCGACGCCTCCTGAAGATATTAGTCATTTTAGATTTTGGAGGATAGTGCAATGATACAAAGAGAGACCCATTCCAGAGTCTCCTCTGGTTCTTTTACGTGCACAGCGTAAAGCACCGACACGAGACCTCGGTTTAACGTCCCATCTGAAAGACTGTTAAATGAAATTACCTGTTGTTGAATACCTCTATTTATACAGAATGATCAATAGCTTTGTAGATTGTGAATTATAGAATGTATTTTATATACATTGTAACTCTGGCTGGAAAGTAAACCACAGATGTTTAAGTTGGCAGTATGTATTCATGTACCATTCCCATAATTAAATGCTTTCATTTTATGCTTTCCAATGCATATAGAAATGTCAGTGAAATAAAATGTGTTATCACACGGGTTGAAGGCATTTAATTTCTCCCTGCTTTACACTTGTGGTTCTCAGCTGCTCTATTTTGAAATGTTGTTAATGCAAACGTGATTGGACTAAAACTGTTAGTGGCATCATCAAAGCACGACGTTCTAGCGCCATTTAGCTCACAGTTGCATTGTTTTCTATCATAAAAATACTTTTCAATACAACATAAAAGAGAATTTATTTGATTATGTGAATGATCAACTTATATTTCACTCATGAACATAGAAAGCTATTATTTTCAGTCACAGCACGTGATAATAATGCTTTCAATGTTTATTCGGTTCATACATACACATTAACCCTTTCAACCCCACAGGCCTCTAAATAGGCTTATGAAAAGTGTAGATCCAGATGAGCCGGCTCGTAATGAGCCGTCTCATCAGGATCTGCACTTTTTTGCCAGTAATAATTATTACTATTTTTAGATAAAATTACCCATTTTGATAAATGAACTGGTCCAAATGTAATTTTCTTATTAATTTATTGGTCTAAAAATAGCATGCACCAGTCCATGTCAGTTACTTGGGGTTGAATGGGTTAATGTGACATTATCCTTCTTCATGTAATCATAAACAAAATGAGCATTTTTCTACCATGAACAGATCTTGCCGGGATCGATGTAGAGAACCTGCAATCTGTCGATGACACCACCCTTGTGAAGCTGGTACCATGTAAAGCCGTATCCACTAACATCCTTTGCTACCGGTACCAGGCTGATGCATTGCAGCAGGTTACCAGACATTTCCACACTGTGGTGAACCTGCTCCACACAAAGCTGTGCTTGGACAATGAACAACTAGAGAGATACAAGAACAGCGCAACTTTTGTGCAAGCTTCTCGTGAGAATGATCATAGGGTGATTATATGTCACTGTCGGACGAGTCATTCTATAGAGGTACAGGTTATATGCTACAGTGACAACCCAGACAACTTCCAAGTGGCAGTATGCCACGAAGTACAGGCTGTGCTAAACAATTATTTAACCGCAAATTTAGAAAATATGACGAGTTTCGAAACATACATTAGATGCCAAAATTCCGCTTTGGGAGATACAGATGGGATGACAAATACACAGGAACTGGAAACTAATCATCCTATGCTACAATGTCGGCACAGAAATAGCACTATTCACTTGATCCATCCAAATGAAATGCTCCGGTTTTGGGTTCATCAAAATATGGTATGTTTTATTCTTGTCGAAGGATTTTAGTATTTGCAGAGTTGAATAGAATGCTGGTATTGAAATATTTTAACCCTAAAAATGCTGATCGTTTGATAGAATGAGCAAACAACATAGATCCAGACCAAGCGGCGTCTGATCAGGATCTATGTTGTTTGCTATTCACCCAAGTGCTTTAGCTCCACTATCCAACTAGCAAACAGCATAGATCCAGACCAAGCGTCGTCTGATCAGGATCTATGTTGTTTGCTATTCACCCAAGTGCTTTAGCTCCACTATCCAACTAGCAAACAGCATAGATCCAGACCAAGCGTCGTCTGATCAGGATCTATGTTGTTTGCTATTCACCCAAGTGCTTTAGCTCCACTATCCAACTAGCAAACAGCATAGATCCAGACCAAGCGTCGTCTGATCAGGATCTATGTTGTTTGCTATTCACCCAAGTGCTTTAGCTCCACTATCCAACTAGCAAATAGCATAGAGCCGGATTGGATGGCACATTCTACAAATTTAGTTGCGATTAGCAGGTACAGATTAATAATGGAGGAAGTAAAATTATTGATTTTTTTTGCACTTGGCAACTTTCCATTATACCTACTTTCATCATGTTGTTGATTGATCACCAGTTGGAACAAGAAGAATTCTACACAGATATAAAAGATGCTAAACACTTAAATTTACAATGATAAATTGTTAGTAAGATGCAAGCCAGCATTGACACCTGTAACAAATATAATTAAATTCCGAGCAATATTTTAGAGATGTTGGCCCATACATACATTGTTTAGTAATTCAAGGGCAGTAACCCTGGAGATACTGAAAGGATTGCGAGAATAACTTGTTCGAGGCAAGTCTTTAATGGAATACATATATGTACCAAATACAATTAAATTCCGTCTCATTTTCAATATAATGCACCGGACAGACGGGACACCAGACGGACAAAACCAAAAGAATATTACTCTGCCTTTGGTGGATGCTAATTAATCAGTCATCAGGTGTATGTAAATAGTACAGGCTGAAATATGTTCACTATGTTGTCAAATCGTGAATCATCTTAAATGTTTCGAAATTTTGTGAAGGTTGGCAGATATGAATGGAAAATGTTCAATATTATTTAAAGCTGCCAATCTTTGCCTAATTCGTACTACTGTCATGTTTTATCAATATTATTTAAAGCTGCCAATCTTTATCAATATTTTCATTCATTATTTCCTGGCTAATTCCAGGGTAGTCTGCCATCGGTTACTAGCAGAGAAGCAGAGGAGGGCGAGGATAGCACTTGCAGATCACATGTTTACTGGCCTTCGCTGCCATCGTTGACCGAATTGAGAAACTTGGAGCCGAAACTACAAAATGTTCCTTCAGTTGGAAGAAGTACTGGTAATTATGCAAGAAATACTGGATGTGTGGCTGTAGAACATGCAGATGAAAGCCAAGGAAACAAATTCAAGACCTTCACAAAATCAAGTAAAGATTCTTCTGAAAATGCAGAGGGAGAAGAAAACAATCGGACGACATGTAGTTATAAATCTTTTACCGATTCCATTCTCTCAAATCCACACAAAGAAATTCCAAAACGAATCAGGACAAGTATGTCAAGAAAACAGCAGAAAATATGCTCAAAGCAAACTGATGTGCCAGAAAGAAATCACCTAGAATGTAACAATGAAAGTGTACAACATTGCAGAAGAAATGGGCACTGTGATCAAGCATCACCAATCTCACCTTCAATTGAAGAGTTGCAAACATCACAAATGAGTGGTTTTTCACCTCCAGTAGAACACTTACAGAAACCAGCAAATATAGCTAAAAGGAAGAAAAAGTCAACTTACCTTCAGTCAAGGTCTATGTTAATGAAGCAAAAGGGCAACAGCCAACCAGAGGATAGTTCTAAACCTTTGCCTGACAGAGTGATGTGCATCAATGATAACACAGATAATGGCGTTAATGGCATATCAATAAATTCAACAGGACGTGTGCACAATAGCAGGGATTCAACAGGAAGTGTGCAAAATACTACAGAAGGAAGTGGGCAAAATGGTGCAGTCAATTTACAAACAGACAAGATTAACTGTGAATATGATCACTGCAGGGGTGAAGGAAGCACCGATTCTTTTGGTGCATGCGGCGGAACCAGCAATGATTTCTGTTCCGATTTCGACAAATATTCTTCAAATGAACATACAGACTTGAATGATGATAAAAGTTTATTGAAAATTGCAAAACTGATTGGAAATAAGGAAACTCAGCTTGGTCTGGAATTGGGACTAACCTATGCATGTATTCAAAGAATCAAATCTGAAAATACGAGTAATGCGCTCATGCAGGCCTTCTGTATATTGCATGAATGGAAAATTCAGCAACGTGGAAATGTCTCAATAGAAACTCTGATAGAAGCGATGGTGTACTGCAGCATAGATACACACTCGCTCACTTAGAATTACTTGAAATTACATACCGGTAAATTACTATTTCAAAGCTGGTTTGGTTTGAACAATAAACACACATTACATCATAATGAAGAATCACTCAAACTAGACGATCAAAAAGAGGAAGATGTTCTTGCACTGTATTAACAGTTTTTTCAGATGAAAGAATGGCAGTTTATTTCTGTGTTTCATATGAATTGCAGAATATAAACTGATTTAAAGTGTTGGTACTTTGTACACAACCCATGTATTGTTCATTTTGGTGATTTATGTTCAACTAACAAATTTACAATTAAGGAATGAATCGCGGGTTAATAGTTCATCGGGTATGAACTTCATTGGCATATTTAAAGTGTATACAGACCAAACGCCCCAACACTAACCGTAAACACACCCAATGTAGTTCATACTCTGATGGAAAATATTATCCTGAGATGCTTTACTTACAATTATATTCATTCAATGACACAAACTTCGTATTTAAAATGTATTTAGGCCAGATTTTCGACTTACCGCTTGTCAGATCTGGTCAATCATCCTGGGATCAGCATAATGTGTAGTACACGCCTTTAATATCAAAGAAACACTGCCCAACATTGTGAAAGCGCATGCCTGTCACTTCGAATGGGCATGACAGCATATCATTAATGAGAAAATTCATACAAAAATAGATACAAATGGCATATATGTTCATCAATGGAAATGCAATAGTGATGTAAATATTTATGTATGAATGTAGGTACAATGAGGTTACAATAAACTTCGGGGATACAAGATGCAGACCAGTACTTAAATGCATTTCCGACTGTATGTAATAAAGCACTGACCAGTACTTAAATGCATCTCCGACTATATGTGATAAAGCACAGACCAGTACTTAAATGCATCTCCGACTGTATGTGATAAAGCACTGACCAGTACTTAAATGCATCTCCGACTGTATGTGATAAAACACTGACCAGTACTTTAATGCATCTCCGACTGTATGTGATAAAACACTGACCAGTACTTAAATGCATTTCTGACTGTATGTGATAAAGCACTGACCAGTACTTAAATGCATTTCTGACTGTATGTGATAAAACACTGACCAGTACTTAAATGCATCTCCAACTGTATGTGATAAAACACTGACCTGTACTTAAATGCATCTCCGACTATATGTGATAAAGCACAGACCAGTACTTAAATGCATCTCCGACTGTATGTGATAAAACACTGACCAGTACTTTAATGCATCTCCGACTGTATGTGATAAAACACTGACCAGTACTTAAATGCATTTCTGACTGTATGTGATAAAGCACTGACCAGTACTTAAATGCATTTCTGACTGTATGTGATAAAACACTGACCAGTACTTAAATGCATCTCCAACTGTATGTGATAAAACACTGACCTGTACTTAAATGCATCTCCGACTATATGTGATAAAGCACAGACCAGTACTTAAATGCATCTCCAACTGTATGTGATAAAACACTGACCAGTACTTAAATGCATCTCCGACTGTATGTGATAAAACACTGACCAGTACTTAAATGCATCTCCGACTGTATGTGATAAAACACTGACCAGTTTGTATAGTTGGTGCAGATAACACATGTCTTGGTGGGTCTAGACTTAGTTTGTGCAGTTAAAACATGTTTGGGTGGTCTAGTTGGTGCAGTTAATATTTGTTATTGTGGGTCTAGACTTACAGTTTGTATAGATGGTGCAGTTAATTATTTGTTATTGTGGGTCTAGACTTACAGTTTGTATAGTTGGTGCAGTTAATTATTTGTTATTGTGGGTCTAGACTTACAGTTTGTATAGTTGGTGCAGTTAATTATTTGTTATTGTGGGTCTAGACTTACAGTTTGTATAGTTAATATTGTTATTGTGGGTCTAGACTTACAGTTTGTATAGTTGTGCAGTTAATATTTGTTATTGTGGGTCTAGACTTACAGTTTGTATAGTTGGTGCAGTTAATTATTTGTTATTGTGGGTCTAGACTTACAGTTTGTATAGTTAATATTTGTTATTGTGGGTCTAGACTTACAGTTTGTATAGTTGGTGCAGTTAATTATTTGTTATTGTGGGTCTAGACTTACAGTTTGTATAGTTGGTGCAGTTAATTATTTGTTATTGTGGGTCTAGACTTACAGTTTGTATAGTTGGTGCAGTTAATATTTGTTATTGTGGGTCTAGACTTACAGTTTGTATAGTTGGTGCAGTTAATATTTGTTATTGTGGGTCTAGACTTACAGTTTGTATAGTTAATATTTGTTATTGTGGGTCTAGACTTACAGTTTGTATAGTTGGTGCAGTTAATTATTTGTTATTGTGGGTCTAGACTTACAGTTTGTATAGTTGGTGCAGTTAATATTTGTTATTGTGGGTCTAGACTTACAGTTTGTATAGTTGGTGCAGTTA
Source organism: Archivesica marissinica (assembly GCA_014843695.1). Classification (NCBI taxonomy): domain Eukaryota; kingdom Metazoa; phylum Mollusca; class Bivalvia; order Venerida; family Vesicomyidae; genus Archivesica; species Archivesica marissinica. The sequence goes on from CM026404.1 coordinate 3,051,940, forward strand.
ATATTTGTTATTGTGGGTCTAGACTTACAGTTTGTATAGTTAATATTTGTTATTGTGGGTCTAGACTTACAGTTTGTATAGTTGGTGCAGTTAATATTTGTTATTGTGGGTCTAGACTTACAGTTTGTATAGTTGGTGCAGTTAATTATTTGTTATTGTGGGTCTAGACTTACAGTTTGTATAGTTGGTGCAGTTATATTTGTTATTGTGGGTCTAGACTTACAGTTTGTATAGTTGGTGCAGTTAATTATTTGTTATTGTGGGTCTAGACTACAGTTTGTATAGTTAATATTTGTTATTGTGGGTCTAGACTTACAGTTTGTATAGTTGGTGCAGTTAATATTTGTTATTGTGGGTCTAGACTTACAGTTTGTATAGTTGGTGCAGTTAATATTTGTTATTGTGGGTCTAGACTTACAGTTTGTATAGTTAATATTTGTTATTGTGGGTCTAGACTTACAGTTTGTATAGTTGGTGCAGTTAATTATTTGTTATTGTGGGTCTAGACTTACAGTTTGTATAGTTGGTGCAGTTAATTATTTGTTATTGTGGGTCTAGACTTACAGTTTGTATAGTTGGTGCAGTTAATATTTGTTATTGTGGGTCTAGACTTACAGTTTGTATAGTTGGTGCAGTTAATTATTTGTTATTGTGGGTCTAGACTTACAGTTTGTATAGTTAATATTTGTTATTGTGGGTCTAGACTTACAGTTTGTATAGTTGGTGCAGTTAATATTTGTTATTGTGGGTCTAGACTTACAGTTTGTATAGTTGGTGCAGTTAATTATTTGTTATTGTGGGTCTAGACTTACAGTTTGTATAGTGGTGCAGTTAATATTTGTTATTGTGGGTCTAGACTTACAGTTTGTATAGTTGGTGCAGTTAATATTTGATATTGTGGGTCTAGACTTACAGTTTGTATAGTTGGTGCAGTTAATTATTTGTTATTGTGGGTCTAGACTTACAGTTTGTATAGTTAATATTTGTTATTGTGGGTCTAGACTTACAGTTTGTATAGTTGGTGCAGTTAATTATTTGTTATTGTGGGTCTAGACTTACAGTTTGTATAGTTAATATTTGTTATTGTGGGTCTAGACTTACAGTTTGTATAGTTGGTGCAGTTAATTATTTGTTATTGTGGGTCTAGACTTACAGTTTGTATAGTTAATATTTGTTATTGTGGGTCTAGACTTACAGTTTGTATAGTTGGTGCAGTTAATTATTTGTTATTGTGGGTCTAGACTTACAGTTTGTATAGTTGGTGCAGTTAATTATTTGTTATTGTGGGTCTAGACTTACAGTTTGTATAGTTGGTGCAGTTAATATTTGTTATTGTGGGTCTAGACTTACAGTTTGTATAGTTGGTGCAGTTAATTATTTGTTATTGTGGGTCTAGACTTAGTTTGTATAGTTAATAGTTGTTATTGTGGGTCTAGACTTACAGTTTGTATAGATGGTGCAGTTGGTGGATAATGGATAAAGTCAGCTTATCTACCCCACCTGCATAGAGACATAGGTTTACATTGTACTGTATCTCCATAGAGACATAGGTTTCCATAGAGTATATGGTTTATATCTTACTGTATCTCCATAGGGAAATATGGTTTATATCTTACTGTATCTCCATAGAGATATATGGTTTATATCGTACTGTATCTCCATAGAGACATAGGTTTCCATAGAGTATATGGTTTATATCTTACTGTATCTCCATAGGGAAATATGGTTTATATCTTACTGTATCTCCATAGAGTATTATGGTTTATATCGTACTGTATCTCCATAGAGATATATGGTTTATATCGTACTGTATCTCCATAGAGTAATAGGTTTCCATAGAGATATATGGTTTTATATCTTACTGTATCTCCATAGAGATATAGATTTCCATAGAGATATATGGTTTATATCGTACTGTATCTCCATAGAGATATATGGTTTATATCGTACTGTATCTCCATAGAGTAATAGGTTTCCATAGAGATATATGGTTTATATCGTACTGTATCTCCATAGAGATATATGGTTTATATCTTACTGTATCTCCATAGAGATATATGGTTTATATCTTACTGTATCTCCATAGAGATATATGGTTTATATCTTACTGTATCTCCATAGAGATATATGGTTTATATCTTACTGTATCTCCATAGAGTAATATGGTTTATATCTTACTGTATCTCCATAGAGATTTCCATAGAGATATATGGTTTATATCTTACTGTATCTCCATAGAGATATATTACGGGGAGGGCTGTAAATAATGTTGTTATAACTTGTAGCCCAACCCATTTGCTTTTTTTCCCTCGACAAAACAAATGTATCGTATACTGCATTCATATAATTATATATTAATCTCCGATTTGTTCTTAGTATTGTATGTATATATGTAATGTATTGTATGTAAAAATGCAATAAAATATTATTAAAAAAGATATATATGGTTTATATCTTACTGTATCTCCATAGAGATATATGGTTTATATCTTACTATATGGTTTATATCTTACTATATGGTTTATATCTTACTGTATCTCCATAGAGATATATGGTTTATATCTTACTGTATCTCCATAGAGATATAGGTTTATATCTTACTGTATCTCCATAGAGATATAGGTTTATATATTTGTATCTCCATAGAGATATAGGTTTCCATAGAGATATAGGTTTATATATTTGTATCTCCATAGAGATATAGGTTTATATATTTGTATCTCCATAGAGATATAGGTTTATATATTTGTATCTCCATAGAGATATAGGTTTATATAGTTGTATCTCCATAGAGGTATAGGTTTATATATTTGTATCTCCATAGAGATATAGGTTTATATAGTTGTATCTCCATAGAGATATAGGTTTATACCTTTGTATCTCCATAGAGAAATAGGTTTATATATTTGTATCTCCATAGAGATATAGGTTTATATATTTGTATCTCCATAGAGATATAGGTTTATATAGTTGTATCTCCATAGAGATATAGGTTTATATAGTTGTATCTCCATAGAGATATAGGTTTATACCTTTGTATCTCCATAGAGATATAGGTTTATATATTTGTATCTCCATAGAGATATAGGTTTATATATTTGTATCTCCATAGAGATATAGGTTTATATATTTGTTACTCCATAGAGATATAGGTTTATATATTTGTATCTCCATAGAGATATAGGATTATATATTTGTATCTCCATAGAGATATAGGTTTATATATTTGTATCTCCATAGAGATATAGGATTATATATTTGTATCTCCATAGAGATATAGGTTTATATCTTTGTATCTCCATTTATGATCAATGGATAAAGTCAGGAATAAGAAAGTAACAGGGTTTCCATTTATTAACTAATACATTGTATTAAGAAAACCTCATTCCCACTCTGCACTGCAGTTCATCAATGCAAAGTATAGAAAACCTCATTCCCACTCTGCACTGCAGTTCCTCAATGCAAAGTATAGAAAACCTCATTCCCACTCTGCACTGCAGTTCATCAATGCAAAGTATAGAAAACCTCATTCCCACTCTGCACTGCAGTTCATCAATGCAAAGTATAGAAAATCTGTCTACAAATTCTAAAAGTATTTTGCAAATAAAACAACAATAAATATGCGTCAATCATGCGTTTAATTGACTCTGCACGCTGGTGGTGAAAACAAATGTGTCGATGACATAATTCTAATGAAAGTCATTAATGAATTGTCATCTGCTAATTTCTATTTATAGCCTTTTTTACCCAGCATGCAAGAGTTGATCTTGCAATATTTAATCAAGTGTTCACTAGTTAGTAAATAAGCTAATCATTCTAGCTTAAACATTTACAATTCTACAATACTGACATATCAATGACTAAAGAAACCTGATAAATGCTAGATAGATTTATTTATTTATAGACGGTGACCTAATTAGTTCTGAACTAATCTTCCGTAGGGCCCTGGGGTGAGAGAACTACGGTGAAAAATCCTACAATAACGGACAATCGTGTAAGTTTGCAACATTGGTTTGAAGTGGCAGTGAATCAAACACAGAAAGTGGCGCTAGACACTAGGGGTGTGTGCCGACTCGATGTATGCTAAATTGTGAATTCAACAGTTATTATAATACTAGTATGATAGAACACAAAACAAAAGGTAGTCGGTAGATTTAAATTGAAGAAGCCAGCACCTTGCCACATCATGCAGTACCCCACCCACTACCCCAAACATTGTTTTTGTAACTTCATGTCACAATTGTATGGCACGTCATCTGTAGGGGAGGGTGGGGTTACAAGTCACAGGGGTAAGTTGTCACAAGCCTATATTTAGCACAATCAGTGGAAGGAAATACATGCTGACGTCATATAATGTGTGTACCCATTTATATTTATGCTTGGAGGTCAGAAATATTGATTCCAGCAGCTAAACAAAACAATATTCAGAATCTGAATTTCACCTTCCTGTGAAGACGAATTGGACAAGGTAGGTATTTTGATATAACACCAGTATTTATAAGCATTAAGAGAATCTTTTGTTGCTATTAGTAGTGAAACATATTAGTAATAGATACATGAACTTACTGTATTAAATTTTTGAAACACTTTGACCTGAATTTGGAAATATGAAGCCAACGTTGCCTTGGGGTATGTTGTCACAGTGTGTGACAATTTACCCCAATGATGGAGGGTAAACTGTCCCATTTAAAATTAACCATCTTATTGTTATAATATTGAATTTCTGTCATACATAAGTTATATAATTACTGTATTATTAATGCAACTTATGTATTTACTTCTTTGCAGATGCGTAACTACAAGCGCAAAACGGAACGTGGGCGGTATTCCAAAGATGCGATGGAGGCTGCTGCTGAAGCGGTTGTTGGGGGCATGAGCATCAGAAAATCAGCCATCAACAATGACGTCAACTACAAAACTTTGAGTCGATATATTCCAATCTACAAAGCTAATAACAACAGTCTGAAGGACGTTCACCTGGGTTATACCGCTCATCGCCAAGTGCTGACCAAAATTATGGAGGATAGTCTGGCAGAGTATGTGAAGAAGGCTGCAAAAATATTCCATGGGATTACACTTACTGATCTGCGGAGGCTGGCGTATCGGATGGCAGTGACAAACACAATCACTAACATACCACAGTCCTGGACTAAAGATCAGATGGCAGGGTCTGATTAGGCCAGTGGTTTCCTTAATAGAAATAATACAATATCCCTGAGAACACCAGAAGCAACTTCAATCCAGAGAATGGCAAACTTCAACCAGCACAATGTCAAAGCATTCATGGACAATCTTGACAATGTACTGAGAAGGAACCCTAGCTATGGACCAGATCAAATCTGGAACTTAGATGAAACAGGTGTTACCACTGTTCAGCGGCCATCCAAAATTCTTGCAGAAAAGGGCACTAAACAAGTTGGTTCAGTAGTGAGCCAAGAACGTGGTACGTTAGTAACACTATGTTGTGCTGTTAATGGTATTGGAAATTCAATACCACCATAGTTTGTGTTCCCCAGAGTCAATGTTCAAGATAACTGGCTACTCACAGCGCCACCAGGAAGTGATGCAAGTGGCCATCCTAAAGCAACTGGTTGGATGACTGCAGATACCTTTGTGAAATACATGAAACACTTTGTGAAGTATGCAACACCATCAGAGGCCAAACCCATCCTCCTGCTGCTAGACAACCATGTATCTCACATATCTCTAGAGTGCATAACATTTGCCAAAGAAAACAGCATCACTCTGCTTAGCTTCCCACACAAGTTGCAACCATTTGATAGGACCGTCTATGGACCTTGTAAAACCTTCTATAATCAGGCGGTAGACAATTGGATGCGCGAGAAAGAAAATGTAGGAAAATCGATGACTATATATATCATCCCCAAGCTGGTTTCCTATGCTTTTCCCAAGGCAATGACACCTGAAAACATAAGATCTGGATTCAGGGTAACTGGCATCTATCCGTTTGATAGAAACATATTCACCCCAGACGAGTTCATGTCAACATATGCAACAGATCGGCCAATTCAAGAAGTGCAACAACCATATTCCCCTCTTACTGATGATCATATCCCCACCACAAGTACAACTCTGCATGTGGAGACAATCATGCATTCAACCTCATCATCAGTCACACATAGTCCTACACAAAGTGTGGTACAACCAGAAACCATACGACCATTTGGGCATCTTGGAGCAAGGAAGGAGGGTTCTATTAAAAGAAAGAAGGGGATATCTGAGATATACACTGACACACCTGTTAAAAAGAACGAAGAAGAAAAGAACATTAAAACAATGGGGAAGAAACCAGCAACCAAACGAATGCTACAGTATCAAAAGAAAACTAAAAATACCCCAAATCCAGAATCATCAAGTGAAGATGAAGTATGTCTAGACGAAACAGCCTTGTGTGATGATAGCAGCGATGAATACTCAGAAGAGGGAAGTCATGTACAGACATCAATCAGTCTTGACGACATTGGTATTGATGACCACATTCTTGTGAAATTTGAAAGTGAGCGAGCCACACAATATTACGTTGGGAGAGTTTTGGAAGTCACAGAAAAGGAGATAAGATCCACTTTTATGCGGAAAAAATGTTCTGATAAATTTGAAAATGTGCAGTTTTATTTTCCTGAAAACCCCGATACTTGCATTCATCCACTAGAGGATGTTGTCTTCAAGTTGCCAATTCCAGATTGTGGGAAAACGAAACGATCAGCAAAATGTTTTGCCTTTCACTCCTCTCGGTTGTCTGCTTACAATGTGCAGTAGCTTGTAGGTCTGCATAGAATAGCCAACATGACATACCACATACTTTGCATGGTGGAGGTTGTTAAATATTGGCTTAAATATACTTAGACTTAAGAATGTCTTATTATTTCCATTGAAATTAAAGTTTATTGTGGTGCAAATGGTATGTGACAATTTACCCCAAGGATTGTGACAACTAACCCCGAGGCGGGGGCAAAAAGTCTCACTTGATATTGAATACAATATGTTGTAATATTCTGATAAATAATGTAGTTATGTGTAATATGATCTGTTCAATTATTACTTGAAATATAAATGAAAAGTTTAGTTTTGAAACGTTTTTCATGTTAGTAAGTAGGAGCTGTAGTTGGTCCAATTAGTACATTTTGTGACTTGTAGCCCCACCCTCCCCTACCTAAGAAGTAAACTGCATTTTCTTCCTTCCATACACAAACTTAATACCGGTATGTAGGTAACAGAAGTGGAAGCTTATGAAACTGGCATGATCTTACTGTGATATGTGGAAACAAGTACCCTCATTTTGTTTGTTCGGGTTTTACACTTGCACCAGCACCATTTTGGGCTATATCACCGACGGGCAGTTGATCTAACAACACCATTCCTGGGCAGGCTCCAGCGGTTAATCAGTACTTGGTGCACCAACCTCTGTGAGAAACACTTTCATTTAAACGAGACACGGCCTGAGCGGGACTCGAACCCATGACCATCAGTGGTGATAGGTTACAGTGGTATACAAATACGGAGGCGCTATCCCTCACTTTGAAATTTTATGCAAACAAACTGCCCAAGTCTGATTTGCTCCTTGGCCTGGATGTACACGCTGTGATGTACACGCTGTGATGTACACGCTGTGAACTGTGCAGGTAGCAGGTTCTCCTGATATACAGATATAAATGTAAAATCTCTGAGGTGATGCATCAGTTAATTGTTGTATATTATTTACAAAGTTATATCCCACAATGCAACTTCTATTCTACATCATCTTCTGCCAGTTCTTGAATTTTTGGTTCTTCAGGTTTCTTTTCTACTATTTTCCCAAATTGTTCTTGTAACCTCTGAAACAGTAAGTAGCTTACGTCATACAAACTTATTTTAGCTCAATTGCTAAACAAGTTCTTATAACTTATATTAATCACCGAGACCTCATTCCTGATGGAATCCATCGCCATGAGGGAGAGAGAAAAGGCAATTTGGAATTTAAATGCCTTACCGAAGGGCACAATCGTAACGGCTCCAGTGGCCTTTCGCACCTGAAGCAAACGCGCTACAACTGCACCATCACGACTTCCACTACTAGACACGCAAGATGTTATTTTGTGCTTCAGTCGCACGGACAGCTTGTGTAATACAGTGACTTTCCTGCAGTATTTCACTCACAAATGAACACACTGGTCGAACCACTGACCTACTGCAAGTTAACTGGATAGTTCATTACAAGAAAGAATTTGATATCTGGCAGGACTGGACGTGTACGATCACTGCTGGATGTATATGGTCATGGCTGGATGTATATGGTCATGGCTGGATGTATATGGTCACGGCTGGATGTATATGGTCATGGCTGGATGTATATGGTCACAGCTGGATGTATATGGTCATGGCTGGATGTATATGGTCACGGCTGGATGTATATGGTCACGGCTGGATGTATATGGTCATGGCTGGATGTATATGGTCACGGCTGGATGTATATGGTCATGGCTGGATGTATATGGTCATGGCTGGATGTATATGGTCACGACTGGATGTATATTATCACGGCTAGATGTATATGGTCATGACTGGATGTATATTATCACGGCTGGATGTATATGGTCATGGCTGGATGTATATGGTCACGGCTGGATGTATATGGTCACGGCTGGATGTATATGGTCATGGCTGGACGTGTATGATCACGACTGGATGTATATGGTCATGGCTGGACGTATATATGGTCACGGTTGGACGTATATGGTCATGGCTGGATGTATATGGTCACGGCTGGATGTATATGGTCATGGCTGGATGTATATGGTCACGGCTGGACGTATATGGTCACGATCACTGTGTGCACAACTAGTGTTGGTAACGATCACTGTGTACACAACTAGTGTTGGTAACGATCACTGTGTGCACAACTAGTGTTAGTAACGATCACTGTGTGCACAACTAGTGTTGGTAACGATCACTGTGTACACAACTAGTGTTAGTAACGATCACCGTGTGCACAACTAGTGTTAGTAACGATCACCGTGTGCACAACTAGTGTTGGTAACGATCACCGTGTGCACAACTAGTGTTGGTAACGATCACTGTGTGCACAACTAGTGTTGGTAACGATCACCGTGTGCACAACTAGCGTTGGTAACGATCACTGTGTGCACATACTGAGCAGAGGTTCAGATGATGAAGCGTGGACAAAATTTTCTTCTGAAAAATCACATCAGCAGAACGTTCCGTTCTGATCGAACAACTAGGCTGCAAATACTGTTTGAAATCTGACCAGGAAATAATAGACACACACAAGCAATTTGCATGCATTGATATCTCCGGCAAACTGGACGAATAAATTTGCGAATTTCAATTTGATAGGCAACAAATCGCAGGGCTCATTCTAGAGGGTGATATGGGCACAATAGTCGCCCTAGGGACCCTGACTCCGCCCCCCTTGGGATCCCACTTCTCTCATCTTTTTTTTACAATTTTCATGCCATATTTTGTGCAGCAAACTAGACTGGCCATTGTAAAGCACACCTTCTATTTAAATTTTGTATTTAATGGTTATAATTTTGTATTTATAACCTTATTTTATTGAAATTTATTAATTAATACCATTTAAGGATATAATTGTGCACATTTTCACTTCTCCGAAATTTTTTGCCCTGAATCTGGTGTTACTAGGCCGATCACAACGAAAGAGAAAGGGAGAGAATGCACATCTAGGCTTGGCACTGATCTTTGTTAGATGCGGTCAGGAAGCACACACAAACTGCACCAACATACGGACGAGAAATGGTAAAATAATATGTCTACCACCTTCTTGGGTAGACTTACTTAGCCTCTTGGGGTAGACATATACTTATGCCATCATGGAGCTGGCCCCCTGGAAATAGCATCATTTTGGAAATCCTTAGAAGTTAGAGGGAGGTTACTGAACATGGAAACAAAGATGGAAATCACAACCCAGTTATCCGATATCTGTGTGCATTCACCCTTTATCAGATCTCTGTGTGCATTCACCCTTTATCAGATCTCTGTGTGCATTCACCCTTTATCAGATCTCTGTGTGCATTCACCCTTTATCAGATATCTGTGTGCATTCACCCTTTATCAGATATCTGTGTGCATTCACCCTTTATCAGATCTCTGTGTGCATTCACCCGTTATCAGATATCTGTGTGCATTCACCCTTTATCCGATATGTGTGTGCATTCACCCTTTATCAGATCTCTGTGTGCATTCACCCTTTATCCGATATGTGTGCATTCACCCTTTATCCGATATCTGTGTGCATTCACCCTTTATCCGATATGTGTGCATTCACCCTTTATCAGATATCTGTGTGCATTCACCCTTTATCAGATATCTGTGTGCATTCACCCTTTATCAGATATCTGTGTGCATTCACCCTTTATCAGATCTCTGTGTGCATTCACCCGTTATCAGATATCTGTGTGCATTCACCCTTTATCCGATATGTGTGTGCATTCACCCTTTATCAGATCTCTGTGTGCATTCACCCTTTATCCGATATGTGTGCATTCACCCTTTATCCGATATCTGTGTGCATTCACCCTTTATCCGATATGTGTGCATTCACCCTTTATCAGATATCTGTGTGCATTCACCCTTTATCAGATATCTGTGTGCATTCACCCTTTATCAGATATCTGTGTGCATTCACCCTTTATCAGATCTCTGTGTGCATTCACCCTTTATCAGATCTCTGTGTGCATTCACCCTTATCAGATATCTGTGTGCATTCACCCTTTATCAGATCTCTGTGTGCATTCACCCTTTATCAGATCTCTGTGTGCATTCACCCTTTATCAGATATCTGTGTGCATTCACCCTTTATCAGATCTCTGTGTGCATTCACCCTTTATCAGATCTCTGTGTGCATTCACCCGTTATCATATATATGTGTGCATTCACCCTTTATCAGATCTCTGTGTGCATTCACCCTTTATCAGATCTCTGTGTGCATTCACCCTTATCATATATATGTGTGCATTCACCCTTTATCAGATCTCTGTGTGCATTCACCCTTTATCAGATCTCTGTGTGCATTCACCCTTTATCAGATCTCTGTGTGCATTCACCCTTTATCAGATCTCTGTGTGCATTCACCCGTTATCAGATCTCTGTGTGCATTCACCCGTTATCAGATATCTGTGTGCATTCACCCTTTATCAGATCTCTGTGTGCATTCACCCTTTATCAGATCTCTGTGTGCATTCACCCTTTATCAGATATCTGTGTGCATTTATCCGATCTATGTGTGCATTCACCCTTTATCCGATCTATGTGTGCATTCACCCTTTATCAGATATCTGTGTGCAGTCACCCTTTATCAGATATCTGTGTGCATTCACCCTTTATCCGATCTATGTGTGCATTCACCCTTTATCAGATATCTGTGTGCAGTCACCCTTTATCAGATATCTGTGTGCAGTCACCCAGTTATCAGATCTTTATGTGCATTCACCCATTTATCAGATCTTTATCAGATCTTTATGTGCAGTCACCCTTTATCAGATCTTTATGTGCAGTCACCCTTTATCAGATCTTTATGTGCAGTCACCCATTATCAGATCTTTATGTGCAGTCACCCTTTATCAGATCTTTATGTGCAGTCACCCTTTATCAGATCTTTATGTGCAGTCACCCTTTATCAGATCTTTATGTGCAGTCACCCTTTATCAGATCTTTATGTGCAGTCACCCTTTATCAGATCTGTGTATGTAGAGGATTGTGTGTGTAGAGGATTGTGTGGGTATAGGATTATGTGGGTAGAGGATTGTGTGTGTAGAGGATTGTGTGTGTAGAGGATTGTGTGTGTAGAGGATTATGTGGGTAGAGGATTGTGTGTGTAGAGGATTGTGTGGGTAGAGGATTGTGTGTGAAGAGGATTGTGTGTGTAGAGGATTATGTGGGTAGAGGATTGTGTGTAGAGGATTGTGTGGGTAGAGGAGTGTGTGTAGAGGATTGTGTGTAGAGGATTGTGTGTGTAGAGGATTGTGTGGGTAGAGGATTGTGTGTAGATGATTGTGTGGGTAGAGGATTGTGTGGGTAGAGGATTGTGTGTGTAGAGGATTGTGTGGGTAGAGGATTGTGTGGGTAGAGGATTGTGTGTGTAGAGGATTGTGTGGGTAGAGGATTGTGTGTGTAGAGGATTGTGTGTGTAGAGGATTGTGTGGGTAGAGGATTGTGTGTGTAGAGGATTGTAACACGGAGACTTTCTATGCTGGACTCTACCTTTCTATGCTGGACTCTACCTTTCTATGCTGGACTCTACCTTTCTATGCTGGACTCTACCTTTCAATGCTGGACTCTACCTTTCAATGCTGGACTCTACCTTTCTATGCTGGACTCTACCTTTCAATGCTGGACTCTACCTTTCTATGCTGGACTCTACCGTTCTACCTTTCAATGCTGGACTCTACCGTTCTACCTTTCAATGCTGGACTCTACCTTTCTATGCTGGACTCTACTGGACTCTACCTTTCTATGCTGGACTCTACCTTTCAATGCTGGACTCTACCTTTCTATGCTGGACTCTACCTTTCTATGCTGGACTCTACCTTTCTATGCTGGACTCTACCTTTCAATGCTGGACTCTACCTTTCTATGCTGGACTCTACCTTTCTATGCTGGACTCTACCTTTCTACCTTTCTATGCTGGACTCTACCTTTCTACCTTTCTATGCTGGACTCTACCTTTCTATGCTGGACTCTACCTTTCTACCTTTCTATGCTGGACTCTACCTTTCAATGCTGGACTCTACCTTTCTATGCTGGACTCTACCTTTCTATGCTTGACTCTACCTTTCTATGCTGGACTCTACCTTTCTATGCTGGACTCTACCTTTCAATGCTGGACTCTACCTTTCCATGCTGGACTCTACCATTCTATGCTGGACTCTACCTTTCTATGCTGGACTCTACCATTCTATTCTGGACTCTACCTTTCTATGCTGGACTCTACCTTTCTATGCTGGACTCTACCTTTCTACCTTTCTATGCTGGACTCTACCTTTCTATGCTGGACTCTACCTTTCAATGCTGGACTCTACCTTTCAATGCTGGACTCTACCTTTCTATGCTGGACTCTACCGTTCTACCTTTCAATGCTGGACTCTACCTTTCTATGCTGGACTCTACTGGACTCTACCTTTCTATGCTGGACTCTACCTTTCAATGCTGGACTCTACCTTTCTATGCTGGACTCTACCTTTCTATGCTGGACTCTACCTTTCTATGCTGGACTCTACCTTTCTATGCTTGACTCTACCTTTCTATGCTGGACTCTACCTTTCTATGCTGGACTCTACCTTTCTACCTTTCTATGCTGGACTCTACCTTCTACCTTTCTATGCTGGACTCTACCTTTCTACCTTTCTATGCTGGACTCTACCTTTCTATGCTGGACTCTACCTTTCTACCTTTCTATGCTGGACTCTACCTTTCAATGCTGGACTCTACCTTTCTATGCTGGACTCTACCTTTCTATGCTTGACTCTACCTTTCTATGCTGGACTCTACCTTTCTATGCTGGACTCTACCTTTCAATGCTGGACTCTACCTTTCCATGCTGGACTCTACCATTCTATGCTGGACTCTACCTTTCTATGCTGGACTCTACCATTCTATTCTGGACTCTACCTTTCTATGCTGGACTCTACCTTTCTATGCTGGACTCTACCTTTCTACCTTTCTATGCTGGACTCTACCTTTCTATGCTGGACTCTACCTTTCAATGCTGGACTCTACCTTTCTATGCTGGACTCTACCTTTCTATGCTGGACTCTACCATTCTATGCTGGACTCTACCTTTCTACCTTTCTATGCTGGACTCTACCTTTCTATGCTGGACTCTACCTTTCTATGCTGGACTCTACCTTTCTACCTTTCAATGCTGGACTCTACCTTTCTACGCTGGACTCTACCTTTCTATGCTGGACTCTACCTTTCTATGCTGGACTCTACTTTTCTATGCTGGACTCTACCTTTCAATGCTGGACTCTACCTTTCTATGCTGGACTCTAGCTTTCTACCTTTCTATGCTGGACTCTACCTTCTATGCTGGACTCTACCTTTCTATGCTGGACTCTACCTTTCTACCTTTCTATGCTGGACTCTACCTTTCTACCTTTCTATGCTGGACTCTACCTTTCTACCTTTCAATGCTGGACTCTACCTTTCTACCATTCAATGCTGGACTCTACCTTTCTATGCTGGACTCTACCTTTCTACCTTTCTATGCTGGACTCTACCTTTCTATGCTGGACTCTACCTTTCTACCTTTCAATGCTGGACTCTACCTTTCTATGCTGGACTCTACCTTTCTATGCTGGACTCTACCTTTCTATGCTGGACTCTACCATTCTATGCTGGACTCTACCTTTCTATGCTGGACTCTACCTTTCTATGCTGGACTCTACCTTTCTATGCTGGACTCTACCTTTCTATGCTGGACTATACCTTTCTATGCTGGACTCTACTGTTCTATGCTGGACTCTACCTTTCTATGCTGGACTATACCTTTCTATGCTGGACTCTACCTTTCTATGCTGGACTCTACCTTTCAATGCTGGACTCTACCTTTCTATGCTGGACTCTACCTTCATGCTGGACTCTACCTTTCTATGCTGGACTCTACCATTCACACACCCACACTCTACCTTCTATGCTGGACTCTACCTTTCTATGCTGGACTCTACCTTTCAATGCCGGACTCTACATTTCTATGCTGGACTCTACCTTTCTACCTTTCTATGCTGGACTCTACCTTTCTATGCTGGACTCTACCTTTCTACCTTTCTATGCTGGACTCTACCTTTCTACCTTTCTATGCTGGACTCTACCTTTCTATGCTGGACTCTACCTTTCTACCTTCCTATGCTGGACTCTACCTTTCTACCTTTCTATGCTGGACTCTACCTTTCTATGCTGGACTCTACCTTTCTACCTTTCTATGCTGGACTCTACCTTTCTATGCTGGACTCTACCTTTCTATGCTGGACTCTACCTTTCTATGCTGGACTCTACCTTTCAATGCTGGACTCTACTTTCTATGCTGGACTCTACCTTTCTATGCTGGACTCTACCTTTCTATGCTGGACTCTACCTTTCTATGCTTGATTCTACCTTTCTACCTTTCTATGCTGGACTCTACCTTTCTATGCTGGACTCTACCTTTCAATGCTGGACTCTACCTTTCCATGCTGGACTCTACCTTTCCATGCTGGACTCTACCATTCTATGCTGGACTCTACCTTTCTATGCTGGACTCTACCATTCTATTCTGGACTCTACCTTTCTATGCTGGACTCTACCTTTCTACCTTTCTATGCTGGACTCTACCTTTCCAGATCTGTCAACTCTCACGCATTCTGCGTGAGTCTCACGCAATCGAGTCCCATCTCACGGTCTCACTCATTGATCAATGATTCTCACGCATTTTCCAAAAAAAACCCTTATATACAACTATTTGCGAAGTCTGACGGTTTCCAGAAAGCGAACCCTACCAATGAAATCGTAACTCTACAAGTATCGGTACATACGGGGTAACGGGGTTAGAAAGTCGCAACTGCGGATAGTCCGGGTATCACGATCGGCGTATGCAATCAAGTCCACCTAATTGAATGTCATCCGGTGTCGGAGGAAAAGAAAGTCGGACGTTTACGAACTTTCGAGTTTGTGACGTGTAAGTATTAACTGTTTCCTGGTGATTATTGCTATTTGCATCATCATCTTACACATTTAACTACCGGCTAAGTGATATAGTTTTGATTTGTCTACACAGAATTTGACAGAAACAGGTTAAATGCAATGCCGAATTATCCAGTAACCGACGGATAACAGTAACCGTGCGTGGTCACAACATTGGTTGGGTACAATTGTTATGGAGAAAAAACAATTTTGTGCTGTTATAGGACCCCCCCTGGCCAATTTTTTTTTGGGTGTGGACTTTGTCCTTTTTTAAAGAATTTTCGGATGTGTGATTTCGCGTGTCGCACAGCGTGGACTTTATTTCATTTCTGTGCCCAACCACGATAGTGGAGGGGCATCTAGGATTACCCTTGTCCGTCTGTCCCGTATTACCCTTGTCCGTCCGTATATTCCATTTCAACTAATATGTTTCAATTATTAGTAGCCATTGGCTACTGCTAGTGCCAACCTAGGTGTCAGAACTAGTTTTGTGTAAAAAACCTCATTTTTTGGTCAAAATATGAGAGAAAAATATACCTCCCAGAAAGCAGGAGAATGCATTTCAGAGGGTCTAGGGGAAAAAACATTTCCGGGGGGGCATGCCCCCGGACCCCCCTAGGAAACTCGCCCCTTCGGGGCTCAATACAAAGTCTCACTCAATTCAATTTCAAAAGGTTGACAGCTCTGCCTTTCTACCTTTCTATGCTGGACTCTACCTTTCTATGCTGGACTCTACCTTTCTATGCTGGACTCTACCATTCTATGCTGGACTCTACCTTTCTATGCTGGACTCTACCTTTCTATGCTGGACTCTACCTTTCTACCTTTCTATGCTGGACTCTACCTTTCAATGCTGGACTCTACCTTTCTACCTTTCAATGCTGGACTCTACCTTTCTATGCTGGACTTTCTATGCTGGACTCTACTTTTCTATGCTGGACTCTACATTTCAATGCTGGACTCTAGCTTTCTACCTTTCTATGCTGGACTCTAGCTTTCTACCTTTCTATGCTGGACTCTACCTTTCTATGCTGGACTCTACCTTTCTACCTTTCTATGCTGGACTCTACCTTTCTACCTTTCTATGCTGGACTCTACCTTTCTACCTTTCAATGCTGGACTCTACCTTTCTACCTTTCAATGCTGGACTCTACCTTTCTATGCTGGACTCTACCTTTCTATGCTGGACTCTACCTTTCTATGCTGGACTCTACCTTTCTACCTTTCTATGCTGGACTCTACCTTTCTATGCTGGACTCTACCATTCTATGCTGGACTCTACCTTTCTACCTTTCTATGCTGGACTCTACCTTTCTATGCTGGACTCTACCTTTCTATGCTGGACTCTACCTTTCAATGCTGGACTCTACCTTTCTATGCTGGACTCTACCTTTCTATGCTGGATTCTACCTTTCTATGCTGGACTCTACCTTTCTATGCTGGACTCTACCATTCTATTACATACATACCTGTCTCACAAACGGTATTCTCACGGTGAGCAAGGTAAGAACCTCTGGCGGTAACGTCTGCGAGAAAACCTGCATTAAATGTGGGCCCTGTCCACATATCACAACAGCATTGGCTAAATGGTCAACACCCTCGTCAAGCTCTGTAAATTAAACAAAGTTACATGTTTTTATATCTCGCATTAATCATTTACTAAACTCACACAGGCTAAGCGTGTAATACTTTCACTTGTCAAAACCAATTTCATATTTTTATATGATGGACTAACACATCTTGGTATGAGTAGAAATTCCAAGTGTTTCATGAAACCGCTGTTTGGTAAATGAAATGTTTCATGTCAATGTGTATGACATCAGCGTTCACTCTGTCTGAATGTTTGTCTGCGCCACTTTCTGTCACCAATTTGAAAAACTTGGAGCCAACTAAGAGCCATATAGTTCACAGATAAATATTTGAAGCCATGTATTTGACCAAACATGAAAAAAAACCAGCGAGAACCCTATGACATGGATGTTGTCAAGTTAGTGTCAACCTTCAAAAAACAAAATGTCACACGCATGGGGAAGCAGTGTGTGAAGTTTTTCGTGTATCCATGTCGCACATACTGGCATATAATTATATACAGGACAAATAATTTCTGAACTTGCAATGGTTTGTTAGTCTATATATTTATAATACGTAAATTCTGGTATAATACAGAGTTATATTGAATAACATTCTGTATATATAACTCCAGAATCTGATGCTGTCTATATACTAATGTGGGTTATATAAAGTATAGTTTTGCACGGAGTTTGCGAAAGGCCCGGAGTTTGCGAAAGGCCCGGAGTTTGCGCCACGCTGGAGCCGTTATGATTGTGCCCTTAGGCAAGGCATTTAAATTCCACATGCCTCTTGGCGATGGATTCCATCAGTAATGAGGCCTCGAGAGTGATTAATATAAGTAGCAAGAACTTGTTTCCCAATCGAGCTAAAATAAATTTGTATAAACTAATTCCAGACCTTGATCGACTGAAAATTAAAAGGGGTCATCAAAGTGGTCTATAAGAGGGCTTCAAAAACTCTTTCAAACCTCACATCAGTCATGGTACTTGGATTACAACAAAATAAAGATTGTTTCAGTAATTCATTTTTCACCACAATGCTACAGTAATCATGGTAAATCGTGGATCGGTTCAGGAGAAGTTCCTGAGTAACTGTCTAATACAACTTACGTCCGTTTGAAAGTAAGATTTCCCCGAGCTGGATCTCCTGCATGAAATACTGCTGACACGCTTCCTGGTTGTCCGGGTCTGGGAACTATAACACACAACCGATAGGCAATTTCAAACAAGTCATACAAAATGGACAATCCATATTGATATACATTCAAACCTGTTAGTGCTCACCTCTATTATGTGTGTGTTTTACGTTAATTTAACGTAGCTACTGGTTACCCATATGAGCGACTCCGCCTGAAGAGATTAGTCATAGGTTTTTGGAAGATAGTGCAATGATGGGACGTTAAACTGAGGTCTCGTGTCGGTGCTTTACACCGTGCATGTAAAAGAACCAGAGGAGACTCTGGAATGGGTCTGTCTGTATCTTGCACTATCCTCCAAAATCTAAAATGACTAAGCTCTTCAGGAAGCGGCGTTCATATGGGCAACCGGTAGTGACGATAAATAAACATAAAACACACACTCGCAAAGTAGCACACAAAGTAGCACACAAAGTAGCACACAAATGAGCATTTTGCTGCATATTACAATTTACACGATATAAAGAATCATCATTAACTTGATTTAAACGATTACCTTTGTTGTTGTTGCAGATCCACCCCTCGATGTCTGGTTACTTGCTGACCTTTTCCTCCCTGAAAGTAATTATTAAATTTATTAATAAGATAGTAACATCGTTCGCACTAGGAGTAGTTTCGCCATAGTTTCCCGTTCGCCCCGGGTCGCCTATATATTATAATTATATTCAATGTACATGTAGGGGTGCAAGTCAAAACGGCCCTGCTGGAAAAGTAGAACATTGGAATATTTTAACAATATATACATAGCTTGTCACTTACATTTACCATTACCTATCTACTACCTAGGGCGAAACGACACAGTACGAAACGACCCGGTGTGAACCTCGGAAATATTGATTGGAAAACTACTAGCATAATCCCTGGCAAAACTAACATCAAACATCAAGAACTCTTAGACATAATTGCAGACCACTCGCTGAACCATATTGTAGACAAACCAACTCGAAACGACAAAACATTAGACCTGATTCTCACAAACTATCCGTCCATTATAGATCATTTAGAAACCATTCCCCAAATCGGTGAAGCTGATCATGATATTCTATGTCTTGAAAGTAATACCTCCCTACGTCGATGTAAATCCCCTCCACGGGAAGTACTAAAGTATTCTAAAGCAGACTGGGACAAAATCAATCTAGACTTAGAAGAAACATACCAGAAAATTCAAGAAACTCAAAACACACAAGATATCAACTATATTTGGAACACATTTAAAAATGATCTTCAGGCTTCCATCTCGAAAAATATTCCAACTAAATTAATAAAACCTGACAACAAACTT
Organism: Archivesica marissinica; assembly: GCA_014843695.1. Lineage (NCBI taxonomy): Eukaryota > Metazoa > Mollusca > Bivalvia > Venerida > Vesicomyidae > Archivesica > Archivesica marissinica. The sequence goes on from CM026404.1 coordinate 3,071,682, forward strand.
CCCTGGATAACAAATGAACTCAGAAAGAAAATGAAAAACTATAGACGTAAATTCTCAAGAAGCAAACAAAACCACAACCATAATCAACAGAAGCACCTAAAAAGCGAAATTCAAAAAGAACAAAGGCAGGCATATTGGAAATATATTGAAAACATGATATTTGACATACCGATTCCGGAACAAGATAGCCCAGCCTTCACAAAAACTCCAAACAATTTATTCTCGTACATAAAAACCCAAAAAACTGAAAGTCAAATTATACGGCATTCTCAAATCAACCGCAACCGATAAATCCAACATACTCAATAAACAATTCCAAAAAGCTTTTACCCCTGTCACAAATGACGATATACCTGACAAAGGCCCAGGCCCTCATCCACAAATGAAAGACATCTCAATCACTGAAAATGGAGTTAAAAAGTTACTGAAAAATATCAAACCACATAAAGCCGCTGGACCGGACAAACTACAAAGTAAAATCTTAAAAGAATGTAGCACCTCCATATCACCAATTCTTACCAACATTTTTCATAAATCTCTCTCACTTGGCGAAATCCCTACAGACTGGAAGCAAACGTATGTCCTGTATTTAAAAAAGGCGACAAGCATGATGCGATCAATTACAGACCAATTTCACTCACATGTATTTGTTGCAAGCTCCTCGAACATATTATCTCAAGTAATGTAATGTCACACCTAGAAAACAATAATATCCTCTATGATCTACAACATGGCTTTCGATCATCCCGTTCCTGCGAATCACAGCTAATTTCATTTCTCCAAAACCTAACGGAATCTAACAACAAACATATTCAAACCGACGTCATCATTATGGATTTTGCGAAAGCATTTGACAAAGTTTCTCACCGTCACCTCCTCTACAAACTACAATTCTACGGTATCAATTGTAATGCTCTTCATTGGATATCTGACTTCTTGAGAGATAGGACCCAGACAGTTGTCCTGGAAGGGGAACATCAGACACTGTACCAGTCACATCCGGAGTACCCCAGGGGCCTATCCTCTTTCTTATCTATATAAATGACTTCCCTGAATACCTCAATCACAGTACCCTTAGACTATTCGCAGATGACAGCATTATATATAAAGAAATTAACAACACTTCTGATGCAAAACTCTTACAATCTGACCTAGAAGCTGCTGGTAGATGGGAGCAGGATTGGCTCATGAATTTTCACCCTGATAAATGTAATGTTCTAAATGTCACACATAAAAGAAACCAAGTTAAATTTACATACAAACTTCACAACCACCCCCTTGAAATTGTCGAACATGCAAAATATTTAGGCCTCACTTTACAGAATAACTTAAAATGGGATAAGCATATAAACTCTATAACAAGCAAAGCTAATCAGTCACTAGGATTCCTCCGCAGAAATTTAAAAATCAACTCTACCAAAGTATAAGACCATGCTTATAAAGCCCTCGTCAGACCCAAACTAGAATACTCCTCTTCTGTTTGGGACCCACATACCAAAAGCCAAATTGAAAAAGTACAACGCCGTGCAGCCCGCTATACATCCAAGCGCTACCACAATACAAGTTCTGTAACTGACATGCTCACTACCCTCAACTGGCCCACCTTGGAAATTCAGAGAATCCGTACCAGACTCATCATGTTTTATAAGATCATACACCACGTAGTTGCCATTCAACCACCCTGTAATCTAATTATTCCTTCAGACCCCAGAACCAGGCACAGTAACACCTATACCTACAAACATATTCATGCAGCTAAAGACTCGTACAAATACTCTTTCTATCCTAGAGCCGTCACTCAGTGGAACATGCTACCGCCCACCATATATGCCGTAGACACAGTGGACGCCTTCAAGGCCCTGATCCCTGTATCTGTCCTCACCCCAATATATTTTGCATAAATTGCCACAATTATGTACATAGTTTTATAAAAAAACACTTAAAAATATATCTAAAAATATGTCTATTCACTGTATCCTTTCTAATGAGCACTTTCTGATCAAGCACGTAACTAACAATTTTTATTACGGCGCCAGCAACTAATCTTCATAAGTGAAATAGTGCTGTTTAAACAAAGAAGAAGAAGAACAGGTATTTAGGGCAAAATGAACCAACACCTGAGAAAGTTGTCAATCATTTACGGATGTTGGAGAATTGAGTATTGGTTCTTACCCAGGAATTGAGGGTGGTCTACTCTCAGCCACAACAGATTGACCTCCCAATAATAATCAGGAAATGTCATTGATGGACAGTATTAGAAATGGAACACATGTTCATAGCATATATCCCGGCGTGACGAGTTTTCGCCCAGAACAGATTTTCGCCTAACTGTGGGAATAGCAAGTCGCGAGAGATCACGCAATATTTCACGCTCCAGTTACCGGAATTATAAATAAACATACCGTGTGCATTTCCAATCTATTTCTAACTGATCATAATATATCAGACAAGGTAAATTAGCGGTGAAAACTTTAAACCTACCCCAGTTTTCACTAATTTCACTATATCCGTTTTATGTCATCATATAAATATCATTTTTTAAAGAAATTGGCAATTTTTTCTCCAAAATGACATATGCATCGTCTGCCACGCCAGTATATTTACGAATAAAAATGTCATTATAGTCTCACTGCTCCGTGTTTATGAGTTATGTCCGTTATTACACACAAGGGGTCCTTATGCATAATATTGATTTTCACCGTTTTTCACCTTCAGGTCCATGTGTTTTCACAGAGGTTCTCCAACTGATATACATGGTTGTGTAAACCTAGTTATTCTATGTTAGGCACCGTGTGATGTGTTCGATGGATGGGTCCAGTTACGGTTCTGCACCCAGTCAGAGTAATTAGGAGGGGCGACGACTTCTTATGCCTCGTGTGTTTGTCTCTAAGTTAAACTAAATTAGTGTTTTAGATACAGTATATAGACAAAATGCTCTCCAACAAATGAATTTTGAGTGAAAATGATCAAACAATCGGTTTTCTTCGAGATTTTGGGGAATGAAAGGTAAAATATTGTTTATTTGGTGACATAAAATTGTTTGCAGTGTATGACAATTCTAAACCTATAGGAGTCCGTTATGTACTACGTCGTCGAAAACCAGTAACACCGGGATATCTCAATATCTATTCTGTATTCAGGTCATCATAAAATATGTGTCTGTGTGAGGTATAATCAGGAAAATATAGCAATGTAATATAAAAAAATAATGCCATCAGTTCACGATGTATGTAAAGACCACCAAAACGATGTATTAATTAATGTGTTGTACGTTTTATGATGACAGTACGAATAGTTTTGAGTACGACAGATCACAATTCCACGACAAAACTTACGTTCTTTTAATTTCTGTCTAAATTCTGGATCATTTCTTCTCTTTTTGTCAAAATATATGCAATAACCTACGAAACAAATGCCTGCGCCAGCCGCTACAATACCTAACGATGATTTTGACAGCATTTTTGTTTGTATCAAAACGTGATTCTCTGTCAAAATATAAACCGGAAGTACAGTAATGATTAGTAAATAAATCTATAATATTGTCGCACATGTTCTTCTCATATTTCAGTTTTGTTTTTATATCCAAGTTAGCTTATTTATATACTAATTAAAACTGACACATAAGAATATGGACTTCAAGCGCCACATGTTAACAATATTTGACTCGAGGATGGTAGCGACTTGGGTTACTGTGCACGATTTATTTGTTGGGTATGAGCTTATGAAGACTTGCATGCCCCCGAAGCTCGTTCACCCATACATGCTTGACCCCGATGTGTTCCCAGCCGGCAGCCGTTTACTCCGCCCGACTTAAATTCTGTTTTACTTGAAGCCAAAGTGGTAAATTTACTCTCAGAATAGAGATTTGTCTCACTTTATAAACAAAGAATTAAAACCAAAACATATTGAGGTGTGACATGACCAGAATTTTAAGAGGATATTTGTTTGCTTCAGTGTATGATCAAATGGACCAAAATAGTTTTCTATTTTCATTAGATCAGTATTGTAAACCAACGAATATTCTCTCTATTTTACGCTGATGATAGAACACATGACCGCATGAAAGACGTTATGAACGAATGACGGCATTTTGTATACTTTGTGTGAAGTTTCAATCATATATATTTAGTGATTACTGAGAACTGAAAGTACAAGCAAAACCTTTACCGAAAATGTAAGGCCAACAATGAGGGGTGTCCGTTATTGATTGGTTCAGGCCTCAAATCAGTTGCCCCTCACCGATGTAGGTTCGAATCTCACTTGGTGTGTCGAATTGTTTCGTGTGAGGTAGTTATACACCACGAATGTAGTGTCATTGAGCAAGGCACCTCACACACATTGCTTAGTATTGGTTAATCGCTTAGGTCGGCTAAGCCTGCCCAGGGGAAATGTCTAGGTCCCCGAGAGGGGTTTGACATTAATGGAACATACATATACAGCTTGCTTACTCTATTCAGAATATATGATTATCTATCTAGGTTCGTTAGGGCCGTGACTAATGTTGCTAGAACTTGTGGTCTGACCAGTTTGCCTTTATTTAATTTGTCATGTTTGTATTCACATGTATATGTAAAACGAATCGAGCAATAAAATATGATCTAGGTTACTGCTTTATCTTAGTTTAAACACTATACTTTATCTTAGGGTTCTATGTTAAATGTCTTCTATTCCCAGATATGTGTCAGGAAGGAATAAGTGTATATGGCATTGGGTTCGGTACCGTGCAATAGTTGAGGCTTTCTTATAAAGAAGAGTGACATAACTCTGTAACTCCTGCCACGATGCTACACGCACATCAAACGTTACTGAGGAAGTTCATGATATTATTCGATTACGTGGTTGAACTGTTCATAAAGGTCAAATTAAATTCTCGTAATTTCTCGTTCAAATATCACATGACGAGAATTCTAAAGAGAGCACAACCGAACTAGCAACCTGAAATAGGAGAAAATCGAAGAAAAAGTCATATTATAAGCACATTTTACCCCAATGTTTTGTCTGGATCTAGTATAGTTCATGAGACAATACAGCACATTCAAGGGATTCAACGTTTGAAGCCCAGTTTCACGTCGGAGACACTAAGGAACTCGCGAAATGGTTTCTACGGATTTGCCAAACATGAGACGATAGCCATGTTCTGAGAGTTTGAAGGGCCGTTTTCTTCCCTTTTACGAGGACTGTGTGAGTCCTATAAAAGACAATTATGACTTCAAAGTCAGGGATCACAGACAGAATTGACCCTTTTATGAATAAAGCTTCAATTAAGTCAAAGAAGCAAAAGCGATCTCAGGGTTCATCTCATTACAGAACTAAAAATGCTCCAGAATTGCAAGCATTACCTCATTTGAAAGGTACAACAACGTTTTATATTCTTTTGGAATTGTGATCATCTGTGTATATTAGGAACCTTCATTGTATTAGTGATAACATCGGCATGTTCGTTTCATGTGAGACTGCCGAGAGGCCCAGAATGTGTGCTAGCTAAGAGTGTGCACTTAGATTGCACATTGCCTCTTTCTGGGTGGATTGCATCTGGATGGAAGTGTCCCAAGAAAAGAAAGGGTCCTACCATTAGTCATCTATTGTTGTTTTTGCGATTAATGTATGAAATTAAATACGACTGTTGCAGCATAACACTTAACTACTCAATGTATGCCAAGATATATCTTTGCAGATGATACTGCAGTCTATCTATCAGTGACATCTGCAAATGAATCGGTCACACTCCAAAACGATCTTAAGAGATTAGAAGAGTTGGAGTGGGACATGGAATTTAACCCCTCCAAATGTCAAGTTATCCATGTCACCAGAAGGAAACATCCTATTCCCAGCAAATATAAACTCCATGAAGTCCTACTTGAGTCGGTCACCTCAGCCAAATACCTTGGCGTGGATATCTCAAATAACCTGTCGTGGGACACTCACATAAAAAGGTCAACAAAGAAAGCAAACCAAACATTAGGTTTTCTACGTAGAAACCTCCAGGTCAAATCTGAACCCCTTAAGTCCATAGCTTACTAGACACTAGTGAGACCCCAGCTTGAATATGGCTCCGAGATCTGGTCGCCCCATACCCAAACATTGATAGACCAAATTGAAGGTGTCCAGCGAAGAGCAGCCATTTGGATAAAGGCTGACTTCTATCGTACCTCTAGTGTTACAGACATGCTACATTCCCTAAATCTACGCAGACTAGATCAACGGCGTATTGACAATAGGTTATCCCTTATGTATAAAATTCATAATGATCTTGTTGCTATTCCCATTGAAAATTACCTAGTTCCTCTCCCGTCCTGCTCGCCATTGCCATTCCTTAAGCTATAGGTTAATTACAGCAACTACAGACTACTACAAGTTTTCCTTTTTTCCAAGAACACTCTACCATTGGAACCACCTCCCTCCTGACATTGTCCATCTCCCTACCATAGAGCAATTCAATACGGCAGTTTGCCATATTGAACATGCCAGTCCCTAATTTTTAAACTTTTACCACAACTTATTTTCATTACCTTCTTAAATTATACTTTTAACTACTCATACTTTTAACTTCTTTGCGGTTTTTGACGCGCAACATGTCTACGTCCCCGCGAGGGGTTCGACATTAGCGGAAGATAGATAGATAGATAGTGAGCATACATGTATTTTAATGTTTTATTATATGAAAACACATATATAAGAAATATGCGTCATTTGAATCAATGTATAGAACTAAGCTTAATACTGAAGTGTCTTGCTGGTTGAGCTAAATTTAGTATAAAAATACTGAAATTAGGAATGGCAACAACAGACGGGTCTATTGTACAGTGGTAACACAATGGACTGATAATCCAGGAATTGCAGGTTTGATCCCACATCTGACCCTAATAAAATTAAGTCTTTCAGATGGGACTTTAAACCAAGGTCTGGTGTCGATGCTATACACTGTGATGAAACTACGTAAACGAACCAGATGAGACTGGAATGGGTCTTTGTCTGTATCATTGTGTACATTATCTTCTAAAAATCTAAAATTACCAATCTCTTCAGGAGGCGTCGCTCATATGGACAACCGGTAGCGACAATAAATAAATGTAAAACACACATGGCAAACAGATTGTATTAGGCGCAAGTGCATTTTATTAGTGTACGGTACTACAACTACGGAAATGGATAAAAAGTGCAGCGATAATCACATTCGCCCGACAAGCCCATAGAACACATGCAATTTTTCCTCACATCAATGGCGCACTAGATTAAACACTGTGCAAGAGTAATTTACTCCAATATTTATATTAGTTGCTATAATCGGGATCACCATTGTCATTGAATAGCAATTTATGGAGACAAAACTACTCCAAATCTTGGGGTGGGGGTCTATCCAAAATAGCCGAGTCTATATATAGATGAAAACTCATACACCTCCAAACCAGATCTTTGTAACATATTTCCACAAGACTATCTCTCCACCCAAATGCTGCCGCATCACCCACCCGCTCAAGGGCTATGAATTTAGCCGCATCATAAGCTGGTTATCTGCTGAACTGGAGTAGACGGGTTACCTGTGATCACTCGAAATTTACGATTTTTTGAATATTCAGAGTTTATGGAATTTGGTGCATGTTGTTGTAGGGGGATTATCCCAGATATTCGTGGAAGTACATTACATGCCAGATAGAACCCACAAAACCGTTACGTGCCACGCGAGTTTGGTTGTATTTCATTTGTTATAAAATGATCCAAAGTCGGGATTATTTTCCTGAGGCAGTTTCCTGCCGACAGTGGGAGACAAATCACCGTGTCACTTTGTGGCAAATGAGTCGTATTTCGCTAAGTACCTGGATAATTGGATGGTGTTAATTTTCAGCTTTTGGGCGTTCTAAGGCATCCTGGTCCAAGATTATCTTATACCATCATCCTAAATAAGATATTTCCCGTTGTTCACCTTTTATATATACAAACGCGTGATTGTACTATTGGTGATTTTTTAAAATAATTTTTAAAACAAGTAATTGCACACTGTGTATGTAGCAAAATCAATTTTCTAGAAACAAACATGGAAATTCCATATCTATTTTTAGAGACGCACCTGTTGTAATGTTAAGAAGCTCAGAAGCGGTTACATCCCTTATAGATTAATTAATTAATAAGTTTATTGGCAATTTAGTGCCTCAGGGGGACATCTGACTTGATTAATGTATGGCTTTGTGATTAATGGACAATAGGGGTAAATTAACCCGGATCATGGATTGTTAGCAAATACATACACCTTATCGAGGGCTTATATTTACAGTACATGTCCAACAAACATTTCAAAATCCGCGAGGCTCCGCAGATGCAATTTCCGCGGTCAGGAAATTTCTGTCCACGGACGGCTACTCACACCGCGGACATAATGAAATAACCACCGCGGAAACAATTATTGTATCGCTGCCCTCAAGCTATAATGCCACAGACAAAAATAACTAGCTCCATGTTGCACAGGTAAATTATAAAACATGGTTCATTTGATAAAAATGCTTTGGATCGCGGAATATCATCTCAATCCATAGCATTCCAAGAACAACATTGTTTACCTCTCACAATGTGCATGACAAAATCAATGCAATATCATGACAGCCTACCTACTGGTCATTCCAAGAACAACATTGTTTACCTCTCACAATGTGCATGACAAAATCAATGCAATATCATGACAGCCTACCTACTGGTCATTCCAAGAACAAAATTGTTTACCTCTCACAATGTGCATGACAAAATCAATGCAATATCACGACAGCCTACCTACTGGTCATTCCAAGAACAACATTGTTTACCTCTCATAATGTGCATGACAAAATCAATGTAATATCACGACAGCCTACTTACTGGTCATTCGCAAACAATTGTCCAAGATCTCGTGTGAATTTTTAGTTGTTGACAATTTATACAATATGTAGGTGTAAACAATAAGCACTTGTTTGCAAATATAATTAAGTGTGATATTTGGGGTTTATTTGCACTAATCAAAGGTGATAATTACTCGAGCGTGTAAGGCATTGCACAGGGAAATAATACTTCACACTATCGTACAGCGAAGGCACCACCCAGTAACATGCCATATATATAATATTGACCGACATCAAATGATTATGCCTTGCCGAATTCATCTGTCAATCATAAAAGTTGCTTGTGAACAAATTAACAGGTGGATATAGTAATATCATCCAGTCCGAGATGTTGCAGCTCAAAATTGGGTGTAACCTTTCATTGTCGCAAGTCGTGAGCAATACCACAGGGATTCGGCGTATATAAATACCACAGGGATTCGGCGTATATAAATACCACAGGGATTCAGCGTATATAAATACCACAGGGATTCAGCGTATATAAATACCACAGGGATTCAGCGTATATAAATAGTACAGGGATTCGGCGTATATAAATAGTACAGGGATTCGGCGTATATAAATAGTACAGGGATTCGGCGTATATAAATACCACAGGGATTCAGCGTATATAAATAGTACAGGGATTCGGCGTATATAAATACCACAGGGATTCAGCGTATATAAATAGTACAGGGATTCGGTGTATATAAATACCACAGGGATTCAGCGTATATAAATACCACAGGGATTCGGCGTATATAAATACCACAGGGATTCGGCGTATATAAATACCACAGGGATTCGGCGTATATATATACCACAGGGATTCGGCGTATATAAATACCACAGGGATTCGGCGTATATATATACCACAGGGATTCAGCGTATATATATACCACAGGGATTCGGCGTATATAAATACCACAGGGATTCGGCGTATATAAATAGTACAGGGATTCGGCGTATATAAATAGTACAGGGATTCGGCGTATATAAATAGTACAGGGATTCAGCGTATATAAATACCACAGGGATTCAGCGTATATAAATACCACAGGGATTCAGCGTATATAAATACCACAGGGATTCGGCGTATATAAATACCACAGGGATTCGGCGTATATAAATAGTACAGGGATTTGGCGTATATAAATACCACAGGGATTCAGCGTATATAAATCACAGGGATTCGGCACGTTTGGGGGTACTAGTATATATATTTAAGTACAGGGATTCTACTCTGTGGGATGTCAGATTTCGCATCGATCAGTAAAATGGCCCTATCTGAAACAATTTTGTACAAAGCTGTCCAAATATAACGCCTATCCCGAGTCTTTATATTGTTCTTCAAATAAAACACGACTTTAAGCTGCATGCATGTATACTTTGCAAACAATTGCCACATACATTGGCCATAGCAGGTCACATTTCCATACTAGGACACGGGTTCTGTCAGCAACAAAAAAAATCTTCGACGGGAGAGTTTTAACTGTGAATAACATTATCAATAAAATGTGTTTCCACTAACCTGTATGTTTATTCGGCAAAAATGTACGTCAAAAAGAGATTTCGTAGCATTTTCAATTTGTTTTGAAAAATTCTAAAGCGGCGCAATTCGCGTTGAAACGAGCGTTCTGATTGGATTATGATTGTTCTTCATATATAAAAAAACATCTTGTTACATTCTAATAATCCAATCAGAACGCTCGTTTCAACGCTGGTTTCAACGCGAATTGCGCCGCTTTAGAATTTTTCAAAACAAATTGAAAATGCTACGAAATCTCTTTTTGACGTACATTTTTGCCGAATAAACATACAGGTTAGTGGAAACACATTTTATTGATAATGTTATTCACAGTTAAAACTCTCCCGTCGAAGATTTTTTTTGTTGCTGACAGAACCCGTGTCCTAGTATGGAAATGTGACCTGCTATGGCCAATGTATGTGGCAATTGTTTGCAAAGTATACATGCATGCAGCTTAAAGTTGTGTTTTATTTGAAGAACAATATAAAGACTCGGGATAGGCGTTATATTTGGACAGCTTTGTACAAAATTGTTTCAGATAGGCCATTTTACTGATCGATGCGAAATCTGACATCCCACAGAGTAGAATCCCTGTACTTAAATATATATACTAGTACCCCCAAACGTGCCGAATCCCTGTGATATAAATAGACAGGGATTTGGCGTATATAAATACCACAGGGATTCGGCGTATATAAATACCACAGGGATTCGGCGTATATATATACCACAGGGATTCGGCGTATATAAATACCACAGGGATTCGGCGTATATATATACCACAGGGATTCAGCGTATATATATACCACAGGGATTCGGCGTATATAAATACCACAGGGATTCGGCGTATATAAATAGTACAGGGATTCGGCGTATATAAATAGTACAGGGATTCGGCGTATATAAATAGTACAGGGATTCAGCGTATATAAATACCACAGGGATTCAGCGTATATAAATACCACAGGGATTCAGCGTATATAAATACCACAGGGATTCGGCGTATATAAATACCACAGGGATTCGGCGTATATAAATAGTACAGGGATTTGGCGTATATAAATACCACAGGGATTCAGCGTATATAAATCACAGGGATTCGGCACGTTTGGGGGTACTAGTATATATATTTAAGTACAGGGATTCTACTCTGTGGGATGTCAGATTTCGCATCGATCAGTAAAATGGCCCTATCTGAAACAATTTTGTACAAAGCTGTCCAAATATAACGCCTATCCCGAGTCTTTATATTGTTCTTCAAATAAAACACGACTTTAAGCTGCATGCATGTATACTTTGCAAACAATTGCCACATACATTGGCCATAGCAGGTCACATTTCCATACTAGGACACGGGTTCTGTCAGCAACAAAAAAAAATCTTCGACGGGAGAGTTTTAACTGTGAATAACATTATCAATAAAATGTGTTTCCACTAACCTGTATGTTTATTCGGCAAAAAACTTCGACGGGAGAGTTTTAACTGTGAATAACATTATCAATAAAATGTGTTTCCACTAACCTGTATGTTTATTCGGCAAAAATGTACGTCAAAGATTTCGTAGCATTTTCAATTTGTTTTGAAAAATTCTAAAGCGGCGCAATTCGCGTTGAAACGAGCGTTCTGATTGGATTATGATTGTTCTTCATATATAAAAAAACATCTTGTTACATTCTAATAATCCAATCAGAACGCTCGTTTCAACGCGAATTGCGCCGCTTTAGAATTTTTCAAAACAAATTGAAAATGCTACGAAATCTCTTTTTGACGTACATTTTTGCCGAATAAACATACAGGTTAGTGGAAACACATTTTATTGATAATGTTATTCACAGTTAAAACTCTCCCGTCGAAGATTTTTTTTGTTGCTGACAGAACCCGTGTCCTAGTATGGAAATGTGACCTGCTATGGCCAATGTATGTGGCAATTGTTTGCAAAGTATACATGCATGCAGCTTAAAGTTGTGTTTTATTTGAAGAACAATATAAAGACTCGGGATAGGCGTTATATTTGGACAGCTTTGTACAAAATTGTTTCAGATAGGGCCATTTTACTGATCGATGCGAAATCTGACATCCCACAGAGTAGAATCCCTGTACTTAAATATATATACTAGTACCCCCAAACGTGCCGAATCCCTGTGATATAAATAGTACAGGGATTTGGCGTATATAAATACCACAGGGATTCAGCGTATATAAATACCACAGGGATTCGGCGTATATAAATACCACAGGGATTCGGCGTATATAAATACCACAGGGATTCGGCGTATATAAATACCACATGGAATCTACTTATGTGGGATATCAGAATAATGTTATTTTACCGTTCATACAGTAAACGCCAGACGGAAACTGCAACACGCTTGAGAGTGGTCGTTATTCGTTTGTCACAAAATTCCTCTATAAATTGAACGGAATAAAACGGACCAAAAACAAACAATGATGGAATGATTAATTGCCTGAGGCAATTTCCCTCAGACTGCGAAATCAAATTGCCATGTCCATTTGTGACGAAATGAATTGAGTTTCGCAGGTACCTGGATCATCGGTCCAGTGTTATTAGTGTTAATTTTCGGGTTCCAGTGGATGTTGAAAATTATACTGATCAGAAGTTATTTTATACCTAGCTCAATACATTATGTCCCGTTGGTCACCATGAATATATATAAACACTCGCGTGATATATCTCTCCAATATGGGCATGCAACAATGTTTCTATGTCATGCTAATTCGTCTTTTCCAAAAATCTATGTACATGTATTGTATAGCGGCTGTAGTTCTATCCTGGAAGGCTGGATCATGTATGTAGACGTGTCAAATGTCATGTATTTGCAGAATGCATATCTAAAACATACTCCCATGTGTCAATAATATCAGCATTTACATGTGAAAGTGACATGAATGATCCAAAAAGGCATGGTCGTTTATTAGCCAGATATTTATAAACGCTGAACCTTCATGTGGGACCGTTTACAAACATTGTCGGGCAAAATGTTTTGAAGTTCGCTGGCTAGTGCATCAATTATTGTTCTCCGCTTGTGCCTGTCATTCAGACTGCATTACTCAGTTTGTAGCACATGTACGGTCATGTAATTATGAGCAAGCGTGTCATCACCTGTATTTGATGCATAGAGACAAACCCAAACAATGTTTCACACCTCTGAGTCTGTGTCATTTGTGTTTGAATTTATTAATTGATTGAAAATTAAACAGTGATATGGAGTACATATATACCGTAATATTTTATTTGAGAACAAATACAGAATAGACTTGTACATGGTACATCGCCATAAACATACAATATAATGGAACTTGCTAATTTTATATTCTAATACGTTGTTATCCCTATTTTTTTAAACCAAAACTGTTACCAACCGGTGCAGTGTACAGGTATGAGGCCACGTCGATTCGTCACTAAGGTTATCTATCTTTAGGCAACCTTTTGTGCCGGATCGCCGCAACAGAAGTTAATTGGGTCCGCCAGAGTTGTTTGACATTTTGCTTTGCGAAGACGCTGGGAGTTTGATTAGTCCATCTGGTGTGTACTGTATCTTGCATTGAAATTAAACAGTATAATTAATGGCTTACACCGTTGCATAAAGTTTCTTGTGATTTCTAATAATCCAATTGGATCACTAGTTTCAACGACAGACAAACAAATTGTAATATTTTACGATTTTATTTATATCTGCTTTGAGGCACCGAATCCCTGTGAACACTACTAGTAATTGCAACGGCTGTCGGCACTTCAAATAATTCCTGTCTACAGAATGATGCGGCGATACCGTTTGATCATGGCAAATATGAAACGGCTCCAAGGACTACACTTGCAACAACAATATATTTTGTTTTTTGTTGATAATTTTCGCACGTTTTTGCGACATTTTTAATTGAGAAGTGTCATGGGATGCCTTTTACACAGTCGAAGTGACATAACACGGAAACTACGGACTGGCAGTTCTATTTGCGGGTATGATGTAATGTGTCGCTGTCAGATTGTCGATAATACACACATGTACATTATTTAATATTGTGCATAGTAAATAAGGAATCGGTTTGGAATCTTACCGGTAACAAATTGTGTGTGTGTTTAAATTAGGGATGGCAATGTACATAGTATTCGAACAGATCCAGGTGTGAACACCTGCTAATGAACAAAGGCATATGTGATGACACGTTGCTCAAATACATGTCTAATTGACGGACACACTATTGAATTTGAGTGCAACCATTGATTGAGCTAATAATAACTTATATTTCACTGTACTGTATTATTTCACCAAGTAAATATCGGCAACAAAATGACTCGGGGGGGGGTTTCCCATGTACCGTATTCTTCCACCACAGACCACAGGGGATATTCTGATATTTGTCTGTGGTGTCGATCCGTGAGAAATGCATCTCCCCCATAGTAAAGTGGAAATAGAAGTCTGCGTGGACCTGTACTTTACCAATTTATGTTTGTTAGAAAAATGTATTTGACTGATTTGTTGGTTTTTTCAACAATTTTCTGTACCAATTTTTTATGACTGGTTGCTACAACCAGTTCGCCAGTTTAAAATTTAGCAGCCCTGATATATATATATATGTAAAATTATTCCTCTTTTTCCGATAAATATATAAACCTCTCCGCACTTCGCATACAATTGTGTAAACCCGTAAATTTATACCATGTCACACTCGCAGGTATGTACATGTAGGTTCAGTTTTCCTATACCATGTCACACTCGCAGGTATGTACATGTAGGTTCAGTTTTCCTATACCATGTCACACTCGCAGGTATGTACATGTAGGTTCAGTTTTCCTATTCCATGTCACATTCGCAGGTATGTACATGTAGGTTCAGTTTTCCTATACCATGTCACACTCGCAGGTATATACATGTACCGTATTTAGCTATGTATAGTGCGCACATTTCTTACTGAAATCCTCATCCATTTTATTTACTGCGCATTATACACCAGTACAGACATCAGGACAATATTTCGTGAAATTCGACCCGAACGGGCACCAGTCATTCTATAATTTGTTACATTCGACAAACGTTATAAACTAGCTATTAAAACCAGTTGCCGATAGTCTATATAAATAAATGAAATGAATAAGACCACAAAATTAGCATATATTGCGTTTATTTTGGCAAACTTTGAAGAATTTAATTGAAATTAGTAAATGCATTAAAAATGGCGATTTGATAACATCACATGGTTTTATCGTATGTAATATTTCCCGTACTTTTCGCGTACTTCGCCGCATAAAGCGACGCTGCAATCGTACGATATCATAGAGATAAAGAAACTTTGTAATAATAGTTTATTTGATTTAATATACCGTATGTTTTTAAATACGACATGATTAAAGACACGATGTGTTGGTTATTTTTACGGGAAATATTTACTATGTACAATGCATTGCATAAAAAAAACACTTTTTTGGCTTCAGTATTTCAATTGTTTGTAGCGATAATTAATTTCGACAAACCTTTCACAATGGGTCCCAGTTAATTAGGTAGGCTACATGCCTGAGTGCGTTACCGTTCCTCGATGAGGTATCTCGAGTGATTAATATAAGTTGTAAAAATCACGGAGCACAATTTTTAGGGATTCTTGAGAAATGTTAAATTTTGACTTGGAAAATTGCGTTTTTCACGTGCGCAGTATACATCGGAACTCAGTTTTCCCCCCCGATTTTCGTACCAAATCGTGGGTGCGCATTATACACGATAGCGCACTATACATAGCTAAATACGGTAGGTTCAGTTTTCCTATACCATGTCACACTCGCATGTATATACATGTAGGTTCAGTTTTCCTATACCATGTCACACTCGCAGGTATGTACATGTAGGTTCAGTTTTCCTATTCCATGTCGCATTCGCAGGTATGTACATGTAGGTTCAGTTTTCTTATTCCATGTCACACTCGCTTGATTGGATAGTAGATTGGTGTTGATTCGGTAGTTGGTAGATCTCTGCAATACGTTATACGGCCAAATCAAGAAAATACGGACACCGTAGCAGGTTTATATTAGATTTAGTTTTCCAATTGTGTAGTAAATGTGTACTGTAGCAAATGAATTGTTGTAGTGAAACAACTTCAATAATCAGCTTAAATACTGGAATCTGATTTGAGTTATCAGAACCAGACTTAACAATCGACACTATTTTAATGAATAAGCAGAAAATCAATTGCTACGGCTGTGCCATTAATTGCACAATTCTCAAGTGATTCATCAGGAAGATCAGGTACAATGTACGTGATTTGACTCGAGGAATTGAGTCTGTTGGCTAGTGCACTGGAATTTCATGTCTTTGTGCCTCTGGTATCAGCCAGGATTGTTTTGTCTGTCCATGCATACATTGTCTACCAGTCATAACTCCACCTTCGCTTCTCTTCACATAACTATTTTACAATATAGCGCATCTGAACCTGTTGTTCTCGTCTCCTCCAGTTTTTCCGATTGCCTTGTGATTAGACATTTCTTCAGCATCAAGTGGATGTCCAGAGTACTAATTTTCAGAATTATCAAATGCTTTTTGAATTTGTCGTCTTGTGCATTGGACTATATTACAATATAGTGGACCTGAAACGTGTGGTTTTAACTCGTACATATTTCATCTAACTGAAGAGAGACTAGATAGATGTACATCTTTGATATAAAGTGGATAAACACCTATTGTTAGGATATATGAGATCTGATAACATGATCTCGTGTTGTGCCCTCTTTGGGATACAGTCTACATCCGTTATGTCAAATATCGGTTATGTCAAATTCCCCTGGTTATCTCGAGGTCGGATCAAAGTCCCGTTTCAGGCACTATCATGTTACATACCGGTAACTTGCTCCGTTTATATCGAATTTCGTTAAGTCAAATTTCGAATTTTGTTTGGTCCGATGGAATTCGAAATGCTAAATATCAAATCCAAGTAGTACTCTCTTTTGTCATGGCCAATTTCCTGTGTAATATTTGTATTGTTTACATCTTTCTTTTCTGTTTGAAAATCTTGCTAAATGTTTGCATGAAGTTATTATCAAATCCATCTTTAACACTAGTGCAATCTATTTTTTTCATAATGCGAGTGTCTATATTCCAGAGTGCTGGTTTTTCATTAGAAACATTGGAGAAAATTAGTTAGTATACCAAAATGCCAATGTTTCCGCCAGTTTAACCTTCCAAAATGCCAATGTTTCCGCCAGTTTAACCTTCCAAAATCCCAATGTTTCCACCAGTTTAACCTTCCAAAATCCCAATGTTTCCGCCAGTTTAACCGTCCAAAATCCCAATGTTTCCGCCAGTTTAACCTTCCAAAATCCCAATGTTTCCGCCAGTTTAACCTTTCAAAACGTTCGATTCATTACTTCTTTAGTTTAGACAGCGCCCCAGGATTATCTTGAAGCTTTCCGTCAATAATTTGAACTTTGAAAGCGTTTCAATGGCATTTAATGACCCGTCTGCAATTTCTCTTAGCAATATTGAATTGTATACAGGGATGGATTGGTGGCAAAGTGGTTGAGTGCTATAGAATGCTAAATGGTAGCAAGTTCAATCCCTGATCTCGGCATAAAAAAATACGGTATTTCCATCTCATTTATCTTTTGGACGAGTCTTAAAACCAATGACCCGTCTCCATATGACCGTAGCTGCTGTTGGTACGTTAAACACCATGCATTCCACTGCAGTTTACCAAATCAATATCTTAGAAACAGTGAGCACTGTTATTTTTGAAAGTAGTCAAATGCACTAACGGATCGAGGGGTGTGGGTCTCAGGGTTGGAAAATAACACTTGTCGACTTGCCATGTCAAGTGGCTATTGCTGGATGACTGCCATAATTATGCTATGTAGCAAACGCTATGTTTGACGACTGCGTCATTGCGATCACGTGATGATGGAGTATAATGACATGCAAGATATTTTGAGAACCAGAACTAACATTATTTATTAACGAAATAAAATATGTCAAAATTATCAGTAACATTTTTATTTTGTGCATTTGCTAATAATTTATAGTCACTCGAGAATATTTTCTGTTTAAATATTAACTTGAAGTGTGTGTGGTGTGGTGTGGTGTGGTGTGGTGTGTGTGTTTACAAAAATCGAAATAGTCGCTCAGAAACAATAATATTCAAATAAATAGAAACCGTCGTATATGCGAATTTGATTTATCAACAAACGAAATGTAAACACGCGCAGCGGATATGCCATGTTTGTTTTCATCATTGGTGAAGAAGGGCGATGCATTCCGAATGTAAATCAGGTTCCGATTGTAAACAAGTGCGCATGACCAACTGACTCTGAAAGTTCTACATTCGGTTTCGAGTTTGTTTTATCGCAAAAAATACTTTTTACTAATTGAACATAATTATGCAAATTATAATTTAAGAATGTGTAGCAGCATTGATACCCATCCGTAAAATTTAAATTTTTCAAATATCTTTTATTTCGTACGATATAGGGCTGCTTTAAATCTTAAAAATAAGAAGTATTATTTAATATTGGCAAATAATAATTTCGTCTACACACGGCAAGATTTGTATTACGTATTCCACTAGTAGCTCTTCACTGTAATGGAGGTAAGCATGTCAGACTGAAGTGTAAACAAACCGCTGTCAAACACGATTGGCAATCAGGACATCGATAAACTTGATTTAATAATTTTCTTTATTTTTCCTGAGTTTATAATTTATGCGCGATTATCCCATACTTGATTTAAAAACATGCAGGATCTTTAGAAAGTTAGCGGGAATCGCGCGGCTTAGAATTGACACTGGTTTTTCAATCTAATCACGTGATACCGACGGAAGTACAGTGAAAATAAAATAAAATGAGGAAATTGAATTCCTATAGTGATGCATTCAATCCATGAAGTTAAAAAAGGATGTAGGTTAATTATGTTGAATGTGTCTGTGAATGGTTATAGTAGCTTTGTCCGCTTATTATTACGAATACAGATATTGCGTATTGCTCATCTAGTTTTTACTAAGCATTTTGATGGGTGGTGATTCAGATTAGCAACCATTCGTACACAAACGATTTCAGAAATGAACAAATGTACATACAGCTTGGATAGTTGATGGACTTGGCTACGTAGCGACTCGTACACAAATCTTTAAAAGTTGTGTTAACACGTAATTTTTATATCTGTAAATATACAAAGCAGATATCGCCATAACCAGTGCTAGCAACTCGCTTGCCCAACAGGTATACCGAAAATTTGCTAAAAGCCCCATACTGATCGATAACAATTCGTTTCCGTGTACCCAAGGGCCGCCATTGATAAACAACATGTGACCGGAACTACAAGCAAGCGCTTGTCTGACCAAGATCACTTCCTCTTTTCGAGGGTCATGTCTAAGACATGGACATAGCGGCCTAGTGGGGAAGGTGGGTAGGGAATAAGTTTATGGCAATATCTGGTTTGTATATTTACAGATATAAAAATTACATGTTAACACAATTTTTAAAGATCTGTTACATATCAACCAGATATCGCCATAACCAGTGCTGACTATAACTGAAAGGAGGTGGGACGAAATACGGACAAGAAAACGAACCTACATAGCTGCAGCGTGATATAGGAACTATAACTCACCCGCTAAACGTCAGCTAACGGTCATCAACAGGGCTTATAGCGTGAAGGCCCCGGACGACTGGTCAATTAACGTACTTCCAGTTAACCAGACGGTTCAAGAAGCCAGAACATTACCTAGGACGTAAGTGCCTTGGCACAGCCAAAACGTTTGTAAGCAAAACGTACGACCGAACGGCGAACGTGAATACATACAATAAGCTGAAGCATATAATGTTAGGCTACACAACAAAATAACGGTTAAATAGAGAACACGCACCTAATCGGACGAAACTGAACGAGAGGTGATAACAGACTGGACAGCCACTAAGGGACCCAAGGCAAACAAGCCACGTGCATGTGGCAGTGTGTTCCGTAAATAAAACCGTATAAACGAGCTCTCTGAACTCCAATAACTTGCCCTTAAAACTTTCTCTAAGGGGACATTATTGAGCCATGCCCATGACGTAGACAGAGCCCTAACTTCATGGGCATTGACATGGTCAGGACATGATTCCTGCTCCCCGGAGAGACTGTAGGCTAACTTAATCGTCTCTACAATCCAACGGGAAATAGTAGACGCCGACACCTCCTTTGTCCAGTTATGACGAAAGGAGATGAATAGTCTATGGCGACCCTTCCGTATGTGAGACACCCTCTTAAGATATGCTTTGAGGGCTCTGACAGGACAAAGCTGAACGGCACTGTCGTCAGTATCACGGGGAAGGGCTGGTATAGTAATACTGGTGTGTGCCACAGACGGAAGTTGATTCTTAGCAAGAAAACCCGGATAGGTATGCAGCTCAACAGCCGACTCGTCGTGTGTGAAATTAACACATGCTTCGTCGGCTGATAAAGCGTGAATCTCACTCCGCCTGCGACCAGACGCTAAGGCAATAAGAAATACTGTCTTAAAAGTCAGAAACTTTAACGAACAAGAAGTTAAAGTTTCAAAGGGAGGTTTGGACAAGACACCCAGAACCAATGGAAGATTCCATTTCAGAACTGGAGAAGAAACCTTAGGTTTCTCCAGTTCCAAACTCCTGATAACATTAGATATTACAGGCTGGTTACTGTAGTTAATGTCCGAGAAATGCCTAAGTGTAGTAGCAATAGCCGACCTATAGCCTTTAATTGCTACTGACGTAAGATTCCTCACCTCAAATAAATATATGAGAAATTCAGTAAGTAAGTTTACTGAAGGACTGAAGGGATCCACTTGCCTTCCGACACACCAATCCAGCCACACTTTCCACCTATACCCATAAACTGAGTTGGTGGAGGTGCGTTTCGATGAACAATCGCTTGGCAACCTGTTCAGAAAAGCCCTTCTCTTGCATGCATCGTTGCATAGAACGAATGCGTGCAGATGGAGCATGGCCGGATTGGCATGGTACAACCGAGACCGAGGTTGACACAGTAGGTCACTCCTGTGTGGAAGATAGATGGGGATTTCCACCAGAAATGACAACAGAAGACTGAACCACGGCTGGCCCGGCCAAAGTGGAGCAATTAATAACACCAGACACAACTCTGTGTTGATCTTGAGTATCACCCGAGACAGCAGCGGAAATGGGGGGAATGCGTAAGCGTGCATGCCCTCCCAAGTCATGCTCAAAGAGTCTACCCCCAGAGCCAACGAGTCGGGAACTGGGGAGACGTACGTCGGAAGCTGGTGGTTCAACCTGGTGGCGAAACATGCGGTGTCCCCAAGCAACTGAAAACGTGTTTGAGAACGCCCGCATGCAGAGTCCATTCCATATGCACTATCCCGCCCTGGCGCGAGAGACTGTCTGCTAGAATGTTCAGTTTACCCGGAAGGAAACGAGCTCTCAGAGTGACAGAGTGATTGGCACACCAGGTCAAGATCTTGATCGACAGAAGACAAAGTTTCCTGGACCGTGATCCCCCCTCCTTGTTCACATATGACGCCACTGTGGTATTGTCCGTTGCTACAAGCACACATTGGCCTTCTACCACACTGACAAACTGTTTCAGCGCCAGAAACACTGCTCATAGTTCGAGTGTATTGATATGGCAATGACGCCAATACACCGACCACTTGCCGGTGGGCTCCCCAACCGATGAGGCTGGCATCCGTAAACAGATGGATGTCCGGAACTGGTGGATGGAGGGGAACCATGGAGTACAGAAACTCCTGATCCAGCCACTGAGAGACCGCAGACCGGAACCATTGACCTAATGCAATTGTTCGGTCCCACGAATCAGACTCCTGTGACCACCGGGACTTGGTCTCCCATTGCAGGAGGTGTTTCCGTGCACGTCCCTGTGGCATAAGTCGTGCCATAGACTCCATCTGACCTAGAAGGCCGTGTAATGTCCGTGCTGAAGCAACATGTGCTTGTTGCATTGACATTATCGAACCTCGGATCTGTGCAATACGATCCAAGGACGGCCCTATCAACCCCTGAGAGAGGTTGAACCGAGCTCCCAGGAACACAAATACCTGTGTTGGTTCCAGCTCTGACTTTTCCCAATTGGGAATGAACCCCATGCGAAGAGTATGTGACATGACTATTCGCATGTGGGTTGTAGCCAATTCCTTGGAGTTGGCAGGCTGAAGCCAATCGTCCCGGTAAGCGTGCAGCCGAATGCCCCGCTGATGAATAAAGCGGAGCATGGCCTTCACTACTCGAGTGAACACATAGGGAGCCGTACAAAGGCCGAATGGAAGCGCCCGAAACTGGTACACCACCCCTTGAAACGCAAATCGAAGGTAGCGTCTGGACCTGGGGTGGATAGCTATATGGAAGTAGGCATCCTTCAGGTCCAAAGACGTGACCCAGTCTCCCTGGTTCAAAGATAGTCTGACTTTTTCTAAAGTCTCCATCTTGAAGTGTGGGGACAATATCGACCTGTTCAATTGGGAAAGGTCGATAATGGGTCGCCAACCTCCCTTCTTCTTGCGAACAAGAAATAGCCTGCTGAAAAAGCCTGACGGGTTGTGCCGATCGGTTACCCGTTATATGGCTTGTTTCCGAAGCATGGCCTTTATCTCATTCTGGAGAACCCGAAGCTTCTCCTGGTTCGACGGGGTGGTTTCCATATGACTCAGGGGTAGTCTTCGAAGTCTGGGACGGACACGAAACTGAATTCGATACCCACTCCGGATAACTGAACGTGTCCATGCATCCGAAGTTATTTTCTCCCAGGCCTTGGAGAAAAACCGAAGCCTTCCACCAGTGGGAATTTCCGGTTTTGGAATGGGCAACCTGATGCCATTGAGTATGGTCAACGGTTGCACTGAGGCCTGGGAGACTGAGTGGGCATCCCAATCTCTGACTACCCTTCCGCCCACGCTTCGCATGGCTAGCCTTTTTAAAAGTAGGCTTAGATACAGCCAGACTTGGCAAAGGAGGGACACTGCCCGTGGGGCAGTGTGACGGACGATACCTTGGCCACAGGGTGAATAGAAGGATTAACCTTGGACTTAGACACCCTTGGCTTAGGTACCGGCGTAGCAGCTGCCCTCTGCAATGACTTGTGCGCAATGTCGTCCTTGTAAGACTGAACAGCGCCAAGTAATTGCGGCCCAAATAGAGTGTGACACTCAATGGGCTGCACACGCAGGGAGGATTTGACCGACTCGTCTAAACAAGATTTAGACAAATACGCATCTCTCCTAGCGAGAGTGGGTCCAGCTGCAAGCCGGGTCAGTATCTCCAAGGTGTGGGACTGGGCAGTTGCCATCACCTGTAGATACTCAGAGAGAGCAGACAAAACTCCGCACAGAAACAGTTCTGAATGCGAGACTGTCTGAATCCCAGCTCGTGCCAATCGCTCCCATCCCCCAAGAGTCGAAAAGGTGACTACCTGAGAAGTAGGAAGAGAGCTACCCTGCTTCACGGAAAGAAGGATTGATGGGAGGAGGCTCGATCACAAGCAGAGGTTCTTGGACCTCATACGAATGAGGTTGAAAAACCTTTGGTGTGCTAAGTGATGGAAATTTCCCGACTGGTAAGGCTTTTGGGAGAAAAGGCAAGGCCTTGCCCTGCACTACTCCCTCACCCTGAATTCTGGAAGTAAGATCTTCCAGACACGTCTGCACTCTCCTACACTGAGGGAGCTCTGACGCAGGTGGTGACGGCTGGTTGGACTTGAAAAAGTCCAAGGCAGAGGCGCCAACTTTGACCCTTGGAATAGGCAAAGGAGGGCAGATGGTAGAACCAAGCCGGTCTCGAAGCATACCAATGGCTTCATCATAGGTGGGTGGAAGTCTGTTCTCTTCCACCTCATCCACCTCGGAATCATTCAATAGTCTCCCCAGGGTCGGGGTGAATGGTAATAGAATCCATCGTGCCGTGGTCTAGCATTGTCCCATGGTCAACTGTGGTGGTCATGGCTAGCCATGGAGCCCAAGGCCCCATGGCTAGTCACATAGACCGATGGGCCATGGGTATCCCTAGCTTCCTGAGAAGCCAAGGGACCCAAGCCTAGCTTAACCGTGGGGTATGATTCTGACACCTCTACGTCGTAGGGATCAGGATCAGGGACCGTGGCGGAGACAACAGAAGGCCTGGTTTGCAAGACCTCTGATGTTTCACTGTTGGCATGAACCAACCCGATCAACTGAGACAAAGTCGTCAGTTGATCACTGTTCAGCCCGCTCAGATCTGGAACTCTTCTATCCTTGTCTACAGCCGAAAACCCTGAAAAGGGAGTGCTAGACGGTGAAGACGTATGTCCTCTAGGATAGTGAGTCCTAGACCTGCTGCGAGATATAGAACGATCATGTCGATGCCTGTGGCGATACGACGAGTCATCCCTACGGCCATGTGTAGGTCGATGGCTTGACCTATGGCGTCTATCACGCTCGTGAGAACGTGAACGACGACCATGGCTACAGTAGCTTCGCGATCTATGCCTCGACAAAGAACGCTTACTACCTGCACTAGGTGAGCGACTGAAACCACCACTATGGCTCCCGGAAGAGTCACTGTCGGTACCAGAGGTACCCGGTGAAGAAAAGGTATGAGCCTTACTCCTCCGGCGTGGTGAAGTCGCCCTGTGGAGTAGATCTCCGGGTAGGAGAACGAACCCCACAGCTAGCGCTGGGCCCACGGCTCCTAGGCTCAAGAAGAGCCTGGGAAGCAACTGCATCCGCGGAATCACCGAGTCTAACTGAGTTATTAGCTACAGTTGTGTGACCCGGGACCCTAGAGTCCTCGGCGGAGAGACTCCTAGATACAGCCGCCTTTTTTACCGTGGCCCTGTCTAGTGCTTTCTGGTGTTTAGACCATAGAGTACCAGACCACTCTATACATACCTCGCATGTAGACTCCTGTGTGCAGGAACGGCAGTCCCTGCACAGAGGATGAACATCCCAATTAGGGAGGAACTTAGCACACCCCCGATCCCCGTTACCAGGGCACTTCCTGGAAAGAGACATGGTGGCACACAACTACAAGAAGTATGCAATACAACGAACAACAATACAACACAAATAATGCACGGTCGTAAGTAATACTAGACAAAGAGTGAATAAAATAATAATAATTTAGCAATTCAGTAACCGTTAGGCAAGAGAACCTTCAGTAACGTATACAAACTTCCCAGACGTGAAAACACGTGTTGTTCATACAATGTACCGAAGAAAAGAGGAAGTGATCTTGGTCCGACAAGCGCTTGCTTATAGTTCCGGTCACATGATGTTATCAATGGCGGCCTTGTTACGGAAACGTATTGTTATCAATCAGTATGGGGCTTTTAGAAAATTTTCGGTATATCTGTTGGGCAAGCGAGTTGCTAGCACTGGTTATGGCGATATCTGGTTGATATGTAACAGATACTTGTTTTTTTTTGTTAAAATTGTACACGGTAATTTCGGTTTTTTGAAACAGGTATATATCACTTTAAAGCGACACTACATCGGTGAAAACGCAAATGTCTGCAGAATGTAATTTCCTATTATATGGTATAATTGTTTTTCCAATATTTGCCTCAAAAACTGAGTATTTCAACAAATAAACAAGCGTCGTTTACGCGGTTTGTTGATATAACAAAATAATGTAAATATGGTTGACATTCATGCGTAATACAATGCGTGTATCCTGAATAACACAATTTATCGTACATATTTACTATTATATCTCACATTTGTGCCTATGCATATTTATTTGTAGACTAATCTTAGTTAAATAATCTCTAAACGAAAGTATAGTATTGACTCCAATGACAAACAAACGTCATTTCAGGAGCGCGGATGACCGTTATATGAAATCCTACTTTCGCTATTGAAAGTTTGTAGACCACAAAAACACTGTTTATTGATTCAATGCTATAGTGTTCGAATGTATTCAGAAGAATTTATAGTACCAATGCATTTATACGTGAAAACCTGCATTATATTTGCTTTTTGCAATGTAATGTCGCTTTAAATAAACTAGTGCTATAATTTATTTACGCAAATTACCGTAGTTTCTTTGCTATTGTGAATTGCTACGGAGAAGTGGAGCTACGAAGAAGTGGAGCTACGAAGAAATCCGATCGGGGAAAAAAAGACTTTCTAGTCAAAATAAGATTATATATGTTTGAAGACACCAAGTAACTCGCATGGACTGGTCCATGATATTCATAAACCAATAAATGAATCAGAAAATCACATTTGGACAAGTTCATTTATCAAAATGGGTAATTATGTCTAAAAATAGTCATATCACTGGCAAAAAGTGCTGATCCTGATGAGATGGCTCGTCACAAGCCGGCTCATCTGGATCTACACTTTTTGTAAGCCTATTTAGAGGTCTGTGGTGTTGAAAGGGTTAAGAATTGTCTCGAGTTGGTTTAATTTATTGAAACACTTGGTATTACCAGTAACCTAGATAGATATATCAATCAAAAGTTTAAACTAGATTGGTATTACTGATGAATTTAAATTCCACATTGCCTCTTCTCTCTCCCTCTTCCTCTATTAAAACACTTGGTATTACCCGTAACCTAGATAGATATATCAATCAAAAGTTTAAACTAGATTGGTATTACTGATGAATTTAAATTCCACATTGCCTCTTCTCTCTCCCTCTTCCTCTATTAAAACACTTGGTATTACCCGTAACCTAGATAGATATATCAATCAAAAGTTTAAACTAGATTGGTATTACTGATGAATTTAAATTCCACATTGCCTCTTCTCT
>CM026404.1:3099781-3120310 GCA_014843695.1 Archivesica marissinica
ATGGTGATCTGGTCCGGGGGGGAGAGGGCTGTGGTCCAGGGGGGGAGAGGGCTGTGGTCCAGGGGGGGGGGAGAGGGCTGTGGTCCAGGGGGGGGAGAGGGCTGTGGTCTCCTTTATTGTGTCCTAGCTCCATGGCAAGTGCAATGTGTGGAATTAGATTGTTAAAGTTTCTTGTGGGTGTATTTGTGGCCAATTTATCATTGTTGAAGTTCGCAAGAGTTCGGCAACATTTCAGAAAGCATAATATAACATATGAAGTAAATAGATTTACGTGGACCCTAGTAGCGACTATAAATAAACGTAAAACACACACACATCATTATGTAGAGTGGTGGAACCTATGCTCGGCGTATTCCTATGCTCGGCATATTTTTTCCATTTACATCCGTATTTAAAATATTTAAATAGTTTTAACCTATTTTCGCTTACAGAGGTGAAGCATGGTTCAATAACAATCCGTTGTGCGTACCGGTAGCCTAATGCAACTGTCACCTGACTGGTTCAGTAGCCGAATATAAACAGACAACTTGTTGGGAAATTTATATCCACCGAAATGTGCGGTTTATGAGCATTTCAGGTGGCTATCCGGATTGGGTGGAAAATGTACAAATAACCAGAAAAAAGTTTCTTATGAGTTGTAATATTGTTAGTTATTGATGTTACTAAGTCAAAATAATATATTCAACATTTACCCATGCATAAATTAAAAAAATCCATGTACGCCATGCATAGGTGCCCTAAAGTATCTAGTTCCCCATGGAAACAGGTGTCGTTGCGATAGCTGTATTTAGGCACATGGTTACGTAATGAAGCTAAAATATTCAACAACAATTTTATGAAAGTTGTGTTCACGACTTAAGAAAATAATAATATACGGCAAGTGCATTTAACTTTTTTTATAGGCCATGATATGTAGGATTTACGCCAAGCATAGGTTCCACCACTCTACATATAATATTCAAAAATTTACAACGAAATTGACAAATCATTTTCATTTAGTGTGTTAAGCTAATAATGGTAAATATAGGATCTTACAATTGGTGGTGATTTAATTTATACAATTTTAGTTTAGCACGATTGCGAAACAAGTTCTTACAACTTATATTAATCACTCTCAAGACCTCATTCCTGATGGAATCCATCGCCACGAGGGAGAGAGAAAGAGGCAACATGGAAATTAAATGCCTTGCCTAAGGGCATAATCGTAATGGCTCCAGCGGAGTTTGAACTCCGGACCTTTCGCACCTGAAACGAAGGCACATCCACTGTGCTATCCAGCGTTCATTCTAGGTCATGATTATATTTATTTATTTATTGTATGTCAGTATATAGCTATAATGCTAATGTTATTTATTGGGCCAGTGTATCTTACTAGACACAAGTTTGTTTGAATTTTTTTTTATTTTTTTTATTTTTAGGGAGAAGTGGGGCCCCCAGAGGGCGAAGTCAGGGTCCCTAGGGCGACAATTTCGCCCACATCGCCCTCTAAACTGATCCCTGGCTATCACGACTTCCACATGTGGGTTGTGATTTCATACCCGATTTTCATGAAACGAGCTTAATACATGTAGCAACATTCCAAAACTAGTTTCATAAAATATGGTATTAAATCACTATGAGTGTAAGATCCCTTTGATCACATTACCATAGCGCGCTCGTTTAAATAAATAACGTTACTACTTTCATTTTGGCACCAACTGTCAGCGCAAATTGTCTTCACGTCACTAAATTGTCATGACGTCACTATGCAAAGGAGCGTTATATTTAAGTGTTAAACAGCGTTATCATTGCGTCGATACTTTTTATAAATCGTAGTGTGTCTTAACATTGAAGTTATGTACCACTTCAAATTGAAATATATATGCTTACCTTAAAGCAACACTACATCATTGAAAACACAAATTTCAATGTTAGTGTTCAGATGTATTCGGAAGAAGTTATAGTAGCAATGCATTTATTCGTGAAAAATGTATTTTATTTGCTTTTTGCAATGTAATGTCGCTTTAAAGATTAATTTGCAAATTATAAGGATTATTCTCTCAACCAATCAGAATCCTTCCAGGTGTTATTACACATGTGTACATATATGAAATTATGAGATGACTGTATAACACTGAATACAAGCAACGTTATGTGATATATTCAGTTATTTGCTCGAATAATTTTAAAAAACACTAATGAATATGTAATTTCAGAAGTCTGTACGGAAATAAGATGTAGAGAAGATGTCGTCATCGTGAACTTGGTGAATATTTTCGTCCGCACAAGATGAGGGCTTTGTCGTTCATTTTGTTCTGTGTCTTTGAAATATGCAGCATGGATTCAGGTACATAAAAGAGTGCATGTATAATATCGTATATGCGAAGCAAGTTCTAACAACTTATATTAATCACTCTTGTTGGCGCGGATGAAAGCGTAAATGTGGTCATTCGTGTGGGAGGAAACCGGAGTACCCGGAGAAAACCCACCTGTCCGATCTAGCGACCACCGTACCATCTCACATACTTCTCTGTCCGAGGATCGAACCCAGGTTGCATTGGTGAGGAGCGAGCATGCTAATCACTGTGCTAAATAAAGTTTTTTTTAAAAAAGCCCAAACAAACATAAGTTATTTATGTATTGAAGATAGCTTCTGCTACAGAATGGAAAACAACATTTTATTGAGAAGTGGATTAATCCACTCGTCGTACATATGGTTTTGGTCATCGCCTTTTTTCACATATCCGCTTAATGTAACATCATTTCTTAGACTATTAAATACACACCAAGCTGTAGCTGTAGCTGTTACGATTGTGTCCTTAGGCAAGGCACTTAAATTCCACATTGCCTCTTCTCTCTCCATCGTGGCGATGGATTCCATCAGAAATGAGTTCTCGAGAGTGATTAATATAACGTTGTAAATACTTGTTTTGCAATCAATCTAAAATAAATTTGTATAAACAATATTTGTGATATTTGAAAGAAACCAATTCTGTGGGAATGATTCCTGTTCTTCTGTTATAGTGTACGAAATTGTTAGTAAGGTAAGTAAACTACCGCTGGCGATATAGCCCAAAATTGTACTGATGCAGGCGTAAAACCTGCACAAACAAACAAGCATGACTAACTTGTACATGTATTAGATAGCTTCTGCTGCTATCGAGAAGAAGTGGATTAATCCACTCGTCATACATATGATTTTGGCCATCGCCTTTTTCCACAAATTTGTGCTGAATAAAACATAATTTCTTAGATTATTTAACCCTTTCAACCCCACAGGCCTCTAAATAGGCTTATGAAAAGTGTAGATCCAGATGAGCCGGCTCGTGACAAGCCGTCTCATCAGGATCTGCACTTTTTTGCCAGTAATAATTATTACTATTTTTAGATAAAATTACCCATTTTGATAAATGAACTGGTCCAAAGGTAATTTTCTTATTAATTTATTGGTCTGAAAATAGCATGCACCAGTCCATGTCAGTTACTTGGGGTTGAAAGGGTTAATACACGCCATGCTATAGCCGTTACGATTATGTTAAATGTTATGATAAATTCCACAGTGCTTCTTCTCTCTCCTTCGTTGGCGATGGGGATTCCATCAGGAATGAGATCTCGCGTTGGCGATGGGGATTCCATCAGGAATGAGATCTCGCGTTGGCGATGGGGATTCCATCAGGATTGAGGTCTCGAGAGCGCTTAATATAACGTTGTAATAACTTGTTTCGCAATCGATCTAAATAAATTTGTATAAACAATTAAATACCTGTGACATTTGAAAGAGACACATTCTGGGAATGATTCATTTTCTTCTGTTTATCAGCTATGTAAACGTTTCTACCTATATTTTTCAGTCTATTATGAAACCATTACCAACTCTAACTGTGGTGATTACTACTACCTCAAAACCATTGGAGATGTATACATTAAATACAGTGGAGCGGCATTGGATGATCGAAAATGCTATATTGAATTCAAGCAGTCCAATTCTTTCCAGAAAACAATATGTGTACAACCGTTAGCTCTACAGATTGGATGTAGCACTACTGTAGAATATTACAGACATTTTATATCCGAGTATCTTGAGCCAGAGGTAACCTTTATATATATAGATTGGATGTAGCACTATCGTAGAATATTAGTTTGTGTTTGTTTTTTGGTTTTGGGGGTTTTTTTGTTGTTGTGTTGTGTTTGTTTTTGGTTTTGGGGGTTTTTTTTGTTGGTGTGTTGTGTTTGCTGGATGATTTATGTTTCCCTTGAAAAAGGCTTTCAAACCGAAAATTCGGATATAGAGAGGACATTATATAAATATTACTAGTTCTCTGCTAGGAAGAATCGACAAATAAATTAGTCAAATTATTTAAGTAAATTTTAAAGATCAAATGCAAACAAGCATGAAACAACAGCGACTGCATGGTGTCATGAAGGAGAGTATCTGGTGCATTTCAGGTGAGAATGTTGTGTAGAAACAAAACATATGATGAATGGTGTGGGGCCGTACGATCTTCCAATTTGTTCATAGTCTTCAAGACATCAGGCAGCCGCGGTGCGGACAACATCGGACTACATGTATATTTGAAAGACTGTAAGTACAACCACTTGGTGTTTGTTTTCTAACTACATTCAGCGACTGTAGGTGTATGTAATGTGAATAAAAAGGTAGGTGTAGTTTATACAAATTTATTTTAGCTCGATTGCGAAACAAGTTCTTACAACTTATATTAATCACTCTCGAGACCTCATTCCTGATGGAATCCATCGCCACTAGGGAGAGAGAAGAGGCAATGTGGAAATTAAATGCCTTGCCTAACGGCACAATCGTAATGGCTCCAGCGGGGCTCGAACACTGGACCTTTCGCACCTGAAGCGAACGCGTAGGTGTATGTAATGGATTGTGAATAAAAAGTTTAGTTTAAAGTTTAAACTTTATTTATTTTACAATGATTGCGAAGCCAGTTTTAACAACTTATATTAATCACTCTCGTTTGTGAGGATGAAAGTGTAAATGTGGTCATTCGTGTGGGAGGACGCCGGAGTACCCGGAGAAAACCCACCTGTCCGATCTGGCGACCATGGTACCATCTCACATATTTCCCGAGGATCAAACCCGGGTTTCATTGTTGAGAAGCGAGCAAACCCACCTGTCTGATCTAGCGACCATGGTACCATCTCAAATACTTCCCGAGGAACGAACCCGGGTTGCATTGAGAAGCGAGCGCGCTAACCACTATGCTAATCGGACAAGTGTTCTTCGTGTGTTTGAGATATCATGAGTAAGTCAGTCATGTACTGGGAATGGGTGTGTTTGAGATATTGTGAGTAAGTCAGTCATGTACTGGGAGTATGTGTGTTTGAGATATTGTGAGTAAGTCAGTCATGTACTGGGAGTATGTGTGTTTGAGATATCGTGAGTAAGTCAGTCATGTACTGGGAGTATGTGTGTTTGAGATATCGTGAGTAAGTCAGTCATGTACTGGGAGTATGTGTGTTTGAGATATTGTGAGTAAGTCAGTCATGTACTGGCAGTAGGTGTGTTTGACATATCGTGAGTAAGTCAGTCATGTACCGGGAGTGGGTGTGTTTGAGATATCGTGAGTAAGTCAGTCATGTACTGGGAGTATGTGTGTTTGAGATATTGTGAGTAAGTCAGTCATGTACCGGGTGTATGTGTGTTTGAGATATTGTGAGTAAGTCAGTCATGTACTGGGAGTAGATGTGTTTGAGATATTGTGAGTAAGTCAGTCATGTACTGGCAGTAGGTGTGTTTGAGATATCGTGAGTAAGTCAGTCATGTACTGGCAGTAGGTGTGTTTGAGATATTGTGAGTAAGTCAGTCATGTACTGGGAGTAGGTGTGTTTGAGATATTGTGAGTAAGTCAGTCATGTACCGGGAGTGGGTGTGTTTGAGATATCGTGAGTAAGTCAGTCATGTACCGGGAGTGGGTGTGTTTGAGATATCGTGAGTAAGTCAGTCATGTACTGGCAGTAGGTGTGTTTGAGATATCGTGAGTAAGTCAGTCATGTACTGGGAGTAGGTGTGTTTGAGATATCGTGAGTAAGTCAGTCATGTACTGGGAGTGGGTGTGTTTGAGATATCGTGAGTAAGTCAGTCGTGTACCGGGAGTGGGTGTGTTTGAGATATCGTGAGTAAGTCAGTCATGTACTGGCAGTAGGTGTGTTTGAGATATCGTGAGTAAGTCAGTCATGTACTGGGAGTAGGTGTGTTTGAGATATTGTGAGTAAGTCAGTCATGTACTGGCAGTAGGTGTGTTTGAGATATTGTGAGTAAGTCAGTCATGTACCGGGAGTGGGTGTGTTTGAGATATTGTGAGTAAGTCAGTCATGTACTGGGAGTTGGTGTGTTTGAGATATCGTGAGTAAGTCAGTCATGTACTGGCAGTAGATGTGTTTGAGATATTGTGAGTAAGTCAGTCATGTACTGGGAGTAGGTGTGTTTGAGATATCATGAGTAAGTCAGTCATGTACTGGCAGTAGATGTGTTTGAGATATTGTGAGTAAGTCAGTCATGTACTGGGAGTAGATGTGTTTGACATATTGTGAGTAAGTCAGTCATGTACTGGCAGTAGGTGTGTTTGAGATATTGTGAGTAAGTCAGTCATGTACTGGGAGTAGATGTGTTTGAGATATTGTGAGTAAGTCAGTCATGTACTGGCAGTAGGAAGTCCGCCTCCGTGGTCGAGTGGTTAAGGTCGCTGACTTGTATACCACTGTAACCTATCATCACTGATGGTCACGGGTTCGAGCCCCGCTCAGGCCGTGTCTCATTTATATGAAAAAGTTGGCAGTTTCTTACGGAGGTTGGTGCACCCAAGTACTGGTTAACCGCTGGAGCCTGCCCAGGAAAGGTGTTGTTAAGTAAACTGCCCGCCGGCGATATAGCCCAAAATGGTGCTGATGCAGGCGTAAAACCCGAAATATAACATATAACTGGCAGTAGGTGTGTTTGAGATATCGTGAGTAAGTCAGTCATGCACTGGCAGTAGGTGTGTTTGAGATATTGTGAGTAAGTCAGTCATGTACCAGGAGTAGGTGTGTTTGACAGATCATGAGTTAAAAGCCATTAGTGTTGTGTGTCCGTGTTCTATCCCAACATTTGTGGATAACTCTCATACAAATCCGTGAACTAATTCTCATACACATCCATGAACTAATTCTCATACACATCTGTGAACTAATCCTCATACACATCTGTGAACTAATTCTCATACACATCCATGAACTAATCCTCATACACATACATGAACTAATTCTCATACACATCCATGAACTAATCCTCATACACATCCATGAACTAATCCTCATACACATACATGAACTAATTCTCATACACATCCATGAACTAATCCTCATACACATCCATTCCATAAACTAATCCTCATACACATCCATGAACTAATCCTCATACACATCCATGAACTAATCCTCATACACATCCATGAACTAATCCTCATACACATCCATGAACTAATCCTCATACACATCCATGAACTAATTCTCATACACATCCATGAACTAAGTATCATACACATCCATGAACTAATTCTCATACACATTCATGAACTAATCCTTATACACATACATGAACTAATCCTCATACACATCCATGAACTAATCCTCATACACATCCATGAACTAAGTATCATACACATCCATGAACTAAGTATCATACACATCCATGAACTAATCCTCATACACATACATGAACTAATCCTCATACACATCCATGAACTAATCCTCATACACATCCATGAACTAAGTATCATACACATCCATGAACTAATTCTCATACACATCCATGAACTAATTCTCATACACATCTGTGAACTAATCCTCATACACATACATGAACTAATCCTCTACATCCGTAGTAAGTGCTCCACCCTACCAGTGACCTTGACCTTGAGGGTAAATAACCTCAATCATCACCATCACCTTGAGATTTGGTCAAAATTAGTACGATTTTGCATACAAATCCATTCAGGATTAATTCTCAAAAACCATCATATGTATTGCTTTGAAACTTTGCATGCAAATACGAAGACTAAATCTCAATACTCACAGTAAGTCCTCGCCCTACCAATGACCTTTGAGCATGAAATATGTTGGCAAGCATAATTCAGTGAACCAGCAATTATATACAGTCAATCACCCGTGACAAGACACCATTTGAACGTTCGCCATGTTAGTTTCATTGCTGTTTCAGTAACTTGTACCAAGTAGATATTACAGAGCGTGTATGATTGTTTCAGTAACTTGTTTCAAGTAGATATTACAGAGCATGTATGATTGTTTCAGTACCAAGAGATGATGACTTGTCCAGCATAGACACTTCTTCCAATGCCATACTGGTTGTTGTTACTGTGGGATCTGTGATATTTATATTACTGATTGTTGTCTGCGTAATAGTATGCAAATATCGTCAAGTGCAGCAACTACGGACAGCAGGCCGACCTCCATATGTTTACCAAACAACGGCTGGACCGGTCAACATACAGACAGGTACAGAACACAAGTTTATTCATGACTTATTCATTTTTTAAAAATTTATTTAAGTTTATTTAGCGTCGCTACCGGTTTCCCATTTGAGCGAAGGGCAGTTTACCTAACAACACCTTTCCTGGGCAGGCTCCAGCGGTTAACCAGTACTTGGTGCACCAACATCCGTTAGAAACTGCCAACTTTTTCATATATATGAGACACGGTCTGAGCGGGGCTCGAACCCGTGACCATCAGAGATAGGATACAGTGGTATACAAGTCAGCGACCTTAACCACTCGACCACTTATTCATAAGTACATAGTCATAATATATACATACAATTATATACAAATAAACAAGTGATCAATTTGTTTGTTTTTTTTAAAAACTTTGTTTATTTTACAACGATTGCGAAGCAAGTTTTAACAACTTATATTAATCACTCTCATTGGCTTTGATGATAGCAGAAATGTGGTCATTCGTGTGGGAGGAAACCGGAGTACCCGGAGAAAACCCACCTGTCTGATCTGGCGACCACCGTACCATCTCGCATACTTCTCGGTCCGATGGATCGAACCCGGGTTGCATCAATGTGGTTAACACATTGAACTGGAAATCCATGGGTTGTAGGTTCGATCACCCACTACACCATACTGAAATCCATCTTTGTAGTTAGACTATAAGCCAAGTTCTAATGTCGAATGGCTTAGAAAGGCTGTATCATAGCCATTGACATAACTTAGCCACCAGACTAAGCTTTCAATTCAAGTTGTACACATGGCCGACCAATATCTGCTATATCTGGATATTGGTAGTTGGTTTAAACATATTTTATTTATCAAAATAAACATGACATATAACATCCATACAATACAATACAACTATCAAGACAAGTGGATTGAATTGAAAGCTACAGGAGCTTATGGTAATTCTCTCCACTGGTTTTGGTAGTTGCAGCTTCTGTGCCACAAATGAGGACTTCCAATTTACTTTCCTGTAAGCGATATCTGATAGATAAAATTTGGCCAGGAAAGATTTTCTAAACCCTTGATCGGATTTTCACGAAACATCACAGGAATGATCAGTAACAAATGTAGTTTTGCAATACAGTCAAACCTGTCTTAAGCAGCCAGCCAAGTGAATCACAGAAAGTGGCTGCGTAACACAGGTGGCTGCTTAATAGAGGTCAAATGTATAATAAAACAACATATTGGGAATCTGGAAACTGGCTGCTTAATACAGGTTGGCTGCTTAATAGAGGTGACCACTAACACAGGTTTGACTGTATATGGTCACCATTGTGTCGGGTTCCGCATCTGTTCATTTTTCACATAGGTAGTTATGGACCTTTGAAGATTTTTAAATAACACTTTATCCGGACAAGATCTTCTAATCTCCAGATTGTCAGTAACCTTCACAGGAGTGATCAGTACAAAGCCAAATTGTGCCTATCATCTCTGCATTCCACTCGGACAGGAGTGATCAGTACAAAGCCAAATTGTGCCTATCATCTCTGCATTCCTTCACAGGAGTGATCAGTACAAAGCCAAATTGTGCCTATCATCTCTGCATTCCTTCACAGGAGTGATCAGTACAAAGCCAAATTGTGCCTATCATCTCTGCATTCCTTCACAGGAGTGATCAGTACAAAGCCAAATTGTGCCTATCATCTCTGCATTCCACTCGGACAGGTGGGTTTTCTCCGGGTACTCCGGTTTCCTCCCACACGAATGACCACATATACGCTTTCATCCGCGCCAACGAGAGTGATTAATATAAGTTGTTAAAACTTGCTAATCTACTTGCTAGAATCTTTCTTTTTTTCATTTGACTACAATATTTCTCACAGCTATGGCATTTTGAAGATTTGTTAAGAATCCAGTTTGTCCGGACTACTTCTGCTAAATCCGGTGCCAGGTTCAAACCTCGTTCTACAAAATCTACATACCATCTTTGCGCTTCACTAGGTTAATATTTCGTTTAAACAAATTTATTTTAGCTCGATTGTGATGAGGGAGAGAAGAGGCATGTGGAATTTAAATGCCTTGCCTAAGGGAACAATCGTAATGGCTCCAGTGGGGCTCGAACACCGGGCCTTTCGCACCTGAAGCGCATCCGCTACCACTACGCTATCAAGACTTCCACGGTTACTATTTCACATGATTCCATCAAAACAAAACATTATTACAACATTTCATTGCAGCTGTCCTGACATCATCATTGCAGCTGTCCTGACATCATCATTGCAGCTGTCCTGACATCATCATTGCAGCTGTCCTGGCATCATCCACATCATCATTGCATTTCTTTATAATGCCATTTCAGGTCAGGGTAATGCAATGCCTATGCAGCATTCACCTCAGCCAGAATACCAACATCAGACTGGACCACAACAGACTCACGGTGATTACCAGTTGCACCCTATGCAGTCTGCATACCCAGTACCTTCCCAGCAGAGAAGCAGTCCAACGGCTGGTTACCACCCTGTACAACATCAGCCAATTCCTTCTGGTAATGTTACGTTTCATTTATATTTGACTGTATCAGTCTGTATACAGGCATACTGTCAATAACACCGGGCTTAAAGTATTTATTCCTGTTCAGAAAGAGCATAGAATATCAAGTTTTACTGCCAGTAATTTTAAAGTATTTATTCCTGTTCAGAAAGCGTATGAATATCAAGTTTTACTG
Source organism: Archivesica marissinica (assembly GCA_014843695.1). Taxonomy (NCBI): domain Eukaryota; kingdom Metazoa; phylum Mollusca; class Bivalvia; order Venerida; family Vesicomyidae; genus Archivesica; species Archivesica marissinica. The sequence continues at coordinate 3,110,948 of CM026404.1, forward strand.
CCAGTAATTTTAAAGTATTTATTCCTGTTCAGAAAGCGTATGAATATCAAGTTTTACTGCCAGTAATTTTAAAGTATTTATTCCTGTTCAGAAAGCGTATGAATATCAAGTTTTACTGCCAGTAATTTTAAAGTATTTATTCCTGTTCAGAAAGCGTATGAATGTCAAGTTTTACTGCCAGTAATTTTAAAGTATTTATTCCTGTTCAGAAAGCGTATGAATGTCAAGTTTTACTGCCAGTAATTTTAAAGTATTTATTCCTGTTCAGAAAGCGTATGAATGTCAAGTTTTACTGCCAGTAATTTTAAAGTATTTATTCCTGTTCAGAAAGCGTATGAATGTCAAGTTTTACTGCCAGTAATTTTAAAGTATTTATTCCTGTTCAGAAAGCGTATGAATATCAAGTTTTACTGCCAGTAATTTTAAAGTATTTATTCCTGTTCAGAAAGCGTATGAATGTCAAGTTTTACTGCCAGTAATTTTAAAGTATTTATTCCTGTTCAGATAGCGTATGAATATCAAGTTTTACTGCCAGTAATTTTAAAGTATTTATTCCTGTTCAGAAAGCGTATGAATATCAAGTTTTACTGCCAGTAATTTTAAAGTATTTATTCCTGTTCAGAAAGCGTATGAATATCAAGTTTTACTGCCAGTAATTTTAAAGTATTTATTCCTGTTCAGAAAACGTATGAATATCAAGTTTTACTGCCAGTAATTTTAAAGTATTTATTCCTGTTCAAACTGATTGTCACAAATTCAACAAAAAGCTTGCTATAATTAGTTGCTACCGTATATACTCGGCCATAAGTCGACCTTATTTGCTTCTAAAATTTGCCCCAAAAAGCTGCATTGACTTATGACCGAGTCACACAATTTTTTACAAATATTTCAGAAATTTTGCTGCCGATTTACATCAATTATCAGTGGCAACTATACTGCTACCATGTTAAATAAAAAGTTGTTTTATATATTGAGAGTTTATAATATGCTATTAGTTTGGTTTCATTGCATTGGATATTCTGGATGTAAATATTCTTTGATCTCCAAGAGAGCCGACAGTTTCAAAGCAGCGAATTTCTGTCCTTTGATCTACCCGACAAATAAACACAGACACTGATACATAACAGATCTATGTATTCGTTACAAATTCAGTTTTATTTACGTTTTGCAGTCCGGTAATTCATCCAATTTGAACTCTTTGCATGCTGGGTAAAATAAAGACTAATAATAGTAGCAGATGACAATTCATTAAATATATATTAATGTGGTTTTCTTATGTGGTACTGAAAATTCTGGAAATATGTCATGGAATTATCATTACAATTATGTTGCTAAGACACGATTGTAATGAAATTGTATTGACCTAATTTGAATTTTATTTTAACCACTAGCATGCAACGACTAATGTATGTATGTACTTCCATGGTTACTATTTCACATGATTCAATCAAAACAAAACATTTTCACAACATTCATTTTGTGGAAGTCGTGATAGCGCAGTGTATGCGCGTTCGCTTCAGGTGCGAAAGGTCCAGAGTTCGAGCCCCACTGGAGCCGTTACGATTGTGCCCTTAGGCAAGGCATTTAAATTCCACATTGCCTCTTCTCTCCTTCATGGCAATGGATTCCATCAGGAATGAGGTCTCGAGAGTGATTAATATAAGTTTAAAGAACTTGTTTCGCAATCGAGCTAAAATAATTTTGTATAAACTGACTAATGTATGTGAACATTGTTGAAAAATATATAGTCATATTTCCATTCGGCTCTGTTCATAGCTCCGTTGCTTAGTAACAAATCATAACAGCAATGAAATGAATGTCCAAGAAATGAATGTCCAAGAAATGAACGTCCAAACTTTAAGCAGGTTTTATTAAAATTGCTGGCACAAAATGCTGCAAACCTTTAAAAATTGTGTTAACACGTAATTTTTATATCTGTAAATATACAAACCAGATATCGCCATAACCAGTGCTAGCAACTCGCTTGCCCAACAGATATACCGAAAATTTGCTAAAAGCCCCATACTGATCGATAACAATACGTTTCCGTAACAAGGCCGCCATTGATAACATCATGTGACCGGAACTATAAGCAAGCGCTTGTCGGACAAAGATCACTTCCTCTTTTCGAGGGTCATGTCTAATACATGGACATAGCGGCCTAGTGGGGTGGGAATTTAGTTTATGGCGATATCTGGTTTGTATATTTACAGATATAAAAATTACGTGTTAACACAATTTTTAAAGATCTGTTACATATCAACCAGATATCGCCATAACCAGTGCTGACTATAACTGAATGAGGTGGGACGAAATACGGACAAGAAACGAACCTACATAGCTGAAGCATGATATAGGAACTATAACTAACCCGCTAAACGTCAGCTAACGGTCATCAACAGGGCTTATTAGCGTGAAGGCCCCGGACGACTGGTCAATTAACGTACTTCCAGTTAACCAGACGGTACAAGAAGCCAGAACATTACCGAGGACGTAAGTCCCTTGGCACAGCCAAAAACGTTTGTAAGCAAAACGTACGACCGAACGGCGAACGTGAATACATACAATAAGCTGAAGCACATAATGTTAGGCTACATAACGAATTAACGGTTAAAATAGAGAACACGCACCTAATCGGACGAAACTGAACGAGAGGTGATAACAGACTGGGCAGCCACTATGGGACCCAAGGCAAACAAACCACGTGCATGTGGCAGTGTGTTCCGTAAATAAAACCGTATAAACGAGCTCTCTGAACTCCAATAACCTGCCCTTAAAACCTTCTCTAAGGGGACATTATTGAGCCATGCCCATGATGTAGACAGAGCCCTAACTTCATGGGCATTGACATGGTCAGGACATGATTCCTGCTCCCCGGAGAGACTGTAGGCGAACTTAATCGTCTCTACAATCCAACGGGAAATAGTAGACGCCGACACCTCCTTTGTCCAGTTATGACGAAAGGAGATGAATAGTCTATGGCGACCCTTCCGTATGTGAGACACCCTCATAAGATATGCTTTGAGGGCTCTGACAGGACAAAGCTGAACGGCACTGTCGTCAGTATCACGGGGAAGGGCTGGTATAGTAATACTGGAGTGAGCCACAGGCGGAAGTTGATTCTTAGCAAGAAACCCCGGATAGGTATGCAGCTCAACAGCCGACTCGTCGTGTGTGAAATTAACACATGCTTCGTCGGCTGATAAAGCGTGAATCTCACTCCGCCTGCGACCAGACGCTAAGGCAATAAGAAATACTGTCTTAAAAGTCAGAAACTTTAACAAACAAGAAGTTAAAGTTTCAAAGGGAGGTTTGGACAAGACACCCAGAACCAATGGAAGATTCCATTTCGGAACTGGAGAAGAAACCGTAGGTTTCTCCAGTTCCAAACTCCTGATAACATTAGATATTACAGGCTGGTTACTGTAGTTAATGTCCGAGAAATGCCTAAGCGTAGTAGCAATAGCCGACCTATAGCCTTTAATTGCTACTGGCGTAAGATTCCTCACCTCAAATAAATATATGAGAAATTCAGCAAATAAGTTTACTGAAGGAGTGAAGGGATCCACTTGCCGTCCGACACACCAATCCAGCCACACTTTCCACCTATACCCATAAACTGAGTTGGTGGAGGTGCGTTTGGATGAACAGACTCGCTTGGCAACCTGTTCAGAAAAGCCCTTCTCTTGCAAGCATCGTTGCATAGAACGAATGCGTGCAGATGGAGCATGGCCGGATTGGCATGGTACAACCGTGACCGAGGTTGACACAATAGGTCGCTCCTGTGTGGAAGACAGATGGGGATTTCCACCAGAAGTGACAACAGAAGACTGAACCACGGCTGGCCCGGCCAAAGTGGAGCAATTAATAACACCAGACACAACTCTGTGTTGATCTTGAGTATCACCCGAGACAGCAACGGAAAAGGGGGGAATGCGTAAGCATGCATGCCCTCCCAAGTCATGCTCAAGGAGTCTACCCCCAGAGCCAACGAGTCGGGAACAGGGGAGACGTACGTCGGAAGCTGGTGGTTCAACCTGGTGGCGAACAGGTCGACATGCGGTGTTCCCAAGCAACTGAAAACGTGTTTGAGAACGCCCGCATGCAGAGTCCATTCCGTATGCACTATCCCACCCTGGCGCGAGAGACTGTCTGCGAGAATGTTCAGTTTCCCCGGAAGGAAACGAGCTCTCAGTGTGACAGAGTGATTGGCACACCAGGTCAAGATCTTGATCGTCAGAAGACAAAGTTTCCTGGACAGTGATCCCCCCTCCTTGTTCACATATGACGCCACTGTGGTATTGTCCGTTGCTACAAGCACACATCGGCCTTCTACCACACTGACAAACTGTTTCAGCGCCAGAAACACTGCTCGTAGTTCGAGTGTATTGATATGGCAATGGCGCCAATACACCGACCATTTGCCGGACGCCACCTGGTCTTCCAGGTGGGCTCCCCAACCGATGAGGCTGGCATCCGTAAACAGATGGATGTCCGGAACTGGTGGATGGAGGGGAACCATGGAGTACAGAAACTCCTGATCCAGCCACTGAGAGACCGCAGACCGGAACCATTGACCTAATGCAATTGTTCGGTCCCACGAATCTGACTCCTGTGACCACCGGGACTTGGTCTCCCATTGCAGGAGGCGTTTCCGCGCACGTCCCTGTGGCAAAAGTCGTGCCATAGACTCCATCTGACCTAGAAGGCCGTGTAATGTCCGTGCTGAAGCAACATGTGCTTGTTGCATTGACATTATCGAACCTCGGATCTGTGCAATACGATCCAAGGATGGCCCTATCAACCCCTGAGAGAGGTTGAACCGAGCTCCCAGAACACAAATACCTGTGTCGGTTCCAGCTCTGACTTTTCCAAATTGGGAATGAACCCCATGCGAAGAGTATGTGACATGACTATTCGCATGTGGGTTGTAGCCAATTCCTTGGAGTTGGCAGGCTGAAGCCAATCGTCCAGGTAAGCGTGCAGCCGAATGCCCCGCAGATGAATAAAGCGGAGCATGGCCTTCACTACTCGAGTGAACACATAGGGAGCCGTACAAAGGCCGAATGGAAGAGCCCGAAACTGGTACACCACCCCTTGAAAAGCAAATCGAAGGTAGCGTCTGGACCTGGGGTGGATAGCTATATGGAAGTAGGCATCCTTCAGGTCCAAAGACGTGACCCAGTCTCCCTTGTTCAAAGATAGTCTGACTTTTTCTAAAGTCTCCATCTTGAAGTGTGGGGACAATATCGACCTGTTCAATTGGGAAAGGTCGATAATGGGTCGCCAACCTCCCTTCTTCTTGCGAACAAGAAATAGCCTGCTGAAAAAGCCTGACGGGTTGTGCCGATCGGTTACCCGTTCTATGGCTTGTTTCCGAAGCATGGCCTTTATCTCGTACTGGAGAACCCGAAGCTTCTCCAGGTTCGACGGGGTGGTTACCATATGACTCAGGGGTAGTCTTCGAAGTCTGGGACGGACACGAAACTGAATTCGATACCCACTCCGGATCACTGAACGTGTCCATGCATCCGAAGTTATTTTTCTCCCAGGCCTTGGAGAAAAACCGAAGCCTTCCACCAGTGGGAATTTCCGGTTTTGGAATGGGCAACCTGATGCCATTGAGTATGGTCAAAGGTTGCACTGAGGCCTGGGAGACGGAGTGGGCATCCCTATCTCTGACTACCCTTCCGCCCACGCTTCGCCTGGCTAGCCTTCCTTTTAAAAGTAGGCTTAGATACAGCCAGACTTGGCAAAGGAGGGACACTGCCCGTGGGCAGTGTGACGGACGATACCTTGGCCACAGGGTGAATAGAAGGATTAACCTTGGACTTAGACACCCTTGGCTTAGGTACCAGCGCAGCAGCTGCCCTCTGCAATGACTTGTGCGCAATGTCGTCCTTGTAAGACTGAACAGCGCCAAGTAATTGCGGCCCAAATAGAGTGTGACACTCAATGGGCTGCACACGCAGGGAGGATTTGACCGACTCGTCTAAACAAGATTTAGACAAATACGCATCTCTCCTAGCGAGAGTGGGTCCAGCTGCAAGCCGGGTCAGTATCTCCAAGGTGTGGGACTGGGCAGTTGCCATCACCTGTAGATACTTAGTAATCTCTCGTTGCCTTTCCTCTGAAGGAGGCTCAGAGAGAGCAGACAAAACCCCGCACAGAAACAGTTCTGAATGCGAGACTGTCTGAATCCCAGCTCGTGCCAATCGCTCCCATCCCTCAAGAGTCGAAAAGGTGACTACCTGAGAAGTAGGAAGAGAGCTACCCTGCTTCACTACTTCTCGGAAAGAAGGATTGATGGGAGGAGGCTCGATCACAAGCAGAGGTTCTTGGACCTCATACGAATGAGGTTGAAAAACCTTTGGTTTGCTAAGTGATGGAAATTTCCCGACTGGTAAGGCTTTTGGGAGAAAAGGCAAGGCCTTGCCTTGCACTACTCCCTCACCCTGAATTCTGGAAGTGAGATCTTCCAGACACGTCTGCACTCTCCTACACTGAGGGAGCGCTGACGCAGGTGGTGACGGCTGGTTGGCCTTGAAAAAGTCCAAGGCAGAGGCGCCAACTTTGACCCTTGGAATAGGCAAAGGATGGTAGTGCCAAGCCGGTCTCGAAGCATACCAATGGCTTCGTCATAGGTGGGTGGAAGTTTGTTCTCTTCCACCTCATCCACCTCGGAATCATTACCAATAGTCTCCCCAGGGTCGGGGTGAATGGTAATAGAATCCATCGTGCCGTGGTCTAGCATTGTCCCATGGTCAACTGTGGTAGCCATGGGGTCATGGCTAGCCATGGAGCCCAAGGCCCCCTGGCTAGTCACATAGACCGATGGGCCATGGGTATCCCTAGCTTCCTGAGAAGCCAAGGGACCCAAGCCTAGCTTAACCGTGGGGTATGATTCTGACACCTCTACGTCGTAGGGATCAGGATCAGGGACCGTGGCGGAGACAACAGAAGGTCTGGTTTGCAAGACCTCTGATGTGTCACTGTTGGCATGAACCAACCCGATCAACTGAGACAAAGTCATCAGTTGATCACTGTTCAGCCCGCGCAGATCTGGAACTCTTCTATCCTTGTCTACAGCCGAAAACCCTGAAAAGGGAGTGCTAGACGGTGAAGACGTATGTCATCTAGGATAGTGAGTCCTAGACCTGCTGCGAGATCTAGAACGGCCAATAGAATGATCATGTCGATGCCTGTGGCGATACGACGAGTCATCCCTACGGCCATGTGTAGGTCGATGGCTTGACCTATGGCGTCTATCACGCCCGTGAGAACATGAACGACGACCATGGCTAAGGTAGCTTCGCGATCTATGCCTCGACAAAGAACGCTTACTACCTGCACTAGGGGAGCGACTGAAACCACCACTATGGCTCCCGGAAGAGTCACTGTCAGTACCAGAGGTACCCGGTGAAAAAAGGGTATGAGCCTTACTCCTCCGGCGTGGTGAAGTCGCCCTGTGTGGAGTAGAACTCCGGGTAGGAGATCGAACCCCACAGCTAGCGCTGGGCCCACGGGAAGCAACTGCATCAGCGGAATCACCTAGTCTAACTGAGTTATTAGCTACAGTTGTGTGACCCGGGACCCTAGAGTCCTCGGCGGAGAGACTCCTAGATACAGCCGCCTTTTTTACTGTGGCCCTGTCTAGTGCTTTCTGGTGTTTAGACCATAGAGTACCAGACCACTCTATACATACCTCGCATGTAGACTCCCGTGTGCAGGAACGGCAGTCCCTGCACAGAGGATGAACATCCCAATTAGGGAGGAACTTAGCACACCCCCGGTCCCCGTTACCAGGGCACTTCCTGGAAAGAGACATGGTGGCACACAACCACAAGGAGTATGCAATACAACGAACAACAATACAACACAAATAATGCACGGTCGTAAGTAATACTAGACAAAGAGTGAATAATAATAATAATAATTTAGCAATTCAGTAACCGTTAGGCAAGAGAACCTTCAGTAACGTATACAAACTTCCCAGACGTGAAAACACGTGTTGTTCATACAATGTACCGAAGAAAAGAGGAAGTGATCTTGGTCCGACAAGCGCTTGCTTATAGTTCCGGTCACATGATGTTATCAATGGCGGCCTTGTTACGGAAACGTATTGTTATCAATCAGTATGGGGCTTTTAGAAAATTTTCGGTATATCTGTTGGGCAAGCGAGTTGCTAGCACTGGTTATGGCGATATCTGGTTGATATGTAACAGATTTTAAAGCGACACTACATCGGTAAAACTCAAATGTCGGCAGAATGTAATTTCCTGTTATATGGTATATTTGTTTTTCCAACATTTGCCTCAAAAACTGAGTATTTCAACAAATAAACAAGCGTATACACTGTTTGTTTATATAACAAAATAATGTAAATATGGTTGACATTCATGCGTAATACAATGCGTGTATCCTGAATAACACAATTTATCGTACATATTTACTGTTATATCTCACATTTGTGCCTATGCATATTTATTTGTAGACTAATCTTAGTTAAATTATCTCTAACGAAAGTATAGTATTGACTCCAATGACAAACGTCATTTCAGGAGCGTGGATGACCGTTATATGAAATCCTACTTTCAATTTTGAAAGTTTGTAGACCACAAAAACACTGTTTATTGATTCAATGCTATGTGTTCGAATGTATTCAGAAGAATTTGTAGTAGCAATGCATTTATACTTGAAAACATGCATTTATTTGCTTTTTGCGATGTAATGTCGCTTTAAATAAACTAGTGCTATAATTTATTTACGCAAATTACCGTAGTTTCTTTGCTATTGTGAATTGCTACGGAGAAGTGGAGCTACGAAGAAATCCGATCGGGGAAAAAAAGACTTTCTAGTCAAAATAAGATTATATATGTTTGAAGACACCAAGTAACTCGCATGGACTGGTCCATGATATTCATAAACCAATAAATGAATCAGAAAATCACATTTGGACAAGTTCATTTATCAAAATGGGTAATTATGTCTAAAAATAGTCATATCACTGGCAAAAAGTGCTGATCCTATTGAAACACTTGGTATTACCAGTAACCTAGATAGATATATCAATCAAAAGTTTAAACTAGATTGGTATTACTGATGAATTTAAATTCCACATTGCCTCTTCTCTCTCCCTCTTCCTCTATTAAAACACTTGGTATTACCAGTAACCTAGATAGATATATCAATCAAAAGTTTAAACTAGATTGGTATTACTGATGAATTTAAATTCCACATTGCCTCTTCTCTCTCCCTCTTCCTCTATTAAAACACTTGGTATTACCCGTAACCTAGATAGATATATCAATCAAAAGTTTAAACTAGATTGGTATTACTGATGAATTTAAATTCCACATTGCC
>CM026404.1:3121310-3158869 GCA_014843695.1 Archivesica marissinica
TACCACACACACTACCATACATACACTACCACACACTACCATACACACACTACCATACACACACTACCATACACACACTACCATACATACACTACCATACACTACCATACACACACTACCATACATACACTACCACACACTACCATACACACACTACCATACACACTACCATACATACACTACCACACACTACCATACACACACTACCATACATACACTACCACACACTACCATACACCACTACCACACCTACCATACACACACTACCATACATACACTACCATACATACACTACCATACACACACTACCATACACACACTACCATACATACACTACCATACACACACTACCATACATACACTACCACACACTACCATACACACACTACCATACACACACTACCATACACACACCACCATACATACACTACCATACATACACTACCCACACTACCATACATACACTACCACACACTACCATACACACACTACCATACATACACTACCACACACTACCATACATACACTACCACACACTACCATACACACACTACCATACATACACTACCATACACACACTACCATACATACACTACCACACACTACCATACACACACTACCATACATACACCACCATACACACACTACCATACATACACTACCATACACACACTACCATCACACTACCATACATACACTACCACACACTACAACATACACTACCATACATACACTACCATACACACACTACCATACATACACTACCATACACACACTACCACACACTACCATACATACACTACCATACATACACTACCATACACACACTACCACACACTACCATACACACACTACCATACATACACTACCATACACACACTACCATACATACACTACCATACACACACTACCACACACTACCATACATACACTACCATACATACACTACCATACACACACTACCACACACTACCATACACACACTACCATAACACTAAGTAACACTGCCTGTGATCACACAATTTAACAATACATGTAAATGATACTACCTATAACAAATTAATGTACAGTCCAGTTTGCAGTTTGTGTGAGTGGTCAACTCTATTAAGCAGCAACCTGTTTCATGCAATCAGCTTCCGCATAACCAGACTGACATTTATTATATATTTACCATATTAAGCAGCCACGTGTGCCAATAAGCAACAATAAGTAATTCCCCTGACTTGCTGCATAAGGCAGGTTTGACTGTCAACTGGCTACATAAGGCAGGTTTGACTGTCAACTGGCTACATAAGGCAGGTTTGACTGTCAACTGGCTGCTTGAGACAGGTTTGACTGTCATTTAGAAATGTGTTCAATTTGTCCAACTTGTTCAGCCCATAACTCTTTTGCATGCTGGGTAAAATAAATGCAAGAAATAGTCTAAACAATTGCAGCAGACGACAATCAATTAATGTGTTTTTCTTATTTGTATCCGAAAACTCTGGAAAGATGTCGTATAATTTCATTAGAATCGTGCTGTTACGACGACACAATTCAAACGAAATTCCTGAACATATCTGACTACCATTTCCCTGAACATATCTGACTACCATTTCCCTGAACATATCTGACTACCATTTCCCTGAACATATCTGAACATATCTGACTACCATTTCCCTGAACATATCTGACTACCATTTCCCTGAACATATCTGACTACCATTTCCCTGAACATATCTGAACCTATCTGACTACCATTTCCCTGAACATATCTGACTACCATTTCCCTGAACATATCTGACTACCATTGTCACCACTAGCCTGCAAAGAGCTAAACATAGATAGGGAAATATGTTTCTGTACATCACATGTGAAAGATTAGACAAAACTATATTCTCTATACAAAACAAACATATAGCCACTGGAGACTTGAATCAGGCACACACGACCACTGACAGTTTTACACAACATAATTTATTAAAGCCATTGTAGCAATCAATACTGTCAATGAAGTGTGTCATTTCTCTGACCACATTTACATATATCTGGCGATTATGTATAAAAGCAGAAATTTGCATCATATTATGCCAGCTGACTTCCTACAAAAGCAAATAATACAGAGAATGCATGTAGCACAAGAAGAAACTAGTTATCCAGTGTATTGATCAGGCTATCAGTCATTTCAATGTCAATTTGAGAAGATACTTTGATGCACTGAGCTCATCTAAATGAAGCGTCTATGCTGGCATTTCCTAAATATTGTTATTACAACACTGAGGCATATTTGGAAACCATCAACAAAGCTGACATAGGCTTCATAGTGTAATATTAATGTTAATACAATGTCTTTCGTGGCTTATACAGACAGCATACACTTGATTCGATGTTCAGCAGGTTTCAATTTAACATGACATAGAGAGCTAGCTAGTCACCCCACAGCTACGTGCTAATTAACAAATACAACCAAAATTGTGACCTGGTTTTGAACACATTTGTGTCACAATTAGTTGTTCAAGCAACTAATGTTTCAACAGAACATAACAGACGGCTGCTTATATAAAAGAACCAAGCAGTCATCAATACATACAGGTAACCTACTTTGAATAAACTGAAGCAGAACAAGGTAGCTAGTGTTTACAACGTCAATCATTCCCTAAATCCGTAGGACCGCCTGACATGTCAGACAAAATATCCATCGGTCAAGCAAAATAATTTAAACTTTAAACCCATTCAACACCAAGTAACTGACATGGACTGGTCCATGATATTCTTAGACCAATAAATTAATAACAAAATTACATTTGGATCAGTTCATTTATCAAAATGGGTAAATTACTTGAAAAAAGTGCAGATCCTGATGAGACGGCTCGTCATGAGCCGGCTCATCTGGATCTACACTTTTTTGTAAGCCAATTTAGAGGTCTGTGGTGTTGAAAGGGTTAAAGTGCATTTTAATCATTTGTCTGACTGGTGTCTGCTAGACAAACTCTGGCAATAAGTGAAGACAACAATGCTTTTATTCAATTTGACTTCTTTCAATGGAAACAGTCGGTTAAAGAAACGAACATCAAAATGTACACAATGTATCTGCTAAAATCTATGAAATGTAAAAATTGTGTAACCCTTTCAACACTACAGACCTCTAAATAGGCTTACAAAAAGTGTAGATCCACATGAACGGGGCTCATGACAAGCCGTCTCATCACGATCTACACATCTGCCAGTAATATTACTATTTTTCGACAAAATTACACATTTTGATAAATGAACTTGTCCAAATGTAATTTTCTTATGAATATATTAATCTAAAAATATCATGCACCAGTCCATGTCAGTTACTTGGTGTTGAATGTACCAGTCCATGTCAGTTACTTGGGGTTGAATGTACCAGTCCATGTCAGTTACTTGGGGTTGAATGTACCAGTCCATGTCAGTTACTAGTTACTTGGTGTTGAATGTACCAGTCCATGTCAGTTACTTGGTGTTGAATGTACCAGTCCATGTCAGTTACTTGGTGTTGAATGTACCAGTCCATGTCAGTTACTTGGGGTTGAATGTACCAGTCCATGTCAGTTACTTGAATGTACCAGTCCATGTCAGTTACTTGGTGTTGAATGTATCAGTCCATGTCAGTTACTTGGTGTTGAATGTACCAGTCCATGTCAGTTACTAGTTACTTGGTGTTGAATGTACCAGTCCATGTCAGTTACTTGGTGTTGAATGTACCAGTCCATGTCAGTTACTTGGTGTTGAATGTACCAGTCCATGTCAGTTACTTAGTGTTGAATGTACCAGTCCATGTCAGTTACTTGGTGTTGAATGTACCAGTCCATGTCAGTTACTTGGGGTTGAATGTACCAGTCCATGTCAGTTACTTGGTGTTGAATGCACCAGTCCATATCAGTTACTTGGTGATATATGAAGGGAGAACTCATGATCGGCATGTGTTAATGTGGATTGGGGAGCTATGATCAATGTGTCTATTTATAGCATTTGAAGGAGATCTACATTACTACTGTACACCCAAATTATTGAGCAGAAATGGCCTTTTAATTTAAGTGTCCCAAACTTGATCTTTGACCCACTGACCCTAATCTAGTACCCTAACCCTAATCTAGTACAAAGTTTGAGGAGAGTACGACTATTGCTTCACAAGAGAGCGATATTGAATAACATAAGAGAAATTGACTAACGTGATTAATTGTCAATATGTCAAGGGCCATAACTCTGGTGCAACAAGTGTGATATGGCCGATTTTATGGTACTTGGCCTTGGGTCCATGAACTCTGGGGCCATGTTTTATAACCAGCAGACAATAGTTATGTTGTGCAACACAGCGGCTACAATTTATTAATTTACAGTAACACAAGATTGAGAATTCTGGAGATACGAGTGCAATATACATGTCGCTGAGTGCAATATACATGTCGCTGAGTGCAATATACATGTCGCTGAGTGCAATATACATGTCGCTGAGTGCAATATACATGTCGCTAGTTATCACAGTTATCACATTTATCACAATAAGGCTGCTGGTTATTGCATTTGGTCTATGTACTGACCCAATTTCATAACCATCTACCTAATATTGTGGAAAAGACTTTAATAAAAGTCATTGGCTTCCAGTCCAATTCCCTTTCACTATCTTATGTTTGAATGTGTATATGAACAAATGTCAAGTTTATGTCAAAAGGTTATAGTATTTGTGAATACATGCATTTACATGGCTATTGCATTTGCTTCGATGAACGTATTTATATGTCCTGTTTGTGTCTATTTTCATATGAATTTCCTCATTAGTGATACGCAGCCGACCTGCACATTCGAATATATGGGCATGCACATCCACAGTGTTGGGCAATGTCACAAAGAAAACATATTACACTTTGTATTCAAAATCATTTAGGTCAGATTTGCGATTTACAGTGTGCAGGACCTGATAATATAATAATTTCCATCTGGGTATGAACTACATTGAGCTTGTTTAATGATAGCGTGGATGCACAATCTAGTTCATACCCAGTCAGGGATCATTCTAGAGGGCGATGTGGGCCAAATAGTCGCCCTAGGGAACCTGACTTCGCCCTCTCATACAAAATTTTGTCCAGTAAGATACACTGGCTCATTATAAAGCAACCATTATATTCAAATGTTGTATTTAATGGTCATACTGTGCATTTTAACCATATTTTGTTGAAATTTATTAAATAACACCATTTAAGCATGCGATCGTGCGCTTTCTCACTTCTCCCACACATTCTGGCCTAGAATGAACCCTGTACCCTGATGGAGATTATTAACCCGCAATTCATACCTTACATAAACTATGCTTAAACTAATATTGTGTTAAGGAGAGCGGACCAAATTTTCAAATAAAAACCTTCACACCTACTGTATAATCACAGAATAGCCGCAAAACGAGGAAGTGATTTTGACAAGTGATACAATTATTGTTGAAGTTTTGACAAAGTAACAACAATTAAAATCTCGTAAGTAAAATGTAAAGCTGGAAATAATTCGCGCTTTTTGTGTAAAACACATGTATTATTGCATGGGTATATTTCTACTACAACAGTACTGCAACAGTAGTCTGCTAGGCTATATAGGTACGGTAAAATAGATATACATCTCGATGCTTCTAGCAGGAGCTACTATAAATAGACGCAGTGCTACTCTGTTAGAACTATCAAGCTGAGAACCGCATCTGATGCCAGGTAAATGCTAAACTATTCCATTGAAAATGTCTACAGTGACATCATTTTTTTCATCAACTGCTTTTTATCTTAAAATATAAGTTTGGAATGTAAAGTTTGGTAACTTATTTTTCAAACAAGAGAATCCATCTGGTCCCCACCGAGTCACTATCAAACAAGAGAATCCATCTGGTCCCCACCGAGTCACTATCAAACAAGAGAATCCATCTGGTCCCCACCGAGTCACTATCAAACAAGAGAATCCTTCTGGTCCCCACCGAGTCACTATCAAACAAGAGAATCCATCTGGTCCCCACCGAGTCACTATCAAACAAGAGAATCCATCTGGTCCCCACCGAGTCACTATCAAACAAGAGAATCCATCTGGTCCCCACCGAGTCACTATCAAACAAGAGAATCCATCTGGTCCACACCGAGTCACTATCAAACAAGAGAATCCATCTGGTCCACACCGAGTCACTATCAAACAAGAGAATCCATCTGGTCCCCACCGAGTCACTATCAAACAAGAGAATCCATCTGGTCCCCACCGAGTCACTATCAAACAAGAGAATCCATCTGGTCCCCACCGAGTCACTAACAATGATGCTTCACACTTCTGACCGAGAAAGCTAGTTTTGTACATAAGCTTAGCATTCTTGAAAATACAATACATAATATATGTTTGAATAGAATCGGGCTAAATGAGTAGCTAGGGCAAGAACAAGGTAAATGAGTAGCTAGGGCAAGAACACGGTAAATGAGTAGCTAGGGCAAGAACAAGGTAACCGAGTAGCTAGGGCAAGAACAAGGTAAATGAGTAGCTAGGGCAAGAACAAGGTAAATGAGTAGCTAGGGCAAGAACAAAGTAAATGAGTAGCTAGTGCAAGAACAAGGTAAATGAGTAGCTAGTGCAAGAACAAGGTAAATGAGTAGCTAGTGCAAGAACAAGGTAAATGAGTAGCTAGTGCAAGAACAAAGTAAATGAGTAGCTAGGGCAAGAACAAGGTAAATGAGTAGCTAGGGCAAGAACAAGGTAAATGAGCAGCTAGGGCAAGAACAAGGTAAATGAGTAGCTAGTACAAGAACAAGGTAAATGAGTAGCTAGTGCAAGAACAAGGTAAATGAGTAGCTAGTGCAAGAACAAGGTAAATGAGTAGCTAGTGCAAGAACAAGGTAAATGAGTAGCTAGTGCAAGAACAAGGTAAATGAGTAGCTAGGGCAAGAACAAGGTAAATGAGTAGCTAGGGCAAGAACAAGGTAAATGAGTAGCTAGTGCAAGAACAAGGTAAATGAGTAGCTAGGGAAAGAACAAGGTAAATGAGTAGCTAGGGCAAGAACAAGGTAAATGAGTAGCTAGGGCAAGAACAAGGTAAATGAGTAGCTAGGGCAAGAACAAGGTAACTGAGTAGCTAGTGCAAGAACAAGGTAAATGAGTAGCTAGTGCAAGAACAAGGTAAATGAGTAGCTAGTGCAAGAACAAGGTAAATGAGTAGCTAGGGCAAGAACAAGGTAAATGAGTAGCTAGTGCAAGAACAAGGTAAATGAGTAGCTAGGGTAAGAACAAGGTAAATGAGTAGCTAGGGCAAGAACAAGGTAAATGAGTAGCTAGGGCAAGAACAAGGTAAATGAGTAGCTAGGGAAAGAACAAGGTAAATGAGTAGCTAGGGCAAGAACAAGGTAAATGAGTAGCTAGGGCAAGAACAAGGTAAATGAGTAGCTAGGGCAAGAACAAGGTAACTGAGTAGCTAGGGCAAGAACAAGGTAAATGAGTAGCTAGGGCAAGAACAAGGTAAATGAGTAGCTAGGGCAAGAACAAGGTAAATGAGTAGCTAGGGCAAGAACAAGGTAAATGAGTAGCTAGGGCAAGAACAAGGTAAATGAGTAGCTAGTGCAAGAACAAGGTAAATGAGTAGCTAGGGAAAGAACAAGGTTTCGTATTATGTGGTCTGATCAACATGATTTCAATAATAATACAACTTGCACAAAGTTTGAACAAGATCAGACTAGATTATAGACGGGCAAGTTTCCGTTAATTTAAACCATAAAATCATGAATAAATTGGAAAGGAATGTGCAAAACAACATAGATCCAGATCCGCGGCGTAGCGCTGCGTCAGATCAGGATCTATGTTGTTTGCTATTCAGCCAAGTGTTTTATCTACTATCTGAATAACAGGGTAGAGCATAATTCCATCGACAGACAGGCAGTGAAATTATCCTAGCTGCACAGGTTGAAACAGCAGAGGGCAATGTAGACAGGCATTTGATCCAGGTCTTCACCTCCAACAGACAAAGCGTAACCAGGCTACGTTCCAATGACCATGATACAGAGATATACCATTAAACACAGACAAAGCGTAACCAGGCTACGTTCCAATGACCATGATACAGAGATATACCATTAAACACAGACAAAGCGTAACCAGGCTACGTTCCAATGACCATGATACAGAGATATACCATTAAACACAGACAAAGCGTAACCAGGCTACGTTCCAATGACCATGATACAGAGATATACCATTAAACACAGACAAAGCGTAACCAGGCTACGTTCCAATGACCATGATACAGAGATATACCATTAAACACAGACAAAGCGTAACCAGGCTACGTTCCAATGACCATGATACAGAGATATACCATTAAACACAGACAAAGCGTAACCAGGCTACGTTCCAATGACCATGATACAGAGATATACCATTAAACACAGACAAAGCGTAACCAGGCTACGTTCCAATGACCATGATACAGAGATATACCATTAAACACAGACAAAGCGTAACCAGGCTACGTTCCAATGACCATGATACAGAGATATACCATTAAACACAGACAAAGCGTAACCAGGCTACGTTCCAATGACCATGATACAGAGATATACCATTAAACACAGACAAAGCGTAACCAGGCTACGTTCCAATGACCATGATACAGAGATATACCATTAAACACAGACAAAGCGTAACCAGGCTACGTTCCAATGACCATGATACAGAGATATACCATTAAACACAGACAAAGCGTAACCAGGCTACGTTCCAATGACCATGATACAGAGATATACCATTAAACACAGACAAAGCGTAACCAGGCTATGTTCCAATGACCATGATACAGAGATATACCATTAAACACAGACAAAGCGTAACCAGGCTATGTTCCAATGACCATGATACAGAGATATACCATTAAACACAGACAAAGCGTAACCAGGCTATGTTCCAATGACCATGATACAGAGATATACCATTAAACACAGACAAAGCGTAACCAGGCTACGTTCCAATGACCATGATACAGAGATATACCATTAAACACAGACAAAGTGCAACCAGGCTACGTTCCAATGACCATGATACAGAGATATACCATTAAACACAGACAAAGCGTAACCAGGCTACGTTCCAATGACCATGATACAGAGATATACCATAATTACCATTAAACTTTAAATTATTATATTTAATGTCTTACTAATTGCACAGAATTACATTTACACGAAGCCCATTACTGACGTCCAGATAGTAATCTAATTTCTAATTTACAAATTGGATTTCCTCGATAGTTGGGATTCCATCAACAGTATATATAGTATTATTGATTGGAGCCGAGAACAATCCCACTTAGTATTCATGTGTTTACCAACACACATGCAGTATTTAACGCCAATAGTTCAGTGTATTATTGCATTAACGACCAATGTTCAATTTGCACATACTGTCATGATCTGCACAGAAATAAAACATGAGAATTAACCTTGCGCAGCAATTATCAACACAAGAGTTGCACCGTGCACGCGTGAGCTAGCATTATGGGGTTGCACGTGTGAGCTAGCATTATGGGGTTGCACGCGTGAGCTAGCATTATGGGGTTGTGCGCATGAGCTAGTATTATGGGGTTGCACGCGTGAGCTAGCATTATGGCGTTGCACGAGCTAGCATTATGGGGTTGCGCGCGTGAGCTAGCATTATGGGGTTGCACGCGTGAGCTAGCATTATGGGGTTGCGCGCGTGAGCTAGCATTATGGGGTTGCACGCGTGAGCTAGCATTATGGGGTTGCACGCGTGAGCTAGCATTATGGGGTTGCACGCGTGAGCTAGCATTATGGGGTTGCACGCGTGAGCTAGCATTATGGGGTTGCACGCGTGAGCTAGCATTATGGGGGGTGCATGAGCTAGCATTATGGGGTTACATTAGCTAGCATTATGGGGTTGCACGAGCTAGCATTATGTGGTTGCACGAGCTAGCATTATGGGGTTGCATGAGCTAGCATTATGGGGTTGCATGAGCTAGCATTATGGGGTTGCACAAGCTAGCATTATGGGGTTGCACAAGCTAGCATTATGGGGTTGCACAAGCTAACATTATGTGGTTGCATGAGCTAACATTATGTGGTTGCATGAGCTAGCATTATGTGGTTGCGCGCGTGAGCTAGCATTATGGGGTTGCACGCGTGAGCTAGCATTATGGGGTTGCACGCGTGAGCTAGCATTATGGGGTTGCACGCGTGAGCTAGCATTATGGGGTTGCACGCGTGAGCTAGCATTATGGGGGGTGCATGAGCTAGCATTATGGGTTTGCATGAGCTAGCATTATGGGGTTGCACAAGCTAGCATTATGGGGCTGCACAAGCTAGCATTATGGGGTTACATTAGCTAGCATTATGGTGTTGCACGAGCTAGCATTATGTGGTTGCACGAGCTAGCATTATGGGGTTGCATGAGCTAGCATTATGGGGTTGCATGAGCTAGCATTATGGGGTTGCACAAGCTAGCATTATGGGGTTGCACAAGCTAGCATTATGGGGTTGCACAAGCTAACATTATGTGGTTGCATGAGCTAGCATTATGTGGTTGCATGAGCTAGCATTATGGGGTTGCATGAGCTAGCATTATGGGGTTGCACGATCTAGCATTATGTGGTTGCACGAGCTAGCATTATGGGGTTGCACAAGCTAGCATTATGGGGTTGCACAAACTAGCATTATGGGGTTGCACGCACGAGCTAGCATTATGGGGTTGCACGCATGAGCTAGCATTATGGGGTTGCACGCATGAGCTAGCATTATGGGTTGCACGCATGAGCTAGCATTATGGGGTTGCACGCACAAGCTAGCATTATGGGGTTGCACGAGCTAGCATTATGGGGTTGCACAAGCTAGCATTATGGGTTGCACAAGCTAGCATTATGGGGTTGCATGAGCTAGCATTATGGGGTTGCACGCATGAGCTAGCATTATGGGGTTGCACAAGCTAGCATTATGGGGTTGCATGAGCTAGCATTATGGGGTTTCATGAGCTAGCATTATGGGGATGCACGAGCTAGCATTATGGGGTTTCATGAGCTAGCATTATGGGGTTGCACAAGCTAGCATTATGGGGTTGCATGAGCTAGCATTATGGGGTTTCATGAGTCTATTTCTCACATGGTATCTCCTCTTGTCCCCCCACCTTCTACATACATGTATATACACCTTCTACATACATGTATATACACCTTCTACATACATGTATATACACCTTCTACATACATGTATATACACCTTCTACATACATGTATATACACCTTCTACATACATGTATATACACCTTCTACATACATGTATATACACCTTCTACATACATGTATATTCACCTTCTACATACATGTATATTCACCTTCTACATACATGTATATTCACCTTCTACATACATGTATATTCACCTTCTACATACATGTATATTCACCTTCTACATACATGTATATACACCTTCTACATACATGTATATACACCTTCTACATACATGTATATACACCTTCTACATACATGTATATTCACCTTCTACATACATGTATATTCACTACATTGACATATCATCAACAAAACAAACAGAACCATCCAAACTAAAAGCAAGGGTAACATATACAGTATGGGAATATACAGTATGTTACCTCTCAGTAATCTCCATGGAGGTGGGTGTAGATATTCCCAGTAATCTCCATGGAGGTGGGTGTAGATATTCCCAGTAATCTCCATGGAGGTGGGTGTAGATATTCCCAGTAATCTCCATGGAGGTGGGTGTAGATATTCCCAGTAATCTCCATGGAGGTGGGTGTAGATATTCCCAGTAATCTCCATGGAGGTGGGTGTAGATATTCCCAGTAATCTCCATGGAGGTGGGTGTAGATATTCCCAGTAATCTCCATGGAGGTGGGTGTAGATATTCCCAGTAATCTCCATGGAGGTGGGTGTAGATATTCCCAGTAATCTCCATGGAGGTGGGTGTAGATATTCCCAGTAATCTCCATGGAGGTGGGTGTAGATATTCCCAGTAATCTCCATGGAGGTGGGTGTAGATATTCCCAGTAATCTCCATGGAGGTGGGTGTAGATATTCCCAGTAATCTCCATGGAGGCGGGTGTAGATATTCCCAGTAGTTGGGCTATAACGCTTAGCTGAATAGCAAACAAAATAGAGCCTGATCAGATGCGGTGCTACGCCGCGGCTGACCTGGATCTATGTATATTGTTTGCACATTCCGTCCAATTTATTCGTCAGGCTAAGGGTTAAAACTCAGTAATTTGGATCAATTTTGTATTTTTTTCTGCAATAATCTTGGAAGTTGCCCTTCATGTCAAAATATGGACCATAACGTATTTGCATTAATACTTAAATAGATAATGAACTTGAATGTTATGATCAGATTTCACAATCTGTCCATCAAGGCAGGAGAAAACTAAGGAAGCCACACCAATATCCTTGCGAAATTTCCAATATTACACTGGAGAAGGCAACTTATTCCTGATCAGCTCTAGACATTAAGACAGTTTATTCAGTAATGATCTGCCTGGAAAGACCACCTCTGCTCATTTCCAATTCGCATTCTGCATCCTAATATAACAAATTGTATCCCAGTTAAATGTTGATACAACAAAACACGAAAATCAATTGAATAACTACAACTCACAGGATTCCATGTTTCATGTATCAACTTTTCACAGCAATTTGTCAATGGCCATAACCACTTAGTCAATGGCCATAACCACTTAGTCAACGGTCATAACCACTTAGTCAACGGTCATAACCACTTAGTCAACGGTCATAACCACTTAGTCAACGGTCATAACCACTTAGTCAACGGTCATAACCACTTAGTCAATGGTCACATCCACTTAGTCAATGGTCACATCCACTTAGTCAATGGTCATAACCACTTAGTCAACGGTCATATCCACTTAGTCAATGGTCATGACCACTTAGTCAATGGTCATAACCACTTAGTCAACGGTCATGACCACTTAGTCAACGGTCATGACCACTTAGTCAACGGTCATAACCACTTAGTCAACGGTCATAACCACTTAGTCAACGGTCATATCCACTTAGTCAACGGTCATAACCACTTAGTCAACGGTCATAACCACTTAGTCAACGGTCATAACCACTTAGTCAACGGTCATAACCACTTAGTCAACGGTCATAACCACTTAGTCAACGGTCATAACCACTTAGTCAACGGTCATAACCACTTAGTCAACGGTCATAACCACTTAGTCAACGGTCATAACCACTTAGTCAACGGTCAAAACCACTTAGTCAACGGTCATAACCACTTAGTCAACGGTCATAACCACTTAGTCAACGGTCATAACCACTTAGTCAACGGTCATAACCACTTAGTCAACGGTCATAACCACTTAGTCAACGGTCATAACCACTTAGTCAACGGTCATAACCACTTAGTCAACGGTCATAACCACTTAGTCAACGGTCATAACCACTTAGTCAACGGTCATATCCACTTAGTCAACGGTCATAACCACTTAGTCAACGGTCATAACCACTTAGTCAATGGTCATAACCACTTAGTCAATGGTCATAACCACTTAGTCAACGGTCATAACCACTTAGTCAACGGTCATAACCACTTAGTCAACGGTCATAACCACTTAGTCAACGGTCATAACCACTTAGTCAACGGTCATAACCACTTAGTCAACGGTCATAACCACTTAGTCAACGGTCATAACCACTTAGTCAACGGTCATAACCACTTAGTCAACGGTCATAACCACTTAGTCAACGGTCATAACCACTTAGTCAACGGTCATAACCACTTAGTCAACGGTCATATCCACTTAGTCAACGGTCATATCCACTTAGTCAACGGTCATAACCACTTAGTCAACGGTCATAACCACTTAGTCAATGGTCATAACCACTTAGTCAATGGTCATAACCACTTAGTCAACGGTCATAACCACTTAGTCAACGGTCATAACCACTTAGTCAACGGTCATAACCACTTAGTCAATGGTCATAACCACTTAGTCAATGGTCATAACCACTTAGTCAACGACCATAACCACTTAGTCAACGACCATAACCACTTAGTCAACGGTCATAACCACTTAGTCAACGGTCATATCCACTTAGTCAACGGTCATAACCACTTAGTCAACGGTCATAACCACTTAGTCAATGGTCATATCCACTTAGTCAATGGTCATAACCACTTAGTCAATGGCCATAACCACTTAGTCAATGGTCATAACCACTTAGTCAATGGCCATAACCACTTAGTCAATGGTCATAACCACTTAGTCAATGGTCATAACCACTTAGTCAATGGTCATAACCACTTAGTCAATGGCCATAACCACTTAGTCAACGGTCATAACCACTTAGTCAACGGTCATAACCACTTAGTCAATGGTCATAACCACTTAGTCAATGGCCATAACCACTTAGTCAATGGTCATAACCACTTAGTCAATGGTCATAACCACTAGTCAATGGTCATAACCACTTAGTCAACGGTCATAACCACTTAGTCAACGGTCATATCCACTTAGTCAACGGTCATATCCACTTAGTCAACGGTCATAACCACTTAGTCAACGGTCATATCCACTTAGTCAACGGTCATAACCACTTAGTCAATGGCCATAACCACTTAGTCAATGGCCATAACCACTTAGTCAATGGCCATAACCACTTAGTCAATGGCCATAACCACTTAGTCAATGGTCATATCCACTTAGTCAATGGTCATAACCACTTAGTCAATGGCCATAACCACTTAGTCAACGGTCATAACCACTTAGTCAACGGTCATAACCACTTAGTCAACGGTCAAAACCACTTAGTCAACGGTCATAACCACTTAGTCAACGGTCATATCCACTTAGTCAACGGTCATATCCACTTAGTCAACGGTCATAACCACTTAGTCAACGGTCATAACCACTTAGTCAATGGTCATAACCACTTAGTCAATGGTCATAACCACTTAGTCAACGGTCATAACCACTTAGTCAACGGTCATAACCACTTAGTCAACGGTCATAACCACTTAGTCAATGGTCATAACCACTTAGTCAATGGTCATAACCACTTAGTCAACGACCATAACCACTTAGTCAACGACCATAACCACTTAGTCAACGGTCATAACCACTTAGTCAACGGTCATATCCACTTAGTCAACGGTCATAACCACTTAGTCAACGGTCATAACCACTTAGTCAATGGTCATATCCACTTAGTCAATGGTCATAACCACTTAGTCAATGGCCATAACCACTTAGTCAATGGTCATAACCACTTAGTCAATGGCCATAACCACTTAGTCAATGGTCATAACCACTTAGTCAATGGTCATAACCACTTAGTCAATGGTCATAACCACTTAGTCAATGGCCATAACCACTTAGTCAACGGTCATAACCACTTAGTCAACGGTCATAACCACTTAGTCAATGGTCATAACCACTTAGTCAATGGCCATAACCACTTAGTCAATGGTCATAACCACTTAGTCAATGGTCATAACCACTAGTCAATGGTCATAACCACTTAGTCAACGGTCATAACCACTTAGTCAACGGTCATATCCACTTAGTCAACGGTCATATCCACTTAGTCAACGGTCATAACCACTTAGTCAACGGTCATATCCACTTAGTCAACGGTCATAACCACTTAGTCAATGGCCATAACCACTTAGTCAATGGCCATAACCACTTAGTCAATGGCCATAACCACTTAGTCAATGGCCATAACCACTTAGTCAATGGTCATATCCACTTAGTCAATGGTCATAACCACTTAGTCAATGGCCATAACCACTTAGTCAATGGTCATATCCACTTAGTCAATGGCCATAACCACTTAGTCAATGGTCATATCCACTTAGTCAATGGTCATAACCACTTAGTCAACGGTCATAACCACTTAGTCAATGGTCATAACCACTTAGTCAATGGTCATAACCACTTAGTCAATGGTCATAACCACTTAGTCAATGGCCATAACCACTTAGTCAACGGTCATAACCACTTAGTCAACGGCCATAACCACTTAGTCAATGGCCATAACCACTTAGTCAATGGCCATAACCACTTAGTCAACGGTCATAACCACTTAGTCAATGGCCATAACCACTTAGTCAATGGTCATAACCACTTAGTCAATGGTCATAACCACTTAGTCAATGGCCATAACCACTTAGTCAATGGTCATAACCACTTCGTCAATTGCCATAATCACTCGACCACGGAGGCCCCCACAGTGTGCAGTGGGACTGTATTAATGTTGATGACCAACCTGTACCAAACTGAAGATATTATAACATTTGGATTACATACATCGAGAGCTGGAATTGAGAGTACATTAGAATGTACTAACGAGACGTTTGCAGTCACTTGATGCACAAGAAATTCTACTCACCATTCTGACAAT
Organism: Archivesica marissinica; assembly: GCA_014843695.1. Lineage (NCBI taxonomy): Eukaryota > Metazoa > Mollusca > Bivalvia > Venerida > Vesicomyidae > Archivesica > Archivesica marissinica. The sequence goes on from CM026404.1 coordinate 3,137,717, forward strand.
CTCTGGGTATACTGGTTCACCCAGGACACCACGAGTGGCGGTGATGTAGTCGACGAGCTCGTTCAGACACGCTCGTTTCACCTCCTTGCTCTTCAGATCGGAGACAGGGTCCATAAAGTCGAACACGGCACAACATTGTTGCAGTTTCTTTGTGAACAAGTCTTGTTGCTCAGCTGGAGCTGTGTCTATAAAGAAACAGGCAAATGTTGTATATATTATACGTGATTTTCATCCAGAATAACTTAATTGTCCACTCTTAGGCCATTCACAGTTCCACCTGTCGATCACCGATGCAACGAAAGAAATTAATAGCCCATTCAGATTTCCAACTGTCGATCACCAATGGAAAGAAATTAAAAACTGCTCATTTTTGCTAAAATTGGCGAAAAATATCTTTTTCGTAATTATTAACATACTTCAATTCCTGCACCTCAGACAGACTACACATAGAGCCTCAGACAGACTACACACTGAGCCTCAGACAGACTACACACTGAGTCTCAGTCAGACTACACACTGAACCTCAGTCAGACTACATACTGAGCCTCTGACAGACTACACACTGAACCTCAGACAGACTACATACTGAGCCTCTGACAGACTACATACTGAGCCTCTGACATACTACACATAGAGCCTCAGACAGACTACACATAGAGCCTCAGACAGACTACACATAGAGCCTCAGACAGACTACATACTGAGCCTCTGACAGACTACATACTGAGCCTCTGACAGACTACACACCTAGTCTCAGACAGAGGGATAAGGGGATTGCCTGACCAATATGGGGGTGGGTTAAATAATACATATGTACATGTAGGGAATTACACTTTTATTAAATTATTATTAAATAGATGTTTTACTCAATAATATTGATTGGGCAATGTCAGAGGCAGTAAGAATGAGGAAATTAAATTATAATGGCCATCCGTACTGCCTTATCATCACTGGGTTTCATTCAGTGACTGTCGACATTTACATTGCGTATATTCTGTCAGTGGCATTGATTTCTGCAAACAGTAATACCAATGTATGTGAGACGTAGTTTACTTTAGACATCTAAACTGTTTGCTCCTTGTCCCAGTGTTTACCATTATCTAGTGCAGACATTCTTAGAAATGTCATCAAAATTGAAGAAGCCAGACATTCATTATTCTACCTAATGACAGGCACCAATGTACTATATGCCAGGCACCAATGTACTATATGCCAGGCACCAATGTACTATATGACTGGCACCAATGTACTATATGCCAGGCACCAATGTACTATATGCCAGGCACCAATGTAATATATGCCTGGCACCAATGTACTACATGCCAGGCAGCAATGTACTATATGCCAGGCACCAACGTACTATATGCCAGGCACCAATGTACTATATGCCAGGCACCAATGTACTATATGCCAGGAACCAATGTACTATATGCCTGGCACCAATGTACTATATGCCAGGCACCAATGTACTATATGCCAGGCACCAATGTACTATATGCCTGGCACCAATGTACTATATGCCAGGCACCAATGTAATATATGCCTGGCACCAATGTACTATATGCCTGGCACCAATGTACTATATGACTGGCACAAATGTACTATATGCCTGGCACCAATGTACTATATGTCTGGCACCAATGTACTATATGCCTGGCACCAATGTACTATATGCCATGCACAAATGTACTATATGCCAGGCACCAATGTACTATATGCCTGGCACCAATGTACTATATGCCAGGCACCAATGTACTATATGCCATGCACCAATGTACTATATGCCAGGCACCAATGTACTATATGCCTGGCACCAATGTACTATATGTCTGGCACCAATGTACTATATGCCTGGCACCAATGTACTATATGCCAGGCACCAACGTACTATATGCCTGGCACCAATGTACTATATGCCTGGCACCAATGTACTATATGCCAGGCACCAATGTACTATATGCCTGGCACCAATGTACTATATGCCTGGCACCAATGTACTATATGCCTGGCACCAATGTACTATATACCTGGCACCAATGTACTATATGCCTGGCACCAATGTACTATATGCCTGGCACCAATGTACTATATGCCAGGCACCAATGTACTATATGCCTGGCACCAATGTACTATATGCCTGGCACTAATGTACTATATGCCTGGCACCAATGTACTATATACCTGACACCAATGTACTATATGCCTGGCACCAATGTACTATATGCCTGGCACCAATGTACTATATGCCTGGCACCAATGTACTATATGCCTGGCACCAATGTACTATATGCCTGGCACCAATGTACTATATGCCTGGCACCAATGTACTATATGCCAGGCACCAATGTACTATATGCCTGGCACCAATGTACTATATGCCTGGCACCAATGTACTATATGCCTGGCACCAATGTACTATATGCCTGGCACCAATGTACTATATGCCAGGCACCAATGTACTATATGCCTGGCACCAATGTACTATATGCCTGGCACCAATGTACTATATGCATGGCACCAATGTACTATATGCATGGCACCAATGTACTATATACCTGGCACCAATGTACTATATACCTGGCACCAATGTACTATATGCCTGGCACCAATGTACTATATACATGGCACCAATGTACTATATGCCAGGCACCAATGTACTATATGCCAGGCACCAATGTAATATATGCCAGGCACCAATGTACTATATGCCTGGCACCAATGTACTATATACATGGCACCAATGTACTATATGCCAGGCACCAATGTACTATATGCCTGGCACCAATGTACTATATACATGGCACCAATGTACTATATACCTGGCACCAATGTACTATATACATGGCACCAATGTACTATATGCCTGGCACCAATGTACTATATGCCTGGCACCAATGTACTATATACATGGCACCAATGTACTATATGCCTGGCACCAATGTACTATATACCTGGCATCAATGTACTATATACATGGCACCAATGTACTATATGCCAGGCACCAATGTACTATATGCCTGGCACCAATGTACTATATGCCTGGCACAAATGTACTATATACCTGGCACCACTGTACTATATACATGGCACCAATGTACTATATGCCTGGCACCAATGTACTATATGCATGGCACCAATGTACTATATGCATGGAACCAATGTACTATATGCCAGGCACCAATGTACTATATACCTGGCACCAATGTACTATATACATGGCACCAATGTACTATATACCTGGCACCAATGTACTATATGCCTGGCACCAATGTACTATATGCCAGACACCAATGTACTATATGTCTGGCACCAATGTACTATATGCATGGCACCAATGTACTATATGCCTGGCACCAATGTACTATATGCCTGGCACCAATGTACTATATGCCAGACACCAATGTACTATATGCCTGGCACCAATGTACTATATGCATGGCACCAATGTACTATATGCCTGGCACCAATGTACTATATGCCATGCCCCAATGTACTATATGCCAGGCACCAATGTACTATATACATGGCACCAATGTACTATATACCTGGCACCAATGTACTATATACATGGCACCAATGTACTATATGCCTGGCACCAATGTACTATATGCCAGACACCAATGTACTATATGCCTGGCACCAATGTACTATATGCCTGGCACCAATGTACTATATGCCTGGCACCAATGTACTATATGCCAGGCACCAATGTACTATATGCATGGCACCAATGTACTATATGCCTGTCACCAATGTACTATATGCATGGCACCAATGTACTATATACATGGCACCAATGTACTATATGCCTGGCACCAATGTACTATATGCATGGCACCAATGTACTATATGCATGGCACCAATGTACTATATACATGGCACCAATGTACTATATGTATGGCACCAATGTACTATATGCCTGGCACCAATGTACTATATGCCTGGCACCAATGTACTATATGCATGGCACCAATGTACTATATGCATGGCACCAATGTACTATATACATGGCACCAATGTACTATATACAGGCACCAATGTACTATATGCCTGGCACCAATGTACTATATGCATGGCACCAATGTACTATATACATGGCACCAATGTACTATATGCATGGCACCAATGTACTATATGCCTGGCACCAATGTACTATATGCCTGGCACCAATGTACTATATGCATGGCACCAATGTACTATATGCATGGCACCAATGTACTATATACCTGGCACCAATGTACTATATACATGGCACCAATGTACTATATGCCTGGCACCAATGTACTATATGCCTGGCACCAATGTACTATATGCCTGGCACCAATGTACTATATGCATGGCACCAATGTACTATATCCTGGCACCAATGTACTATATGCCGGCACAATGTACTATATCGGCACCAATGTACTATATCCGCACAATGTACTATATCCGGCACATATCGCACAATGTACTATATGCCTGGCACCAATGTACTATATGCATGGCACCAATGTACTATATGCATGGCACCAATGTACTATATACATGGCACCAATGTACTATATACATGGCACCAATGTACTATATGCATGGCACCAACGTACTATATACATGGCACCAATGTACTATATGCATGGCACCAATGTACTATATGCCTGGCACCAATGTACTATATGCCTGGCACCAATGTACTATATGCATGGCACCAATGTACTATATGCATGGCACCAATGTACTATATACATGGCACCAATGTACTATATACATGGCACCAATGTACTATATGCATGGCACCAACGTACTATATACATGGCACCAATGTACTATATGTATGGCACCAATGTACTATATGCCTGGCACCAATGTACTATATGCCTGGCACCAATGTACTATATGCATGGCACCAATGTACTATATGCATGGCACCAATGTACTATATACATGGCACCAATGTACTATATGCATGGCACCAATGTACTATATACATGGCACCAATGTACTATATGCCTGGCACCAATGTACTATATGCATGGCACCAATGTACTATATACATGGCACCAATGTACTATATGCCTGGCACCAATGTACTGCACCAATGTCCTATATGCCTGGCACCAATGTACTATATGCCTGGCACCAATGTATTATATGCCTGGCACAAATGTACTATATACCTGGCACCAATGTACTATATGCCTGGCACCAATGTACTATATGCCTGGCACCAATGTACTATATGCTTGGCACCAATGTACTATATGACAGGCACCAATGTACTATATGCCTGGCACCAATGTACAATATGCCTGGCACCAATGTACTATATGCCTGGCACCAATGGACTATATGCCTGGCAACAATGTACTATATGCCAGGCACCAATGTACTATATGCCTGGCACCAATGCACTATATGCCAGGCACCAATGTACTATATGCCAGGCACCAATGTACTATATGCCTGGCACCAATGTACTATATGCCAGGCACCAATGTACTATATGCCTGGCACCAATGTACTATATGCCAGGCACCAATGTACTATATGCCAGGCACCAATGTACTATATGCCAGGCACCAATGTACTATATGCCTGGCACCAATGTACTATATGCCTGGCACCAATGTACTATTTGCCTGGCACCAATGTACTATATGCATGGCACCAATGTACTATATGCATGGCACCAATGTACTATATGCATGGCACCAATGTACTATATGCATGGCACCAATGTACTATATGCATGGCACCAATATACTATATGCATGGCACCAATGTACTATATGCCTGGCACCAATGTACTATATGCATGGCACCAATCTACTATATGCCTGGCACCAATGTACTATATGCTTGGCACCAATGTACTATATGACAGGCACCAATGTACTATATGCCTGGCACCAATGTACTATATGCCTGGCACCAATGTACAATATGCCTGGCACCAATGTACTATATGCCTGGCACCAATGGACTATATGCCTGGCACCAATGTACTATATGCCAGGCACCAATGTACTATATGCCTGGCACCAATGCACTATATGCCAGGCACCAATGCACTATATGCCAGGCACCAATGCACTATATGCCAGGCACCAATGTACTATATGCCAGGCACCAATGTACTATATGCCAGGCACCAATGTACTATATGCCAGGCACCAATGTACTATATGCCTGGCACCAATGTACTATATGCCTGGCACCAATGTACTATTTGCCTGGTACCAATGTACTATATGCATGGCACCAATGTACTATATGCATGGCACCAATGTACTATATGCATGGCACCAATGTACTATATGCATGGCACCAATGTACTATATGCATGGCACCAATGTAATATATGCATGGCACCAATGTACTATATGCCTGGCACCAATGTACTATATGCATGGCACCAATGTACTATATGCCTGGCACCAATGTACTATATGCATGGCACCAATCTACTATATGCCTGGCACCAATGTACTATATGCCTGGCACCAATGTACTATATACCTGGCACCAATGTACTATATACCTGGCACCAATGTATTATATGCCTGGCACCAATGTACTATATGCCAGGCACCAATGTACTATATGCCTGGCACCAATGTACTATATACATAGCACCAATGTACTATATGCCAGGCACCAATGTACTATATGCCAGGCACCAATGTACTATATGCCTGGCACCAATGTACTATATGCATGGCACCAATGTACTATATGCATGGCACCAATGTACTATATACATGGCACCAATGTACTATATGCATGGCACCAATGTACTATATACATGGCACCAATGTACTATATGCCTGGCACCAATGTACTATATGCATGGCACCAATGTACTATATACATGGCACCAATGTACTATATGCCTGGCACCAATGTACTGCACCAATGTCCTATATGCCTGGCACCAATGTACTATATGCCTGGCACCAATGTATTATATGCCTGGCACAAATGTACTATATACCTGGCACCAATGTACTATATGCCTGGCACCAATGTACTATATGCCTGGCACCAATGTACTATATGCTGGCACCAATGTACTATATGCAGGCACCAATGTACTATATGCCAGGCACCAATGTACTATATGCCTGGCACCAATGTACTATATACATGGCACCAATGTACTATATGCCTGGCACCAATGTACTATATGCCAGGCACCAATGTACTATATGCCTGGCACCAATGTACTATATGCATGGCACCAATGTACTATATGCATGGCACCAATGTACTATATGCATGGCACCAATGTACTATATGCATGGCACCAATGTACTATATGCATGGCACCAATGTACTATATGCCTGGCACCAATGTACTATATGCATGGCACCAATGTACTATATGCATGGCACCAATGTACTATATGCCTGGCACCAATGTACTGCACCAATGTCTATATGCCTGGCACCAATGTACTATATGCCTGGCACCAATGTACTATATGCCTGGCACCAATGTACTATATGCCTGGCACCAATGTACTATATGCCTGGCACCAATGTACTATATGCCAGGCACCAATGTACTATATGCCTGGCACCAATGCACTATATGCCAGGCACCAATGTACTATATGCCAGGCACCAATGTACTATATGCCTGGCACCAATGTACTATATGCCAGGCACCAATGTACTATATGCCTGGCACCAATGTACTATATGCCAGGCACCAATGTACTATATGCATGGCACCAATGTACTATATGCATGGCACCAATGTACTATATGCCTGGCACCAATGTACTATATGCCTGGCACCAATGTACTATTTGCCTGGCACCAATGTACTATATGCCTGGCACCAATGTACTATATGCCTGGCACCAATGTACAATATGCCTGGCACCAATGTACTATATGCCTGGCACCAATGGACTATATGCCTGGCACCAATGTACTATATGCCAGGCACCAATGTACTATATGCCTGGCACCAATGCACTATATGCCAGGCACCAATGCACTATATGCCAGGCACCAATGTACTATATGCCAGGCACCAATGTACTATATGCCAGGCACCAATGTACAATATGCCAGGCACCAATGTACTATATGCCAGGCACCAATGTACTATATGCCTGGCACCAATGTACTATATGCCTGGCACCAATGTACTATTTGCCTGGTACCAATGTACTATATGCATGGCACCAATGTACTATATGCATGGCACCAATGTACTATATGCATGGCACCAATGTACTATATGCATGGCACCAATGTACTATATGCATGGCACCAATGTAATATATGCATGGCACCAATGTACTATATGCCTGGCACCAATGTACTATATGCATGGCACCAATGTACTATATGCCTGGCACCAATGTACTATATGCATGTCACCACTCTACTATATGCCTGGCACCAATGTACTATATGCCTGGCACCAATGTACTATATACCTGGCACCAATGTACTATATACCTGGCACCAATGTACTATATGCCTGGCACCAATGTACTATATGCCAGGCACCAATGTACTATATGCCTGGCACCAATGTACTATATGCCAGGCACCAATGTACTATATGCCAGGCACCAATGTACTATATGCCTGGCACCAATGTACTATATACATGGCACCAATGTACTATATGCATGGCACCAATGTACTATATGCCTGGCACCAATGTACTATATGCCTGGCACCAATGTACTATATGCCTGGCACCAATGTACTATATACATGGCACCAATGTACTATATGCCTGGCACCAATGTACTATATGCCTGGCACCAATGTACTATATGCCTGGCACCAATGTACTATATGCATGGCACCAATGTACTATATGCCTGGCACCAATGTACTATATGCCTGGCACCAATGTACTATATACATGGCACCAATGTACTATATGCCTGGCACCAATGTACTATATGCCTGGCACCAATGTACTATATGCATGGCACCAATGTACTATATGCCTACAACTGGCACCAATGTACTATATGCCTGGCACCAATGTACTATATGCCTGGCACCAATGTACTATATGCCTGGCACCAATGTACTATATGCCTGGCACCAATGTACTATATGCCTGGCACCAATGTACTATATGCCTGGCACCAATGTACTATATGCCTGGCACCAATGTACTATATGCCTGGCACCAATGTACTATATGCCTGGCACCAATGTACTATATGCCTGGCACCAATGTACTATATGCATGGCACCAATGTACTATATGCCTGGCACCAATGTACTATATGCCTGGCACCAATGTACTATATACATGGCACCAATGTACTATATACCTGGCACCAATGTACTATATGCCTGGCACCAATGTACTATATACATGGCACCAATGTACTATATACCTGGCACCAATGTACTATATGCCTGGCACCAATGTACTATATACATGGCACCAATGTATTATATACCTGGCACCAATGTACTATATGCCTGGCACCAATGTACTATAATTACTAGCATACACATTTCAGTGACAAGTTGCCTTTTCCTCTAATTTTCAAACCAAGACTAAAATCAATATTAACATCATTGATCACATTCATTGAATACTTACTGTTCACTCATTAGCTGTCTGTGTTAAGCCTAGAATAACTTCAAATAGAATTTGAAGAGTAATGCTTTGACACATTGTTATAAATTAATCTGAATTGTTTATATGGAAATTAGTACTCATTTTGTTGACATGTTTAGCTTGATGTGACTGTGTGCATCAGTATGTTTAGCTTGATGTGACTGTGTGCATCAGTATGTTTAGCTTGATGTGACTGTGTGCATCAGTATGTTTAGCTTGATGTGACTGTGTGCATCAGTATGTTTAGCTTGATGTGACTGTGTGCATCAGTATGTTTAGCTTGATGTGACTGTGTGCATCAGTATGTTTAGCTTGATGTGACTGTGTGCATCAGTATGTTTAGCTTGATGTGACTGTGTGCATCAGTATGTTTAGCTTGATGTGACTGTGTGCATCAGTATGTTTAGCTTGATGTGACTGTGTGCATCAGTTATTTTGACCTACTAGCAATAAATACTATTGAGGCCTAATTGAGGGAGACATGGATCGCAGGTTCGATCCCCCGTCTGACCGTAATAAAATTAACAGTCTTTCAGATGGGACATTAAACCGAGGTCCCGTGTCAGTGCTTTACACCGTGCACATAATAGAACCAGAGGAGATTCTGGAATGGGTCTCTGTCTGCATCATATCCTCCAAAATCTAAAATAACTAATCTCTTCATGAGGCGTCGCTCATATGGGCAAGCGGTAGCAGCTATAAATAAACGTAAAACACATTGAGGGAGACATAAGAAGTTGTGGGTTGCCTGGATGTGGGTTGCCTGGATGTGGGTTGCAGGGATGTGGGTTGCTGGGATGTGGGTTGCCGGGGGTTGCCGGGATGTGGGTTGCAGGTATGTGGGTTGCTGGGATGTGGGTTGCCTGGATGTGGGTTGCAGGGATGTGGGTTGCCGGGATGTGGGGTGCCGGGATGTGGGTTGCCTGGATGTGGGTAGCCGGGATGTGGGTAGCCAGGATGTGGGTTGCAGGGATGTGGGTAGCAGGGATGTGGGTTGCCGGGATGTGGGTAGCCAGGATGTGGGTTGCAGGGATGTGGGTAGCAGGGATGTGGGTTGCCGGGATGTGGGTAGCCAGGATGTGGGTTGCAGGGATGTGGGTTGCTGGGATGTGGGTTGCCTGGATGTGGGTAGCCAGGATGTGGGTTGCTGGGATGTGGGTAGCCGGGATGTGGGTAGCCAGGATGTGGGTTGCCTGGATGTGGGTAGCCGGGATGTGGGTAGCCGGGATGTGGGTAGCCAGGATGTGGGTTGCCGGGATGTGGGTAGCCGGGATGTGGGTAGCCAGGATGTGGGTTGCAGGGATGTGGGTAGCAGGGATGTGGGTTGCCGGGATGTGGGTAGCCAGGATGTGGGTTGCAGGGATGTGGGTTGCTGGGATGTGGGTTGCCTGGATGTGGGTAGCCAGGATGTGGGTTGCTGGGATGTGGGTAGCCGGGATGTGGGTAGCCGGGATGATGGGTAGCCAGGATGTGGGTAGCCAGGATGTGGGTGCCGGGATGTGGGTAGCCGGGATGTGGGTTGCAGGGATGTGGGTAGCAGGGATGTGGGTTGCCGGGATGTGGGCAGCCGGGATGTGGGTTGCAGGGATGTGGGTAGCAGGGATGTGGGTTGCCGGGATGTGGGTAGCCAGGATGTGGGTTGCAGGGATGTGGGTAGCCGGGATGGGTAGCAGGGATGTGGGTTGCCGGGATGTGGGTTGCCTGGATGTGGGTAGCCAGGATGTGGGTTGGCGGGATGTGGGTTGCCGGGATGTGGGTTGCCTGGATGTGGGTAGCCAGGATGTGGGTTGCCGGGATGTGGGTTGCCGGGATGTGGGTTGCCTGGATGTGGGTTGCCGGGATGTGAGTAGCCAGGATGTGGGTTGCAGGGATGTGGGTTGCTGGGATGTGGGTTGCCTGGATGTGGGTAGCCAGGATGTGGGTTGCTGGGATGTGGGTAGCCGGGATGTGGGTAGCCAGGATGTGGGTTGCCTGGATGTGGGTTGCAGGGATGTGGGTTGCCGGGATGTGGGGTGCCGGGATGTGGGTTGCCTGGATGTGGGTAGCCGGGATGTGGGTAGCCAGGATGTGGGTTGCAGGGATGTGGGTAGCCGGGATGTGGGTAGCAGGGATGTGGGTTGCCGGGATGTGGGTTGCCTGGATGTGGGTTGCCTGGATGTGGGTTGCCTGGATGTGGGTTGCCTGGATGTGGGTTGCCTGGATGTGGGTTGCCGGGATGTGGGTTGCCAGGATGTGGGTTGCCGGGATGTGGGTTGCCGGGATGTGGGTTGCCAGGATGTGGGTTGCCGGGATGTGGGTTGCCGGGAATGCACGAGCATAACAACATCTCAACTATAAATAAAGGATCTTACACTCGTGCGGATACCATATTTTACAATTTTTTGGTGCTATTAAGGACGCCATTTGGTGAGCCTAATTCCGTAGCAAAATAAGTTTCACAACATTTAGTATGAAATCATTCTTTTCTTCACCACACCCAAACATGTTTCAGATGATTCTACAATCAACAGCTAGAGAGTTTAAAAGAATATAAAACGAGATACGTCGTAACACCCCCCCCCCCCCCACAGTCAAACATTTTCCTCCCCCAACTTGATATTCGGCTATACTTGATTCATACAACCAACATGTCCAATTAGTGATTGTTACTTCATTATTAAAGTTCAACCTCTCAAACATTTTCAGGCAACATAAAAGCAGCTTAAATTATTCTCGATATTTTCTTGAGAGCTCCACAAACTTGTAGTAGATCCTCTCAAATCTGCTTATTCAGCAACGGATTAATGCTAAATAAACATGGCGACATCACTGAAACTCACAGCACAATAACAACAAACATACAGGGATCATTCTCTCTCGTGTCAAGAGAAATTAGGAATTCAACTTGTTTTCGATGGTTGCTGATGCCGGCACGCCCAGTTTTATGTTTTAGCAGCAGGGCCCAGCATGAAATCTCGCAGTTGGATGATTTTAAATCTTGGCAGAATGAATATATGATAGATTCATGAAACATGTCAGTGATGGTGCGGCATGTTTTCATTTGTTGTATTAGTTATGTCCTGCTCTCGTCCTACTATAAGGAACAGGAGGGCAAGGCCGCCCACCATAAACTCAAACAATTAGACAACAATCAACATTAGCCTCGCCTCTAACTATCCAAGCACAAAAGACCATAAAAAAAATTATGGATGAAACTACAATATTAATGTAAGCCTACTTGGAAATCCTGCCGGTTTAACCATAGTGGATTTGAGATTGGGGGAAATCCTGTCGGTTTAACCATAGTGGATTTGAGATTGGGGGAAATCCTGTCGGTTTAACCATAGTGGATTTGAGATTGGGGGAAATCCTGTCGGTTTAACCATAGTGGATTTGAGATTGGGGGAAATCCTGTCGGTTTAACCATAGTGGATTTGAGATTGGGGGAAATCCTGTCGGTTTAACCATAGTGGATTTGAGATTGGGGGAAATCCTGTCGGTTTAACCATAGTGGATTTGAGATTGGGGGAAATCCTGTCGGTTTAACCATAAAAAGGGGAAATCCTGTGGTTAACCATAGGATTTGAGATTGGGGAAATCCTGTTGGTTTAACCATAGTGGATTTGAGATTGGGGGAAATCCTGTCGGTTTAACCATAGTGGATTTGAGATTGGGGGAAATCCTGTCGGTTTAACCATAGTGGATTTGAGATTGAGGGAAATCCTGTCGGTTTAACCATAGTGGATTTGAGATTGGGGGAAATCCTGTCGGTTTAACCATAGTGGATTTGAGATTGGGGGAAATCCTGTTGGTTTAACCATAGTGGATTTGAGATTGGGGGAAATCCTGTCGTTTAACCATAGTGGATTTGAGATTGGGGGAAATCCTGTCGGTTTAACCATAGTGGATTTGAGATTGGGGGAAATCCTGTCGGTTTAACCATAGTGGATTTGAGATTGGGGGAAATCCTGTCGGTTTAACCATAGTGGATTTGAGATTGGGGGAAATCCTGTTGGTTTAACCATAGTGGATTTGAGATTGGGAGAAATCCTGTCGGTTTAACCATATTGGATTTGAGATTGGGGGAAATCCTGTTGGTTTAACCATATTGGATTTGAGATTGGGGGAAATCCTGTCGGTTTAACCATAGTGGATTTGAGATTGGGGGAAATCCTGTCGGTTTAACCATAGTGGATTTGAGATTGGGGGAAATCCTGTCGGTTTAACCATTGGATTTGAGATTGGGGAAATCCTGTGTTTACCAATGGATTTGAGATTGGGGGAAATCCTGTCGGTTTAACCATAGTGGATTTGAGATTGGGGGAAATCCTGTCGGTTTAACCATAGTGGATTTGAGATTTGGGGAAATCCTGTCGGTTTAACCATATTGGATTTGAGATTGGGGGAAATTCTGTTGGCTTAACCATAGTGGATTTGAGATTGGGGAAATTCTGTCGGTTTAACCATAGTGGATTTGAGATTGGGGAAATCCTGTTGGTTTAACCATAGTGGATTTGAGATTGGGGAAATCCTGTCGGTTTAACCATAGTGGATTTGAGATTGGGGGAAATCCTGTCGGTTTAACCATAGTGGATTTGAGATTGGGGGAAATCCTGTCGGTTTAACCATAGTGGATTTGAGATTGGGGGAAATCCTGTCGGTTTAACCATAGTGGATTTGAGATGGGGGAAATCCTGTTGGTTTAACCATAGTGGATTTGAGATTGGGAGAAATCCTGTCGGTTTAACCATATTGGATTTGAGATTGGGGGAAATCCTGTTGGTTTAACCATATTGGATTTGAGATTGGGGGAAATCCTGTCGGTTTAACCATAGTGGATTTGAGATTGGGGGAAATCCTGTCGGTTTAACCATAGTGGATTTGAGATTGGGGGAAATCCTGTCGGTTTAACCATTTTGGATTTGAGATTGGGGGAAATCCTGTCGGTTTAACCATTGTGGATTTGAGATTGGGGGAAATCCTGTCGGTTTAACCATAGTGGATTTGAGATTGGGGGAAATCCTGTCAGATTAACCATATTGGATTTGAGATTGGGGGAAATCCTGTCAGTTTAACCATATTGGATTTGAGATTGGGGGAAATACTGTCAGTTTAACCATATTGGATTTGAGATTGGGGGAAATCCTGTCAGTTTAACCATATTGGATTTGAGATTGGGGGAAATCCTGTTGGTTTAACCATAGTGGATTTGAGATTGGGGGAAATCCTGTCGGTTTAACCATAGTGGATTTGAGATTGGGGGAAATCCTGTCGGTTTAACCATAGTGGATTTGAGATTGGGGGAAATCCTGTTGGTTTAACCATAGTGGATTTGAGATTGGGGGAAATCCTGTCAGTTTAACCATAGTGGATTTGAGATTGAGGGAAATACTGTCGGTTTAACCATATTGGATTTAAGATTGGGGGAAATCCTGTTGGTTTAACCATAGTGGATTTGAGATTGGGAGAAATCCTGTTGGTTTAACCATAGTGGATTTGAGATTGAGGGAAATCCTGTCAGATTAACCATATTGGATTTGACATTGGGGGAAATCCTGTCAGTTTAACCATATTGGATTTGAGATTGGGGGAAATACTGTCAGTTTAACCATATTGGATTTGAGATTGGGGGAAATCCTGTCAGTTTAACCATATTGGATTTGAGATTGGGGGAAATCCTGTTGGTTTAACCATAGTGGATTTGAGATTGGGGGAAATCCTGTCGGTTTAACCATAGTGGATTTGAGATTGGGGGAAATCCTGTCGGTTTAACCATAGTGGATTTGAGATTGGGGGAAATCCTGTTGGTTTAACCATAGTGGATTTGAGATTGGGGGAAATCCTGTCAGTTTAACCATAGTGGATTTGAGATTGAGGGAAATCCTGTTGGTTTAACCATAGTGGATTTGAGATTGAGGGAAATCCTGTCGGTTTAACCATAGTGGATTTGAGATTGAGGGAAATCCTGTCGGTTTAACCATATTGGATTTGAGATTGGGGGAAATCCTGTCGGTTTAACCATATTGGATTTGAGATTGAGGGAAATACTGTCGGTTTAACCATATTGGATTTGAGATTGGGGGAAATCCTGTTGGTTTAACCATAGTGGATTTGAGATTGGGAGAAATCCTGTTGGTTTAACCATAGTGGATTTGAGATTGGGGGAAATCCTGTTGGTTTAACCATATTGGATTTGAGATTGGGGGAAATCCTGTTGGTTTAACCATAGTGGATTTGAGATTGGGGGAAATCCTGTCGGTTTAACCATAGTGGATTTGAGATTGGGGGAAATCCTGTTGGTTTAACTATAGTGGATTTGAGATTGGGGGAAATCCTGTTGGTTTAACCATAGTGGATTTGAGATTGGGGGAAATCCTGTCAGTTTAACCATATTGGATTTGAGATTGGGGGAAATCCTGTCGGTTTAACCATAGTGGATTTGAGATTGGGGGAAATCCTGTCGGTTTAACCATAGTGGATTTGAGATTGGGGGAAATCCTGTCGGTTTAACCATAGTGGATTTGAGATTGGGGGAAATCCTGTCGGTTTAACCATAGTGGATTTGAGATTGGGGGAAATCCTGTCGGTTTAACCATATTGGATTTGAGATTGGGGAAATCCTGTTGGTTTAACCATAGTGGATTTGAGATTGGGGGAAATCCTGTTGGTTTAACCATATTGGATTTGAGATTGGGGGAAATCCTGTTGGTTTAACCATATTGGATTTGAGATTGGGGGAAATCCTGTTGGTTTAACCATAGTGGATTTGAGATTGGGGGAAATCCTGTCGGTTTAACCATAGTAGATTTGAGATTGGGGGAAATCCTGTCGGTTTAACCATAGTGGATTGAGATTGGGGGAAATCCTGTTGGTTTAACCATAGTGGATTTGAGATTGGGGGAAATCCTGTCGGTTTAACCATAGTGGATTTGAGATTGGGGGAAATCCTGTCGGTTTAACCATAGTGGATTTGAGATTGGGGGAAATCCTGTCGGTTTAACCATAGTGGATTTGAGATTGGGGGAAATCCTGTCAGTTTAACCATATTGGATTTGAGATTGGGGGAAATCCTGTCAGTTTAACCATATTGGATTTGAGATTGGGGGAAATCCTGTCAGTTTAACCATATTGGATTTGAGATTGGGGGAAATCCTGTCAGTTTAATCATATTGGATTTGAGATTGGGGGAAATCCTATCAGTTTAACCATATTGGATTTGAGATTGGGGGAAATCCTGTCAGTTTAACCATATTGGATTTGAGATTGGGGGAAATCCTGTCAGTTTAACCATATTGGATTTGAGATTGGGGGAAATCCTGTCAGTTTAATCATATTGGATTTGAGATTGGGGGAAATCCTGTTGGTTTAACCATAGTGGATTTGAGATTGGGGGAAATCCTGTTGGTTTAACCATAGTGGATTTGAGATTGGGGGAAATCCTGTCGGTTTAACCATATTGGATTTGAGATTGGGGGAAATCCTGTTGGTTTAACCATAGTGGATTTGAGATTGGGGGAAATCCTGTCGGTTTAACCATATTGGATTTGAGATTGGGGGAAATCCTGTCAGTTTAACCATATTGGATTTGAGATTGGGGGAAATCCTGTCAGTTTAACCATATTGGATTTGAGATTGGGGGAAATCCTGTCAGTTTAACCATATTGGATTTGAGATTGGGGGAAATCCTGTCAGTTTAACCATATTGGATTTGAGATTGGGGGAAATCCTGTCAGTTTAACCATATTGGATTTGAGATTGGGGGAAATCCTGTCGGTTTAACCATAGTGGATTTGAGATTGGGGGAAATCCTGTCGGTTTAACCATAGTGGATTTGAGATTGGGGGAAATCCTGTCGGTTTAACCATAGTGGATTTGAGATTGGGGGAAATCCTGTTGGTTTAACCATAGTGGATTTGAGATTGGGGGAAATCCTGTTGGTTTAACCATAGTGGATTTGAGATTGGGGGAAATCCTGTTGGTTTAACCATAGTGGATTTGAGATTGGGGGAAATCCTGTTGGTTTAACCATAGTGGATTTGAGATTGGGGGAAATCCTGTCGGTTTAACCATAGTGGATTTGAGATTGGGGGAAATCCTGTCGGTTTAACCATAGTGGATTTGAGATTGGGGGAAATCCTGTCGGTTTAACCATAGTGGATTTGAGATTGGGGGAAATCCTGTCGGTTTAACCATAGTGGATTTGAGATTGGGGGAAATCCTGTTGGTTTAACCATAGTGGATTTGAGATTGGGGGAAATCCTGTTGGTTTAACCATAGTGGATTTGAGATTGGGGGAAATCCTGTCGGTTTAACCATATTGGATTTGAGATTGGGGGAAATCCTGTCGGTTTAACCATAGTGGATTTGAGATTGGGGGAAATCCTGTCGGTTTAACCATATTGGATTTGAGATTGGGGGAAATCCTGTCGGTTTAACCATATTGGATTTGAGATTGGGGAAATCCTGTCGGTTTAACCATATTGGATTTGAGATTGGGGGAAATCATGTCGGTTTAACCATATTGGATTTGAGATTGGGGGAAATCCTATTGGTTTAACCATAGTGGATTTGAGATTGGGGAAATCCTGTCGGTTTAACCATATTGGATTTGAGATTGGGGGAAATCCTGTCGGTTTAACCATATTGGATTTGAGATTGGGGGAAATCTTGTCGGTTTAACCATAGTGGATTTGAGATTGGGGGAAATCCTGTCGGTTTAACCATAGTGGATTTGAGATTGGGGGAAATCCTGTCGGTTTAACCATAGTGGATTTGAGATTGGGGGAAATCCTGTCGGTTTAACCATAGTGGATTTGAGATTGGTTAGATTTTAGTTAATTACAGGGGTCAAGCTAGACCCACATGTTTGGGAGAAGTGAGAATGCGATTGCATCATCTAATGATATTATTTAATAAATTTCAACATAAAATACACAATAAATATGACAATACAACATTTGAATAGAAGGAGTGCTTTACAAAGGCCATGTTTCTTACAGGACAATATTTTATCTGAAAATTGTAAAAAAAGGAATTATTTTTAAAGAGTAATGGTGCCCCAGGGAGGGGGGTCAGGGTCCCAAAGAGCGACTACTTCGCCCATGTCACACTCTAGAATCAGCCCTGAATTATGACCACTACTCGCCCCAGACGCCGCATACTAAGCTGTTCTTACGCAAGTTATAAAAATAAGCAAATTACACTATTATGTGGTGCGGCTTCGAGGAGCAAGAAGATCCAACATTACTGTATGTATGTATATAATAGATTGCAAAATCAAAATCAGGCTATCTTTGGCAAATCAATACACATTGTTCTCGACATCGCTGCGGATTACGCCAACATGTTGTTACAACATGACTGGCTTCACACCATCTATGCTTTGCCAATAATGTCAGCTTTTAAACAATACAATACAACATGAAGGCGCTAAATCACCGGTCTGTGCTCTTTGAAATTCAGACAGAAAAGAACATTTCGTCGTTGGTAATATTGTTTCCGCGAGACCATTCTAGGTCAGGATTTTTGGGAGAAGCGAGAAATCGCCCGATCAAGTCTTTAAATGGCGTTATTTAATCAATTTCAACAAAATACGGTTAAATTGCACAGTATAACCATTAAATACATTTGAATGGAAGGAGTGCTTTATAGGTCAGTAGTGTATCATCATACTGGACACAATTTTCTATTGTAAAAAAAAAAAGTCAAGGGAGAAGTGGTTCAGGGTCCATAGGGCAACTATTTCGCCCAAATCACCATCTAGAATGAGCCCCGAGTTTCCAATACAATTGACACACTTCGCAGTAAACCGTGATTATTATATTAGTACACTCGTGATATTGGCAGTCGTCTAAAACATGTATTGATAATACGAGTCACAGCTCACCTAACCAATGTTACAAGGTAAGTTTATAACAATATTAGCACACTCGTGATAATGGCAGTCGTCTAAAACATGTATTGATAATACGAGTCACAGCTCACCTAACCAATTTTACAAGGTAAGGTTATAACAATAATAATGTAATTAATCATTTTAACGGTAATAATTTGTGGCTCTGAGTCAAGATCGATGCAAATCCATGTCAATTAGTTCATTATTAAAATGTCAACACCAGCGTAATGTGTGATTGACAGTAAATCCATTCCAAGACATTTTAACCACAATCTATTTTCATTGCTGTGCAAATTAACCTGTTCACAAAATTACCTCCATTATAAATTTCCCGATCTTTTGAGATTATATTATTCTCCTGTACAGGATTCAGGCCATTATTCTCCTGTACAGAATTCAGGCCCATATTCTCCGATACAGGATTCAGGCCCGTATTCGCCCGTACATGATTCAGGCCTGCATTCTCCCGTACAGGATTCAGGCCCGTATTCTCACTACATAATTCAGGCCCGTATTCTCCCATACAGGATTCAGGCCCGCATTCTCCCGTACAGGATTCAGGCCCGCATTCTCCCGTACAGGATTCAGGCCCGCATTCTCCCGTACAGGATTCAGGCCGGCATTCTCCCGTACAGGATTCAGGCTCGTATTCGCCCGTACAGGATTCAGGCCCGCATTCTCCCTACAGAATTCAGGCCCATATTCTCCCGTACAGGATTCAGGCCCGCATTCTCCCGTACAGGATTCAGGCCCGTATTCTCCCGTACAGGATTCAGGCCCGCACTCTCCCGTACATGATTCAGGCCCACATTCTCCCGTACAGGATTCAGGCCTGCATTCTCCCGTACAGGATTCAGGCCCGCATTATCCCGTACAGGATTCAGGCCCGCATTCTCCCGTACAGGATTCAGGCCCGTATTCTCCCGTACAGGATTCAGGCCCGTATTCTCCCGTACAGGATTCAGGCCCGTATTCTCCCGTACAGGATTCAGGCCCGTATCATATAAACCCATTTCCAGTACCTTGATTAATAGTATATATAATGTAACCTCGATATAAAAATATGTTATATAAAAACCTCCGGAACTTTTTCTGTTGATCGGTATTACGATGCTATTTGTACATGTATGAATTTTCATAAACAGTAGACGAACAAAAACAAGGTAATTGATTTTTTGTTTTATTAATTATCCATTAATGTCATTTAATGATTATTCCAATATTTATTACAAAACTTGCACATAACAATAAAGGTGAATGTTTATGTATTGACGTATTTGCGTATATAACTAACTCTACACTCGGGACACGTTGTTATTCACGTAATCATGAATTCGCGGTCAACAGAAATCGAGAAAATTAGCCAAATATCGCGAACAAATAATGTTTTACAGTAAACAGTAGACACTATTTCCTAACCATTATGTGATTGTTACTTAGCCAAGTCCATCAACTATCCAAGCTGTATGTACATTTGTGTACGAGTCGTTACTTAGCCAAGTCCATCAACTATCCAAGCTGTATGTACATTTGTGTACGAGTCGTTACTTAGCCAAGTCCATCAACTATCCAAGCTGTATGTACATTTGTGTACAAGTCGTTACTTAGCCAAGTCCATCAACTATCCAAGCTGTATGTACATTTGTGTACGAGTCGTTACTTAGCCAAGTCCATCAACTAT
>CM026404.1:3159869-3194095 GCA_014843695.1 Archivesica marissinica
CCACTAACACAGGTTTAATGGAGGGGGACCACTAACACAGGATTAATGGAGGGGAACCACTAACACAGGTTTAATGGAGGGGGACCACTAACACAGGTTTAATGGAGGGGGACCACTAACACAGGATTAATGGAGGGGGACCACTAACACAGGATTAATGGAGGGGGACCACTAACACAGGATTAATGGAGGGGAACCACTAACACAGGTTTAATGGAGGGGGACCACTAACACAGGTTTAATGGAGGGGAACCACTAACACAGGTTTAATGGAGGGGGACCACTAACACAGGTTTAATGGAGGGGGCCACTAACACAGGATTAATGGAGGGGGACCACTAACACAGGATTAATGGAGGGGAACCACTAACACAGGATTAATGGAGGGGACCACTAACACAGGATTAATGGAGGGGAACCACTAACACAGGATTAATGGAGGGGAACCACTAACACAGGTAATGGAGGGGGACCACTAACACAGGATTAATGGAGGGGAACCACTAACACAGGTTTAATGGAGGGGGACCACTAACACAGGATTAATGGAGGGGGACCACTAACACAGGATTAATGGAGGGCGACCACTAACACAGGTTTAATGGAGGGGACCACTAACACAGGATTAATGGAGGGGACCACTAACACAGGATTAATGGAGGGGGACCACTAACACAGGATTAATGGAGGGGGACCACTAACACAGGATTAATGGAGGGGGACCACTAACACAGGATTAATGGAGGGGAACCACTAACACAGGTTTAATGGAGGGGAACCACTAACACAGGATTAATGGAGGGGAACCACTAACACAGGTTGGCTGTTTAATGGAGGGGAACCACTAACACAGAATTAATGTAGGGGAACCACTAACACAGGATTAATGGAGGGGAACCACTAACACAGGTTGGCTGTTTACTGGAGGGGGACCACTAACACAGGATTAATGGAGGGGGACCACTAACACAGGATTAATGGAGGGGAACCACTAACACAGGATTAATGGAGGGGAACCACTAACACAGGATTAATGGAGGGGAACCACTAACACAGGATGGCTGTTTAATGGAGGGGGACCACTAACACAGGATTAATGGAGGGGGACCACTAACACAGGATTAATGGAGGGGAACCACTAACACAGGTTGGCTGTTTAATGGAGGGGGACCACTAACACAGGTTGGCTGTTTAATGGAGGGGAACCACTAACACAGGTTGGCTGTTTAATGGAGGGGGACCACTAACACAGGTTGGCTGTTTAATGGAGGGGGACCACTATCACAGGTTTAATGGAGGGCGACCACTAACACAGGATTAATGGAGGGCGACCACTAACACAGTTTTAATGGAGGGCGACCAATATCACAGGATTAATGGAGGGCGACCACTAACAGGATTAATGGAGGGCGACCACTAACACAGGATTAATGGAGGGCGACCACTAACACAGGTTTAATGGAGGGCGACCACTAACACAGGTTTAATGGAGGGGGACCACTAACACAGGTTGGCTGATTAATGGAGGGGGACCACTAACACAGGATTAATGGAGGGGGACCACTAACACAGGATTAATGGAGGGGAACCACTAACACAGGATTAATGGAGGGGAACCACTAACACAGGTTTAATGGAGGGGAACCACTAACACAGGATTAATGGAGGGGAACCACTAACACAGTTTTAATGGAGGGGGACCACTAACACAGGATTAATGGAGGGGGACCACTAACACAGGTTTAATGGAGGGGGACCACTAACACAGGTTTAATGGAGGGGGACCACTAACACAGGTTTAATGGAGGGGGACCACTAACACAGGATTAATGGAGGGGAACCACTAACACAGGTTTAATGGAGGGGGACCACTAACACAGGATTAATGGAGGGGAACCACTAACACAGGATTAATGGAGGGGAACCACTAACACAGGTTTAATGGAGGGGGACCACTAACACAGGATTAATGGAGGGGAACCACTAACACAGGTTTAATGGAGGGGGACCACTAACACAGGATTAATGGAGGGGGACCACTAACACAGGATTAATGGAGGGCGACCACTAACACAGGTTGGCTGTTTAATGGAGGGGGACCACTAACACAGGATTAATGGAGGGGGACCACTAACACAGGATTAATGGAGGGGGACCACTAACACAGGATTAATGGAGGGGGACCACTAACACAGGATTAATGAAGGGGGGCCACTAACACAGGATTAATGGAGGGGAACCACTAACACAGGTTTAATGGAGGGGAACCACTAACACAGGATTAATGGAGGGGAACCACTAACACAGGTTGGCTGTTTAATGGAGGGGAACCACTAACACAGAATTAATGTAGGGGAACCACTAACACAGGATTAATGGAGGGGAACCACTAACACAGGTTGGCTGTTTACTGGAGGGGGACCACTAACACAGGATTAATGGAGGGGGACCACTAACACAGGATTAATGGAGGGGAACCACTAACACAGGATTAATGGAGGGGAACCACTAACACAGGATTTTAATGGAGGGGGACCACTAACACAGGATTAATGGAGGGGGACCACTAACACAGGATTAATGGAGGGGAACCACTAACACAGGTTGGCTGTTTAATGGAGGGGAACCACTAACACAGGTTGGCTGTTTAATGGAGGGGGACCACTAACACAGGTTGGCTGTTTAATGGAGGGGAACCACTAACACAGGTTGGCTGTTTAATGGAGGGGGACCACTAACACAGGTTGGCTGTTTAATGGAGGGGGACCACTAACACAGGTTTAATGGAGGGCGACCACTAACACAGGATTAATGGAGGGCGACCACTAACACAGGTTTAATGGAGGGCGACCACTAACACAGGATTAATGGAGGGCGACCACTAACACAGGATTAATGGAGGGCGACCACTAACACAGGATTAATGGAGGGCGACCACTAACACAGGTTTAATGGAGGGCGACCACTAACACAGGTTTAATGGAGGGCGACCACTAACACAGGATTAATGGAGGGGGACCACTAACACAGGATTAATGGAGGGGGACCACTAACACAGGATTAATGGAGGGGGACCACTAACACAGGTTTAATGGAGGGCGACCACTAACACAGGATTAATGGAGGGCGACCACTAACACAGGATTAATGGAGGGGGACCACTAACACAGGTTTAATGGAGGGGGACCACTAACACAGGTTTAATGGAGGGGGA
Organism: Archivesica marissinica; assembly: GCA_014843695.1. NCBI lineage: Eukaryota > Metazoa > Mollusca > Bivalvia > Venerida > Vesicomyidae > Archivesica > Archivesica marissinica. The sequence goes on from CM026404.1 coordinate 3,163,084, forward strand.
CCACTAACACAGGTTTAATGGAGGGGAACCACTAACACAGGTTTAATGGAGGGGGACCACTAACACAGGATTAATGGAGGGGAACCACTAACACAGGTTTAATGGAGGGGGACCACTAACACAGGTTTAATGGAGGGGGACCACTAACACAGGTTTAATGGAGGGGAACCACTAACACAGGTTTAATGGAGGGGGACCACTAACACAGGTTTAATGGAGGGGAACCACTAACACAGGTTGGCTGTTTAATGGAGGGGGACCACTAACACAGGTTGGCTGTTTAATGGAGGGGGACCACTATCACAGGTTTAATGGAGGGCGACCACTAACACAGGATTAATGGAGGGCGACCACTAACACAGTTTTAATGGAGGGCGACCAATATCACAGGATTAATGGAGGGCGACCACTAACACAGGATTAATGGAGGGCGACCACTAACACAGGATTAATGGAGGGCGACCACTAACACAGGTTTAATGGAGGGCGACCACTAACACAGGTTTAATGGAGGGGGACCACTAACACAGGTTGGCTGATTAATGGAGGGGGACCACTAACACAGGATTAATGGAGAGGAACCACTAACACAGGATTAATGGAGGGGAACCACTAACACAGGATTAATGGAGGGGGACCACTAACACAGGATTAATGGAGGGGAACCACTAACACAGGATTAATGGAGGGGAACCACTAACACAGGTTTAATGGAGGGGAACACTAACACAGGATTAATGGAGGGGAACCACTAACACAGGTTTAATGGAGGGGGACCACTAACACAGGATTAATGGAGGGGGACCACTAACACAGGTTAATGGAGGGGGACCACTAACACAGGTTTAATGGAGGGGGACCACTAACACAGGTTTAATGGAGGGGGACCACTAACACAGGATTAATGGAGGGGAACCACTAACACAGGTTTAATGGAGGGGGACCACTAACACAGGATTAATGGAGGGGAACCACTAACACAGGATTAATGGAGGGGAACCACTAACACAGGTTTAATGGAGGGGGACCACTAACACAGGATTAATGGAGGGGAACCACTAACACAGGTTTAATGGAGGGGGACCACTAACACAGGATTAATGGAGGGGGACCACTAACACAGGATTAATGGAGGGGGACCACTAACACAGGTTTGTTAATGGAGGGGGACCACTAACACAGGATTAATGGAGGGGGACCACTAACACAGGATTAATGGAGGGGGACCACTAACACAGGATTAATGGAGGGGGACCACTAACACAGGATTAATGGAGGGGGACCACTAACACAGGATTAATGGAGGGGAACCACTAACACAGGTTTAATGGAGGGGAACCACTAACACAGGATTAATGGAGGGGAACCACTAACACAGGTTGGCTGTTTAATGGAGGGGAACCACTAACACAGGATTAATGTAGGGGAACCACTAACACAGGATTAATGGAGGGGGACCACTAACACAGGTTTAATGGAGGGGGACCACTAACACAGGATTAATGGAGGGGGACCACTAACACAGGATTAATGGAGGGGGACCACTAACACAGGTTTAATGGAGGGGGACCACTAACACAGGTTTAATGGAGGGGGACCACTAACACAGGTTTAATGGAGGGGAACCACTAACACAGGTTTAATGGAGGGGGACCACTAACACAGGATTAATGGAGGGGAACCACTAACACAGGTTTAATGGAGGGGGACCACTAACACAGGTTTAATGGAGGGGGACCACTAACACAGGTTTAATGGAGGGGAACCACTAACACAGGTTTAATGGAGGGGGACCACTAACACAGGTTTAATGGAGGGGAACCACTAACACAGGTTTAATGGAGGGGGACCACTAACACAGGTTTAATGGAGGGGAACCACTAACACAGGTTTAATGGAGGGGGACCACTAACACAGGTTCGATTAATGTAGGGGGACCACTAACACAGGATTAATGGAGAGGAACCACTAACACAGGATTAATGGAGGGGAACCACTAACACAGGATTAATGGAGGGGGACCACTAACACAGGATTAATGGAGGGGAACCACTAACACAGGATTTAATGGAGGGGAACCACTAACACAGGTTTAATGGAGGGGAACCACTAACACCGGATTAATGGAGGGGAACCACTAACACAGGTTTAATGGAGGGGGACCACTAACACAGGATTAATGGAGGGGGACCACTAACACAGGTTTAATGGAGGGGGACCACTAACACAGGTTTAATGGAGGGGGACCACTAACACAGGTTTAATGGAGGGGGACCACTAACACATGATTAATGGAGGGGAACCACTAACACAGGTTTAATGGAGGGGGACCACTAACACAGGATTAATGGAGGGGAACCACTAACACATTATTAATGGAGGGGAACCACTAACACAGGTTTAATGGAGGGGGACCACTAACACAGGATTAATGGAGGGAAACCACTAACACAGGTTTAATGGAGGGGGACCACTAACACAGGATTAATGGAGGGGGACCACTAACACAGGATTAATGGAGGGCGACCACTAACACAGGTTGGCTGTTTAATGGAGGGGGACCACTAACACAGGATTAATGGAGGGGGACCACTAACACAGGATTAATGGAGGGGGACCACTAACACAGGATTAATGGAGGGGGACCACTAACACAGGATTAATGAAGGGGGGCCACTAACACAGGATTAATGGAGGGGAACCACTAACACAGGTTTAATGGAGGGGAACCACTAACACAGGATTAATGGAGGGGAACCACTAACACAGGTTGGCTGTTTAATGGAGGGGAACCACTAACACAGAATTAATGTAGGGGAACCACTAACACAGGATTAATGGAGGGGAACCACTAACACAGGTTGGCTGTTTAATGGAGGGGGACCACTAACACAGGATTAATGGAGGGGGACCACTAACACAGGATTAATGGAGGGGAACCACTAACACAGGATTAATGGAGGGGAACCACTAACACAGGATTAATGGAGGGGAACCACTAACACAGGTTTAATGGAGGGGAACCACTAACACAGGATTAATGGAGGGGGACCACTAACACAGGATTAATGGAGGGGAACCACTAACACAGGATTAATGGAGGGGAACCACTAACACAGGTTGGCTGTTTAATGGAGGGGAACCACTAACACAGGTTGGCTGTTTAATGGAGGGGGACCACTAACACAGGTTGGCTGTTTAATGGAGGGGGACCACTAACACAGGTTGGCTGTTTAATGGAGGGGGACCACTAACACAGGTTTAATGGAGGGCGACCACTAACACAGGATTAATGGAGGGCGACCACTAACACAGGTTTAATGGAGGGCGACCACTAACACAGGATTAATGGAGGGCGACCACTAACACAGGATTAATGGAGGGCGACCACTAACACAGGATTAATGGAGGGCGACCACTAACACAGGTTTAATGGAGGGCGACCACTAACACAGGTTTAATGGAGGGCGACCACTAACACAGGTTTAATGGAGGGCGACCACTAACACAGGATTAATGGAGGGGGACCACTAACACAGGATTAATGGAGGGGGACCACTAACACAGGATTAATGGAGGGGGACCACTAACACAGGTTTAATGGAGGGCGACCACTAACACAGGATTAATGGAGGGCGACCACTAACACAGGATTAATGGAGGGGGACCACTAACACAGGTTTAATGGAGGGGGACCACTAACACAGGATTAATGGAGGGGAACCACTAACACAGGATTAATGGAGGGCGACCACTAACACAGGATTAATGGAGGGGGACCACTAACATAGGATTAATGGAGGGGGACCACTAACACAGGTTTAATGGAGGGGGACCACTAACACAGGTTTAATGGAGGGGAACCACTAACACAGGTTTGACTATAATGTTATTACCTAATGGCCAAAATTTAGATTACAGTTACAATTTTTCTTGAGTAGATTCAAAATTTAAAATATCCTACTCCTAGTTTGTTGTTCATTAAAAAATGATCAATTACTCGACGGTTTATATATACTGGTAATTACTCGACGGTTTATATATACTGGTAATTACTCGACGGTTTATATATACTGGTAATTACTCGACGGTTTATATATACTGGTAATTACTCGACTGTTTATATATACTGGTAATTACTCGACGGTTTATATATACTGGTAATTACTCGACGGTTTATATATACTGGTAATTATTCGACGGTTTATATATACTGGTAATTACTCGACGGTTTATATATACTGGTAATTACTCGACGGTTTATATATACTGGTAATTACTCGACGGTTTATATATACTGGTAATTACTCGACGGTTTATATATACTGGTAATTACTCGACGGTTTATATATACTGGTAATTACTCGACGTTTTATATATACTGGTAATTACTCGACGGTTTATATATACTGGTAATTACTCGACGGTTTATATATACTGGTAATTACTCGACGGTTTATATATACTGGTAATTCGGATGACTCAGGGAGACTGTTTCTCCTACATCACCCACTAGCTTAAAGTATGTAGGTTGATTGGATCTCATGAGCTCGCATATAAGACGGATTGATATATTGGACACAAGTATTAATTGCATGTTTGGCCAGTGCAAGTTGAAGAAATGTTCAGTGACAGGGTGCATTTTTCCCCTAAAACATAATTATGGATACCATTTAACACATTTAAAAAAGATAATTGAAAACAAAATTATTTTTGTTAGCACTCACTTATAAGACGGGAACCCATTTTTGAGGCTATCATCTGGTGACAGAAAAAGTCGTCTTATAAACGAGTATGGATGTTACAGCGAAAATCCTCTAAAACCACAATTCACTGTAACTATAAACCTAAAATAGTATCAAACAAAGAGAGAGAGAGCAGCTACCTGTGTATAAGAGCGCCAGTCAAGGTTTGCACTGCCCATGTAGAAATGCTTTCTGTCAATCAACCACATCTTGGTATGAAGTATTCCACTGTGGAGTAGCCGATCAAAATTAAGGCTGCGCACTTCAGCCACAGCTGTTTGTCAGAATGTACAAGAAACATGGAATTACACAAGTTGTTTGTCAGAATAAATACACAAGAAACATGGAATTACACGAGTTGTTTGTCAGAATAAATACACGAGAAACATGGAATTACACGAGTTGTTTGTCAGAATGTATGAGAAACATGGAATTACACGAGTTGTTTATCAGAATAAATACACGAGAAACATGGAATTACACGAGTTGTTTGTCAGAATGTACGAGAAACATGGAATTACATGCGTTGTTTGTCAGAATAAATACACGAGAAACATGGAATTACACGAGTTGTTTGTCAGAATGTATGAGAAACATGGAATTACACGAGTTGTTTATCAGAATAAATACACGAGAAACATGGAATTACACGAGTTGTTTGTCAGAATGTACGAGAAACATGGAATTACATGCGTTGTTTGTCAGAATAAATACACGAGAAACATGGAATTACACGAGTTGTTTGTCAGAATGTACGAGAAACATGGAATTACACGAGTTGTTTGTCAGAATGTACGAGAAACATGTAATTACACGAGTTGTTTGTCAGAATAAATACAGAGAAACATGTAATTACACGAGTTGTTTGTCAGAATGTACGAGAAACATGGAATTACATGCGTTGTTTGTCAGAATAAATACACGAGAAACATGGAATTACACGAGTTGTTTGTCAGAATGTACGAGAAACATGGAATTACACGAGTTGTTTGTCAGAATGTACGAGAAACATGGAATTACACGAGTTGTTTGTCAGAATAAATACAGAGAAACATGGAATTACACGAGTTGTTTTTCAGAATGTACGAGAAACATGGAATTACACGAGTTGTTTGTCAGAATAAATACAGAGAAACATGTAATTACACGAGTTGTTTGTCAGAATAAATACAGAGAAACATGGAATTACACGAGTTGTTTGTCAGAATAAATACAGAGAAACATGGAATTACACCAGTTGTTTTTCAGAATGTACGAGAAACATGGAATTACACCAGTTGTTTGTCAGAATAAATACAGAGAAACATGGAATTACACAAGTTGTTTGTCAGAATGTACGAGAAACATGGAATTACATGCGTTGTTTGTCAGAATAAATACACGAGAAACATGGAATTACACGAGTTGTTTGTCAGAATAAATACACGAGAAACATGGAATTACACGAGCTGTTTGTCAGAATGTACGAGAAACATGGAATTACACGAGTTGTTTGTCAGAATAAATACACGAGAAACATGTAATTACACGAGTTGTTTGTCAGAATGTACGAGAAACATGGAATTACATGCGTCGTTTGTCAGAATAAATACACGAGAAACATGGAATTACACGAGTTGTTTGTCAGAATAAATACACGAGAAACATGGAATTACACGAGTTGTTTGTCAGAATGTACGAGAAACATGGAATTACACGAGTTGTTTGTCAGAATAAATACACTAGAAACATGGAATTACACGAGTTGTTTGTCGGAATAAATACACGAGAAACATGGAATTACACGAGTTGTTTGTCAGAATGTACGAGAAACATGGAATTACACGAGTTGTTTGTCAGAATGTACAAGAAACATGGAATTACACGAGTTGTTTGTCGGAATAAATACACGAGAAACATGTAATTACACGAGTTGTTTGTCAGAATAAATACACGAGAAACATGGAATTACACGAGTTGTTTGTCAGAATGTACGAGAAACATGGAATTACACGAGTTGTTTGTCAGAATGTACGAGAAACATGGAATTACACGAGTTGTTTGTCAGAATAAATACAGAGAAACATGTAATTACACGAGTTGTTTGTCAGAATGTACGAGAAACATGGAATTACATGCGTTGTTTGTCAGAATAAATACACGAGAAACATGGAATTACACGAGTTGTTTGTCAGAATGTACGAGAAACATGGAATTACACGAGTTGTTTGTCAGAATGTACGAGAAACATGGAATTACACGAGTTGTTTGTCAGAATAAATACAGAGAAACATGTAATTACACGAGTTGTTTGTCAGAATGTACGAGAAACATGGAATTACATGCGTTGTTTGTCAGAATAAATACACGAGAAACATGGAATTACACGCGTTGTTTGTCGGAATAAATACACGAGAAACATGTAATTACACGAGTTGTTTGTCAGAATGTACGAGAAAGATGGAATTACACGAGTTGTTTGTCAGAATAAATACACGAGAAACATGGAATTACACGCGTTGTTTGTCGGAATAAATACACGAGAAACATGTAATTACACGAGTTGTTTGTCAGAATGTACGAGAAAGATGGAATTACACGAGTTGTTTGTCAGAATAAATACACGAGAAACATGGAATTACACGCGTTGTTTGTCGGAATAAATACACGAGAAACATGTAATTACACGAGTTGTTTGTCAGAATGTACGAGAAAGATGGAATTACACGAGTTGTTTGTCAGAATAAATACACGAGAAACATGGAATTACACGCGTTGTTTGTCAGAATAAATACACGAGAAACATGGAATTACACGAGTTGTTTGTCAGAATAAATACACGAGAAACATGAAATTACACGAGTTGTTTGTCAGAATAAATACACGAGAAACATGGAATTACACGAGTTGTTTGTCAGATTAAATACACGAGAAACATGGAATTACACGAGTTGTTTGTCAGAATATACAAGAAACCTGGAATTACACGAGCTGTTTGTCAGAATGTACGAGAAACATAGAATTACACGAGTTGTTTGTCGGTATTCTTTCCTCCAATGGACCCAGAACTGATTGGCCAGGTACTGGTACTTGCTTCCATAGACGTTTGTACAAATTACTAACGTCCATATTAGTTTAAACATATTTATTTTCTGTCAATACATGATTATTTACAACAACTGATATAAGGAATTGGACAGAAATCTGTATAGCTTATGATTGTCCTCTCCTAACGTCCATATTACCAAGAGGGATCTGATCACACTCTTAACTTCATGGTAAGTAACGCAGAGGGACTTAACACTTCGGGACAATTTGGATCCGAAGACACTGGAACAATGGGACGCGAGTTAATGATGGAACTAACTTCAGCCATTAGAGTAGCTAGGACGTCGTGGGTCAGGTTATGGATGTTTGAGAGCATAGACTCCAATATGCGTCTAGATACACCTATCATACGCTCCCAGACCCCTCCCATGTGAGAACTATGGGGAGCATTGAAAAGCCATACACTACCAGATTTACTAAGAAAATCTTTGACCAGCCCATCTTCTACCTTGACAACATCTACACCAATATGATCTGTTGCGCCCACAAAATTAGTACCGCGATCGGACCTAAATACCTTTACTGTACCACGGATTGCAATGAAACGTCTAACAACGTTAACAAATGACAAAGATTACATTTCGTCCACTAACTCTATGTGAACTGCCCGTATGGAAAGACATGTAAAGAGAACGGCCCAACGCTTGGCGCTAGCCTGCGAACTACAACTCGCCAAGGACCAAAAACATCAACGCCAACATACGAAAAAGGAGTGGCTTGACTCACTCTGTCCAAAGGTAAATCAGACATCTTCCGTGTCTGAAATCTACCCCTAAGTTTCTTACAGGTCACACAGTTATAAATCAAGGAGGAAACAGCACGCTTACCACCTATGACCCAATAACCTCCCTGCACCTTCTGTGAACAGACGACCTTGATGATGTACAGACTCATGAAAATGTTGTACGAGTAGTTTAGTAACATGGTGGTTGGACGGTAGGATTATGGGATGTTTCTCCTCTAAGGGTAGACTACTCTGACTGAGACGGCCACCTACACGAAGCAAACCATCTGGACCAAGTTTAGGATCTAGAATGCTACTATCTCTATGTAGGGCCTTGCCCATTGACAGATGCTCTAGCTCCTGACCATAAACCTCATGCTGAACCTTCTTAATATGGAAAGTTTGACCTGAACTTAACATCCTTAGCTTCAGGACAAAGGTGCCACCCTTTACAATGCAACATTTTGTGGAATGAAACTGCAACATGTCTGAGAGTTGACACAGCTCTAATCAATCTCTCAAAAGAGGAGAACTTGTCAAAGATACTCGTAAATGACTTGCCTTCTGCAACTTTGGTTGACTGAACAGAGACTACAGGGCGGATTTCCTTATCATGCTCAGGACTCAAGAGCGAAAAGTGCTCTGACCTTGGGAGTGGGAAGTGCTCGGTAGTGGACACATGCTCTAACAGAGGTAAGTTGGGACCTTGTAACCAAGAACTTTGCTTCAATTGCTCTACACTAGCACATCTACTTCCCATGTCTGCGGGATTTATCTCCGAAGGAACATAGTTCCACTGTCTTGGATTGCTAACATGCAGGATTTTCGTAACACGATTACTAACATACTGGTAGAATCGCCTAGATTTGTTACATATGTAGCCTAAAACTACTCTACTGTCTGCATAGAACCTGACATTATCAATGTCAATGTCCAACTGTTCACTAACAGACTGGTACAGTTGAGAAGCTAAGACTGCGGCACACAACTCTAATCTAGGGATACTGTGACCTTTCTCAGGGGCAAGCTTACTTTTGCTTAACACAAAACCTATCTCACTGGAAGAGTATCCTACAACATACACAATGGCAGATATTGCACTTTCTGAAGCATCTGTGAAGATGTGCAACTCATGCCTACACATCTGACTGGGGGAGTCAACAAAATAGCTCCTACGAATGTCGAGGGACGACACATCTACAGCTCTCCCATGTCTCCAGCTCTCCCATGTCCTAGCAATGGCTTCAGGAATAGGATCATCCCAATCTACCGTGGTAGACATCATGCGAAGGATTAATCTCCCTTCTAGTATTACTGGGGCTAAGAATCCAAGCGGATCAAACAAACTATTGATCGTCGACAAAATACCTCTCTTACTAACAGGCTGCACTGACATGTCAACTTTGAACATGAACTGATCGCTCTCTATCTTCTAAACTACGCTGACTAGGTAAATTACCACAATCAAGATCAACATCCTTCAGGGTCGTTAGAAGCAATCTTATGGAGACGCAACTTACTAGCACTCAAATCCTTTTGTGTTCTACTTATCAAGTCTACTGCGCTATCTACAGAGGGTTGAGAAGTTAACCCGTCATCTACATAGAAATCTCGGTTAACAAATACTTTGACGTCTTCATCAGAATCGTCAACAGCTTTTCTAACACAGTAAGTGGCGATAGCCGGCGAAGGGCTGTTGCCAAACACGTGTTTAGCCATACGATACTCTACCAATTCTTGAGTGGGGTCATTGTCCTTAAACCAAAGAAATCTAAGTAAATTTCTATGCCTCTCTTGCACACTAAGCGAATAAAACATCTTTTCTATATCTGCTACCATAGCAACCGTATCCTTCCTGAATCTAACAAGTACACCTAACAAGCTATTAGTAAGGTCGGGACCTTGTAGAAGGACTGAATTAAGGGAAACCCCCTCAAACTGCGATGAGTCAAAAACAACCCTGTCATGGTTTGGCTTCTTAGGGTGATAGACCCCGAAAATGGGCAAGTACCAGCACTCTTCTGAATCTCCTGGGGGCTAACTCTGCATGTCCATTACTGAAGAGTCTGTCCATAAAGTCAAAATAATGCCCTCTCTTAATGGGATCTTTCTCAAGACTTTTCAGGAGGGTGTTGGTTCTTCTAACCAGTATCCTATTGTTAGGTAAGCGAGGCCTATCTGCCCGGAGAGGCAGTGGAGCGACCCAGCTGCCATCGGACTTCTTGTGTACCGGTGTATCCATGATCTCAAGAAGCTCTCTATCATCAATTGATAGAGATGGTTTATTGTCGGTAGGAGTTTGGACAAACAACGGATCTGTCACGGACAAATAGTTATCACAACAAGGATGAAACAGATCTGCCATCCTCAAGTACATATGTCTTGTTCACATTTACAACGTTCGTAGCATGAATTTGACCAAGGCATAGCACGCCGACAACGATCCAGCCCAAACCCAATCGCTGAGCAAAGGGCGCTCCCGATGGACCCAATACCTGGTTACATACATGGTGTGCTTCTATAACATCTCTACCCAACAACAACATGATATCAGACTGAACATCAAAATCTGTTATTTGATCAGCAATGTGTTTCAAATGGCTATGATGTCTAGCCATGTCTGGTGTACAAATCTCATTTTTGTCATTTGGTATATGAGAACATTCAATCAAAGTAGGTAAATTGTAGGTACATAACCCGTCAAGTGATTGAACAACAACATTGTTAGCTCTACGGCCACTGACAACCATCTCGCCATGACATGTTTGAGTAAGTACTCATGATTTCCCCTTTAATGCCTAACATAGACAGAAGTTCTGGTTTTATTAAAGACCTGTTACTCTGTTCGTCAACAATACAATAACATTTTACAAAAACATTATCATCTTGTGTACACATATTAACTGGAAAAATTTTAGAACATGGTTTTCCACTACCACTAGCATCACAAATCTCAGTACAACTGTGGTTTCAACAGGCTTGTTTTTCTGCTCTGCACAACTGTCGGTAGACGGCTGTGATTTCTGGTCAGATGACTGCGGTTTCACTTCACTTACACTAAATTTTCTACTATATTCACTAGCAATACTGCCACTAGAAGCACTGACATTATTGGTACATTGGTACGACATATGTTGACTTGAATAGCACTTAAAGCACAACTTGTTATCACTAAGAAGTTTTTTCTTTTCCTCTGTATTCATGCTATTGAACACGCGACAGTTTTCGAGCTTGTATGGTGTTCTATGGATTGGACATTGGTTCTCCATAGCCGTTGTTTTCCTTACTGTAATTGATCTGTCACTTTGACCTGTAGATCTCAGATTTGTAGATCTTGGAGTTGAAGTTGTGTTAGGCGGTTCAAAGGCAAAGCTGGGATCATTTCTGATGCGACTTTGATCACGAACACACTTTGCAAATACACTGAACGGCGGAAATGGTACAAAGTTATTTTCCTTATACCTTGTAGCTGTTGTCACCCATTTCTCTTGTAAGAAATGTGGGAGTTTATTTACGACCGGATTTAAACCTATCGCTGAATCAAAGTAAGCCAGGATTGAGGCAAATTTGGGATCATACTTGAGTCCTTCTACTTCCGAGAGAATGTCTGAAAGATCATACAACTGAGAAGGATTCTTTGCAGTTATCTTAGGAAAAGATGCCAACTTTGCTATAGTAGCATGATATATCGACTCTGGAGTGCCAAATCTCTCATCCAAACGTTCCTAAATCTTGGCAAGCCCTTCCATCGTATTTGCGATGTATGCTGATTTCAGAGATGTTGCTTGGCGTTTAGAACTGGGACCCAGCCATTTCAGGAGAAGATCCATTTCTTCATTAGGCTTTGCTCCAATTTCTAACACAACACTTTTAAAGGTCTCTCTCCACCCATGATATTGTTCAGGGGTATCACTGAAAACTGATAGTCTAGACAACAGCAGATCTCTCTTTAATAAGAATTTTGACAGGTCATATGGCATTGTAGGCTGGAAAGTTGGAGCTTCAGGACTGAGATGAATCTCTTTACCAACATATTTCACAAATTCAGCTGTTCTAAGTTTTGGATTGTCCATTGGTACATGTTTCAATTCAGATAGCGCATTTTCAGATTCACATTCAGAATCTTCCTCAGCTCTGACCTGATCCAATTCTTCTTGCTCTTTCAAAGGTCTCATTTTAACTTCTAGCTCCTTTTTGCGCCTTGCTGCTTCTGCTGCTTCTTTCGCTTCTTTGTCCTCCATTGCAATCCGTTCCAGCTCCAGTGCTGCTGCCTTTTCTGCAAACGCTGCCGTAGATTTCGCCGCATTTAGTCTAGCACGGGATTTGTTTGAGGATCTGGATAAGGATGACATATCATCTTTCAAACTTTTCAAATAGTTAATATAATCACTAGCTTGTTTGTGTTTGCTGGTGACTTCCTTGTTGAATTCTGAAAACTCAAGTAGACTTTCTGGAGTTCCAGTTTGCGTTAAGAATCTAAAGAATTCTGTTGCTACATCGTCAAAATGTTGATATAATTTGACAGTCTTTGACTTCAATGTTTTTAATGCTAGATAGTCAATATCAGGACCAACTGTTTTATTCTCAGAAATATGTTTGCCCAATATGTCCCACTTGGTAGAAAGTTTTCCCCGATATTTAGTTACAGCCTGTTCGTACCTAAACGTATGAAGAGTGTCCATATGATGAACGATCAGAGCTGAAAAGACGAATGTTTAAGCGTAATGGGGACTCGGTGGCAGTGAAACTAGCAACTGACATCCATTCATTAATCGCAGCTATGGAGGATGCCGAATTAACGTCGATCAAGGACATGATCAGTACATCGAAACGAAGGACTGCTTCACAGGCAACAGCATCGCAGTATGTGCCTGGAGTAAAGATGAACTGTCGGTGCAACACAGAGCTTAGCTTAGTAAAGGACAACGTCTCATCAACGCAGGCGGATATACTTATGCTTAAACAAACTATGCAGTTGGATGATAAGCTTAGATCTGAACAACTGAAAGTAATTACAGAATCCGTGAGGAAATTGAAATCGACTGTATTACTGATGTCAAATCGAAAGTGGGTGAAACATTAACGTGTACCGGGACACTGAGTTTTAATCTGTATTGCATGTATACACGTGTGACAAATCTAGAGCGTTTTCTAGATGCAGAAAACATCCAAGTGGTTCGCATAGCAAAGGAAAGTGAAGACAAGAACACATATATTCCGGAATCGGACATACGGATAGTTGCAGGTAGAGGTACTGGGTTAGATTCCGTGTGCCCGTCTACTTTTGGCATACAATGTGATGTCGATATTGAACCTGTGGACTCATTCGGGAATGTTATAATATCCCAGAAACACTCCGGGTGTTATAATGGTGGGACTATTGACGAACTTGTTCTTTTCCTCAATGACACTAGTTATACATCTGGGAACAATGGATTTATCGTGCAGTTACCTAAACCTAAACATTCGTCAGTCAATGGAATCGTTGGTAATATGTACGATGAGTATCGTGGACATATGGAACACTGTGACTCTACACCAATGACAGATACACCTCCTGTTTCGCACGGAATATCTGTCCGCATGAGTAGACGCACGGCCGACGATGATGATGATAATGGAGAGTTTACAGTATATTCTAGACGCAGGACTATGAGTTATTTTATTGGTGGATACAGAAACACTGTTAATGTTGATTTGTTATCATCATTTGTGTCAAGGCGAGGACCGCGGGTAACAGCTATTCGTAAGTTTCCTATATGGCGCACACCCGGTCGTTGCATTATAAGACTTAATGTAGAAGCAGACGATAACGCATATCGGGTACTAGATCGTGGGTTCTGGCCTAGCAAAATAACGTGTAGGCCATGGGTGTCAAGAGATGCACGGCAGCGGGGTGAAAACCGGAAGTCGAACTTGGAAAATTACAACAGTCAGGATATACATGATTCTCAAACAACTACGTGTAGCAACAATAGGTTCGAGCCTCTTAGCGAGGCTATAGATTAGGTTTGTCACCATGGCAGATATTAACATAATGACTTGGAACATGTCTGGTGCTATGAGTAGTGCTTCCTATTTATGTGATATTTTAACCAAACGAAACATAGGTATTTGTGGTATTTCCGAACATTGGCTATATGAACACAATAAGCATTTTCTTGGCTCTCTGAGCAGTAAATATAAATGCTTAGTTGCATGTGACTCGGATCTTATGATACCCAGTAAACGAAAAGTGGGAAAAGGTGGTGTGGCAATTTTATGGCATACTTCTTTAAATAATTATGTAACACCATTACAGATCGATGATGATCGTATTATAGGTGTACAGTTACAAATTTCCCCAAGGCATTTTTTCTTTATATTTCAATTGTACCTTCCTTGTACCAACCATTCAATACAGTTCTTCAGAGAATTGGACACATTGTATGATATTAACACCATGTACTCTGATAAGGGAAGTATTGTGTTTATGGGAGATTTTAACGCTAAATGTGACCCGAGCAGTGGATTAACTGGAGAAAAGTAAATGATCAGTGTAAATCCTTATATCGCGATAGTTTAGTCGAAAATGAAAAATTGTGTACATTACAACACTCTTTGTTTAGTGAACGGGACATAGATTATGCGTATGAAACACTAACGGAAACCATAATAACATGTGCGGATGCTAGCCTTCCTAGGAAGAAATTCAAAGAGTACTTAAAGCCATACTGGACCTCTGAATTAACAATTGCACACAACAAGATGATGTTGCAACGCAGTATCTGGTGTCGCGCGCGACGGCCGCGCACATGCTCAAGTGTTGAATTTAGTTTATATAAAAATGCAAAAAGTAACTTCCGCAGGCTACATCGATATTATGCTAATAAATATTTATTGGACAAGAATGGTGAATTAGACAAGACTGCAGAAATGGACTCAAACAGATTCTGGGGTTTAGTGAATTCACAGCGGAAGTGTTCAAAAGTCAACAGCTGTGCAGGGATTAATTTTAATGGGCATATGTATAGAGACCGGGAACAATTAACTGAACAGTGGGCCTTATATTTTAGAAACTTATATTCTCCTTCTGAATCGAATGAGTTTGATTCTGAGTGGAAGGAATCAGTGTGTAGAAATGTACAGTCTGCACTGGCATCATGCAAACCTGATCCGAATGTGATAGTGCAACCTGAGGAGATTGAATCGTTGGTAAAATCATGTCCCAGAGGGAAGGCAGCAGGAAAGGATAATGTGTGTTATGAACATTTACTATATGCCAATGACATTATATCATCTATTATGGCTAACATGTTCACACATATCTTGCGTACGGGTTACATTCCAGATAAAATGAAACGCGGTGTAATTATAACTTTACATAAAGGAGGTAAAAAGCGTAAAGACATTCCGGATAATTATCGCGCAATATCACTGACATCTGTTATTCTAAAACTATTTGAAATGGTACTCCTGAATAGATGTAAATCACAAATGCTCCGTCATCTCAGTATTCAGCAAGGTGGATTCCAAGAAAAACTAGGATGCTTGATGACGTCATTCGTAGTTCGGGAGAGTATATTATATACGAGGGAACAACATTCCAAACTCTACATCTGCTTCTTGGATAGCCGACAGGCGTTTGACAATGTGGACTTCTGGTCTGTTATATAAACTGAAGAACACAGTAGATGAGACTTCATTTATAGCCTTCAATAATTTATATAAAAATGTGTCAAGTCGTGTGCGACACAAAGGCCTATACTCAGAAGCATTCAGTGTGCACCAAGGAACCAGACAGGGAGGTAAAAGTTCGCCTCATTTGTACCTCCTCTTCATAAATGGTTTAATATTAGAGCTTGAGAACAGTGGCATGGGATATTGTATCTTTAATAACAATGTGTCGTCACCAACAGTTGCTGATGATATGATATTAATTTCTTTGTCTAAATCTGGACTTGATCGAATGCTTGATATCTGCTACAGATACTCGTGCAGATGGCGGTTTGTGTATAACATTAACAAATGTGCAGTTATTGTGTTCAATGCCGGTGAAAAGCATGACTCTAGGCAAAGACGTTGGGTTATTGGTAAACAGTGTATCGAAGAGGCACATGAGTACACCCATCTGGGAATAGTATGCGATAAGTACCTGTCGGCGAGCAAGATGATGCATAATGCCGCTGTTAAACTACCTGGGACCCTGCTGAGTGTAATGAACAGTGGGCTTCATCCATCAACATTGAATCCATTGTCGATGAAAATTATTTAATCATCTATAGTGCTACCTAAGGCCTTATATGGATGCGAACTATGGAACATGACATGCAAACCCGACTTATCTAGGTTAGAAACAGCTCACCGTTTCTGTGTGAAATTAACACAAGGCTTCAATAAATATACGAACACTGACTATGCATTGTGTACGCTCAACATCGACTGCATTAAAGGAATCGTTGATTTGCGAAAACTAATTTTCTTTGGTCAATTGTGTAGATTACCATGCAATCTATTAGCCAAGCAACTATTTACACATAGACTAGTACGATATATTAATCATGATAGACAGTATTCGGGATTCATGCAGGATATATATAGATTGCTTGGAAAGTACAGGTTGTTACATTTCCTTGAATGTTATATCACAACGGGTTATTTCCCTGCAAAATTAACTTGGAAAAGTGTACTCAAGAAGAGTGTATCAGCAGCTAACAAGCAAGAACGGTTCGTCAGAATTCAAGCACAATTAACCATACCGCACATTATTAAATCGGACAGCCCATGTGTACTCTGGTCGGCGTGTAGAATGAGGCATGAGTTACTTCCCCTGTGTAAAATAGCGGCGTCAGTCGTGGGTCAATTGGTATCGAGACAATTCTTAAGTACATGTTAAAAATGCTCGCTATTGGCTGTCAACAATGTTGAACATATAATGTGTTATTGCCATGCAATTGATCACATAAGGTGTAAAGTGTTGAACATTTTAGCTGACATTGTTAGTACTAAAGATTATATAGAATTCATGCATTTATCATCAATGGACCAGTGCAATGCATTACTATCGTTAGCATTACAGGTAGATGATAATCTTGTTCCAAGGAACTTGTTGCTATTGAAGCTAATATGTAGAATGTTTTCCGGGTAGTTGAAAGCAAACTGATTCTATGTTTTACTGGTGCACATTGTTATGTTCGGACATCATAACTGTTATATATTGCTAATTTTGTATTCGTCCATAGTCGAGGTCAATTGACTAAATACAAGGTTATATGTGCTGCGATTACTCAACTGACATTTAACCCTGTTATGTGTGCATTGATATTATACTGTGTGTACATATATATTAATATGATTTGTAAATATGTTATGCTCTTCAGCAATGGAGGAAATAAAAGTATATATCTATCTATCTATATATATATCTATCTATCTATCTATCCATCGCCTTTGGAGTTAGTTTCTTTAAATGTGGAGGTCTTGACGTCATAAATCAATGTACACAAGACTGTTTCTGATTATTCTCGCTGATGCTGTACTGGGTGGTACAGAACAATTCTTAACATTACTGCCCCACGGCGAAAGTCAACCAATACCATGAACAAAATGTTAAATGTTTCTACTTCTTTATTCAACGCAGATATGATGTACTGGTATGTATGCGGTTAAGACTGAAAATACAGTTACAAAGAATTTATAACAATAGTCCAGTATTGAGAAAACACAACAATAATGTAGTTTGCTGTATTACAAAAGTTAATTTACTTAAATACTGTTAAGCAAGATGTACTATAACAGTATGAGGCCAAAGAAATAATGTACGACTTATTACGAGTACGAAACTTGGGTACAAGAATATTTAGTATGAACCCATATGACTTGACGATGATTCCTACTATAAAATGACAATAGAGAATAATTGAGAAATAAAGGTCCAGGAGTGTGCAGACTAAATACCTACATTGTTGTGGCGTACGACTTGTACAAACTGACGAAAATTGAGCCTGAAAAGACCGATCAACATGGCGACGTCGAAAAACGTGAGGCCAACATACTACATTTAACAAATTCTATCGGCATCGACTAATGGTATCAGACACCTATTACTCAAGGTCAGAGACACCTAAAACAGAGAGACCGCACACTCCCCACATGTTATTTCTCAAAATAACACTATCAACTATTACTATTGAATAAATACAAAATGTTGAAGCTCTGAGCATAAAAGTTATCTGGAGCTCTAAACTGACATTTATCTAGAACACATGACAAAATGAAGTCTACCTAAAGCTCTGCACATAAACGTTATCTGGGGCCCTTCAGACAAGGTCAGAGACACCAAAAACAGAGAGACCGCACAATATACATGTATGCACAATCAGTGATAACCCAGAACATTTAGTATATACATGTGTGCACAATCAGTGATCACCCAGAACATTTAGAATATACATGTATGCACACTCAGTGATAACCCAGAACATTTAGTATATACATGTATGCACACTCAGTGATCACCCAGAACATTTTATATATACATGTATGCACAATCAGTGATAACCCAGAACATTTAGTATATATATGTATGCACAATCAGTGATAACCCAGAACATTTAGTATATATATGTATGCACAATCAGTGATAACCCAGAACATTTAGTATATATATGTATGCACAATCCGTGATCACCCAGAACATTTAGTATATACATGTATGCACAATCAGTGATCACCCAGAACATTTAGTATATACATGTATGCACAATCAGTGATAACCCAGAACATTTAGTATATATATGTATGCACACTCAGTGATCACCCAGAACATTTAGTATATATATGTATGCACAATCAGTGATAACCCAGAACATTTAGTATATATATGTATGCTCAATCAGTGATCACCCAGAACATTTAGTATATATATGTATGCACAATCAGTGATCACCCAGAACATTTAGTATATACATGTATGCACAATCAGTGATAACCCAGAACATTTAGTATATACATGTATGCACAATCAGTGATCACCCAGAACATTTAGTATATATATGTATGCACACTCAGTGATCACCCAGAACATTTAGTATATACATGTATGCACACTCAGTAATCAGTAAGTATGTTGCCTTTACTTACGAATGTTTACTCGGGCGACATCCTGCTTGTCCATGGGGGAAACATTAATTCTCGTCCTTTCAACCCGATCCAGTGTTCTTACTGCGTGCTTCCACCCATGCGTAATAAAAGGTTAACTAGCTGCATGTGTGGTTGTTTATTGGTATAGCAATAAGGGTGTAGCAGTATAACTGGATTATCTCACAATCATGTAACAATTGCACAACATTGTGCATCATACAATTCATGATTCTGGTCACCGGGAAATGGTTCGGGGAAATGAAGATGGGAATGATTACCTTCTTCACGTCAGATCATTGGCTGAGCATTCTAAGTTGATTGGTTTTCGTTCAAGACGTACGTGAAGTGTAGATATATTAACGTGTGTCTTGTAGAATTGTGCTCTTGGTGTTTGTGATAATGTTGCAATGAAAGTTGTCTTGGCAACTGGATGAAGTGTCCTCATTCGCTTCAGGATGACAAATGATGATAACTACCATAACTTATTTCGAAAGGCTCTTCTTGGGGCCACACTCCTGGGTCATCCTGCAACAACATGACAATAATCCAGCAATTATCATCGGGTCGTCTATATCGCGATAGGATGTATGGACACATCCATCTCTTTAGTAGAACAGCGGTGGTGAAGATTGTGTCCTTTGTCCCAAGTACGACAACCAGAAGACCCCAGAATCGTACGCTGTTGCTGTGAGATGTGTGCTACGCCGTGAGGAAGTTAGCCGAGAAATGACTAAATGAGGAAATATTATTGGGAACGTAGCTTGCAGGATGGCAAATAAATTTCGGAAAGATTATGGAGAACATAGCTTGCAGGATGGTTACTAATTTTCATTGCACACCATTACCTACATGGTTAAACATTAACTAGTTGGTTAGGGTATATGAAAGATTCGAAAAACTAACCCTATTGTTAGAAACTTGTTGGAAAGAGGTGTCAAATCCGTGTGAAATGGTAACGTTAGCTAAATAACGCGCAGGGAACCCTTATCGGTTGTCACTAGATCAAGTCATGATGCTTCAAAGAGACCACCTATCTATGTGTATAGTGTATCGTTCAGCTGTTGGGAAATCTGTGGAACCATGTATTGTTTTTAGGTTTGTTCAGGCTTGGATACAAGACGTCCCTGTGATTGAATATTTCATAGATGTAGCTACTAGGTTAGATACTAGAATACAGCCAAGTGTATCGGTGAAGAAATGCTCCCAGGCGAGCTGACATTTCTGGAGTAAACCACCAATGCATCAGCCAAATCCTTGCACCATTGATGTTCCCGCCTGCTCGATCCAATCGGGCTACAAACTTGCTGTTGCTATCTAAATGTCCACAGGGTCTATTATTTCCAAAGAATATATCTGTTGAAAACGGGTGAAAATGTGCCATTTGTGCATACCTGTCCACCTGTATGGTAAAATATTGCAAAATAAAGTTCATTTCTGAGAAGTCATAATTTTATGCGATGAGTTGGAATTCGGAGTTATTTTCCACCTATAGTGCAATTCTGTGTGTTAAATCCAAGTGAATATTCCATTTTCTTAGGTAGGTCAAATTCACAAAGGTTACTGCTCAAAAGAAGTAATGTACAATGTAGTGACGTATATAATTGTTATTGTCTGAGCATATAACGTATATATCAATGTAGTGACGTATATACTTGTTCTTGTCTGTGCACAGAACGGATATATCAATGTAGTGATGTACATAATTGTTCTTGTCTGTGCATAGAACGTATATATCAATGTAGTGACGTATATAATTATTCTTGTCTGTGCATGTGCATAGAACGGATATATCAATGTACAGAATTGTTATTGTCTGAGCATATAACGTATAATTATATCAATGTAGTGACGTATATACTTGTTCTTGTCTGTGCACAGAACGGATATATCAATGTAGTGATGTACATAATTGTTCTTGTCTGTGCATAGAACGTATATATCAATGTAGTGACGTATATAATTATTCTTGTCTGTGCATGTGCATAGAACGGATATATCAATGTACAGAATTGTTATTGTCTGAGCATATAACGTATAATTATATCAATGTAGTGACGTATATACTTGTTCTTGTCTGTGCACAGAACGGATATATCAATGTAGTGATGTACATAATTGTTCTTGTCTGTGCATAGAACGTATATATCAATGTAGTGACGTATATAATTGTTCTTGTCTGAGTATAAAACGGATATATCAATGTAGTGATGTATAGAATTGTTCTTGTCTGAGTATAAAACGGATATATCAATGTAGTGACGTATATAATTGTTCTTGTCTGTGCATAGAACGGATATATCAATGTAGTGACGTATATAATTGTTCTTGTCTGTGTATAAAACGGATATATCAATGTAGTGACGTATATAATTGTTCTTGTCTGAGTATAAAACGGATATATCAATGTAGTGACGTATATAATTGTTCTTGTCTGTGTATAAAACGGATATATCAATGTAGTGACGTATATAATTGTTCTTGTCTGAGCATAAAACGGATATATCAATGTAGTGATGTATAGAATTGTTCTTGTCTGTGCATAGAACGGATATATCAATGTAGTGACGTATATAATTGTTCTTGTCTGTGCATAGAACGTATATATCAATGTAGTGACGTATATAATTATTCTTGTCTGTGCATGTGCATAGAACGGATATATCAATGTAGTGATGTATAGAATTGTTCTTGTCTGTGCATAAAACGGATATATCAATGTAGTGATGTATATAATTGTTCTTGTCTGTGTATAAAACGGACATATCAATGTAGTGACGTATATAATTGTTCTTGTATGTGTATAAAACGGATATATCAATGTAGTGATGTATAGAATTGTTCTTGTCTGTGCATAGAACGTATATATCAATGTAGTGACGTATATAATTGTTCTTGTCTGTGCATAAAACTGACTAACTATATACTTGAAGCACAATGTATAGAGGATAAACGCCACTCGTGCAATTACCAATTGCGGTGATCAATCTAGGAAATAAAATCCTATCTTACACGAATAAACAAATAGTTTTCTTTTATTATTTCAAATGAATTTGGCTAATATAATATTTGTTATCAAATTTCATTCATTTTAACTGCTCCTGTCGGGGAGCTTCATTTCACTACAATACACAACCACGTTACCATGGTTATGATTAACGTCCGTAATAAGAAATAGTTCTGATATAATGTTTCAGTTAATTTCTGCTGTCAGAATTAAAAACTAAAAACAAAACAAATTCATTGGAATATATTACTTTATAATTAACTGTTCATGATTGTCAGAAAATAGTCAAGATACAAAAGTTCATCCAATGCGGAGGAATACGAAATTGAAGAAGGGACAGAGAAAATACCATCTTCCACTTCATTGGAAACCATAAAAGACAAATATTGTTCTGAAAAGCATTGTAAAAATACAAATGTTTCTATTTATGGCATTGTTCTAAGATCTAAAAACCACTACTGTAAATAGTGACCGTTATTAGACCATGTATTTGCACAAAAATAGTGTCAAACCACTAAGCAAGGATGATTACACTTCTGGTTCACATTGTGGAGTTATGGCACCTTGATGGTATCGGATTATAATGATTTCTGTTTACTGAAACGAACAATTGCCGATGATTTACTGAATGTATGGCAATGTGTTGTTTTTAACCGCCATATCGAGGAAGTCTTCTTACGCAGTTCATGCGGTCGTTCTCCGGAATATATGAGCTTATGCTTCTTTAAAGCACGAGGTTGGCAGAAGATCATACATATTTAACAATCATAATTTCGTTTTCCGGAATGTTTGACAAATATGCTGATTCAAGTTGCCAGACTGGCTGAAAGCCGTATTACATAGTTCACACTCATGTGGCGTTCTCCGGTATGTATGCGCACGTGTAGCTTCAAACTGCCAGACTGGCTGAAAGCCGTATTACATATTTCACACTCATGTGGCCGTTCTCCAGTATGTATGTATGCGAATGTGCAGCTTTAAACTGCCAGACTGGCTGAAAGCCGTATTACATAGTTCACACTCATGTGGCCGTTCTCCAGTATGTATGCGAATGTGCAGCTTCAAACTGCCAGACTGG
The DNA here is from genome assembly GCA_014843695.1 of Archivesica marissinica. Classification (NCBI taxonomy): domain Eukaryota; kingdom Metazoa; phylum Mollusca; class Bivalvia; order Venerida; family Vesicomyidae; genus Archivesica; species Archivesica marissinica. Next base: position 3,186,843 of record CM026404.1, read on the forward strand.
CTGAAAGCCGTATTACATATTTAACACTCATGTGGCGTTCTCCGGTATGTATGCGCACGTGCAGCTTCAAACTGCCAGACTGGCTGAAAGCCGTATTACATATTTCACACTCATGTGGCGTTCTCCGGTATGTATGCGCACGTGCAGCTTCAAACTGCCAGACTGGCTGAAAGCCGTATTACATATTTCACACTCATGTGGCGTTCTCCGGTATGCATGCACACGTGCAGCTTCAAACTGGCTGAAAGCCGTATTACATATTTAACACTCATGTGGCGTTCTCCGGTATGTATGCGCACGTGCAGCTTCAAACTGACAGACTGGCTGAAAGCCGTATTACATATTCCACACGCATGTGGCCGTTCTTCAGTATGTACGCGCATGTGCTGGTTTCAAATTGTCAGACTGACCAACGCCTGTTGTCCTATTTAACACTCATGTGGCGTTCTCTGGTATGTATGCGCACGTGCAGCTTCAAACTGCCAGACTGACCAAAAGCTTTATTACATATTTCACACACATATGGCCGCTCTCCGGTATGTATGCGCATGTGCAGTTTCAAACTACCAGACTGACCAAAGGCTTTATTACATATTGCACACACATGTGGCCGTTCTCCAGTATGTATGCGCATGTGCAGCTTCAAAGTGCTAGATTGACCAAAATCCTTATTACATATTCCACATACGTGTAGTCGTTCTCCGGTATGTTTGCGCATGTGCTTGTTTAAACTGCCAGTCACTCTGAACGTCTTATTACATATTTCACACTCGAATGGTCGTTCTCCGGAATGCATGAGCATGTGCTGCTTTAAATTTTCAGTCCGACTGAAAGTCTTATTGCAAATCTCACATTCATGTGGCCGTTCTCCAGTATGTATGAGCATGTGCTGCATTAAATGACCAGACTGGCCAAAAGCCTTATTACATATTTCACACTCATATGGCCGTTCTCCAGTATGTATGCGCATATGCAGCTTCAAACTGCCAGACTGACCAAAAGCCTTATTACATATTGCACACACATGTGACTGTTCTCCAGTATGCTTGAGCATGTGCAGCTTTAGATTGCCAGACCGATTGAATGCATCATCACATATTTTACATTCATGTTGCCGTTCTCCGGTATGTATGTACATGTGTTGCTTTAAAGTACTAGACTGACCAAAGGCTTTAAAACATAGTCCACACTCGTATGGTCTTTCTCTGATATGTTGTCCCAATCTGTCGGATTCCCCTACAGCCTCATTAATTAGAGATTTCACATTCATGTTGCCTTTCTCCGGTATGATTGAGCATGCGCTCGTTTACATCGCCAGACAAACAGAAAGCCTTATTACATAGCTTACGCTAATATGCTCGTTCTCCAGTACACTTGAGCATATATTGCTTTTAATTGACACACCGACCAAATGCCGTATTACATAGTGCACACTCGTATGCTCGTTCTTTAGTATGCTTGAGCAGGTGCTGATTCAAAGTGTTGCACAAACCAAACGCCTTATGACATCAGTAACGCTCGTTTGTCCGTTCTCCGGAATGTATGAGCATGTGCCCCCCACTTTAGCTGCCAGATTGAATGAAAGCATTAGTGCCTAATTTATGTGACCTTTCTTTGGAATAAATGAGTTTGTGGTTTTGTAAAAGAGGTAAAACTACTGCATTCTTCCTTCATTCACACTCCGCCAATGGGCATGTTCTGGTTTGTATACCTAGACATTATGAGAGTCCTTAATTACATAAATATGCTAATACACGTGTTCTCTGTATTGTGTGCATATGAATTGACACAGTAGATCAGTTCTTACACAGCATAGCATATTTCCAATATCGAGTTCACAATTTGAAAAGAACGAGCATGCTAGAGGACATTCTTACATTAACAAGTGAACATGGATATGCATCTGTGTACGCTATTGATATTTCCTTTCATGTTTTGCTTGTGAATATTAAGTTGATGATTCGTACGAATTTTCCCATGGCACAACTAATTAAACAAATGAACTCATCTGGACATGTATAAACACCATGCTTCATTTCCTGCAAGTAAACAACATAGTACATATTTATAAGTAACAAATGCATGTTTCAGTTAGTAAGTAATGGCCATTCCAACAGCTTATTAATGATTAAATAATGAGTCAAATTGAGCCATAATTTTCATCAACACCAACACCAGTATTGATCATGCTATTCATTGTTCTCTCCTCAGTTATATTAGCTACGTAAAATAATGTATATCCACATAGCAGCTGACCCTTGACCACTAGACAATACATATATATGGTTCTCCTAGCTACATAGCAGCTGACCCTATACCACTATTCAATATATATGTTTCTCCTAGCTACATAGCAGTTAACCCTATTCAATAGATATATTGTTCTCCTAGCCACTAAGCATCTAACCCTATATTGTTCTCCTAGCCACAAAGCAGCTAACCATAGACAATATATATAGTGTTCTCCTAGCCGCAAAGCAGCTAACCATATACAATAGATATAGTGTTCTCCTAGCCGCAAAGCAGCTAACCATAGACAATAGATATAGTGTTCTCCTAGCCGCAAAGCAGCTAACCATAGACACTATATATATATTGTTCTCCTAGCCACATAGCAGCTAACCCTAGACAATATATATAGTTATCCTAGCCACATAACAGCTAACTCAGACAATATATATATTGTTCTCCTAGCCACATAACAGCTAACCCAGACAATATATATATTGTTCTCCTAGCCACATAACAGCTAACCCAGACAATAGATATATTGTTCTCCTAGCCACATAACAGCTAACCCAGACAATATATATATTGTTCTCCTAGCCACATAACAGCTAACCCAGACAATATATATATTGTTCTCCTAGCCACATAACAGCTAACCCAGACAATAGATATATTGTTCTCCTAGCCACATAAGTACCCATTAGTGAGTGGCGACAGGCGGACGGACTGCCTCGCGAATCTGTACTTTTAAAAGTTCTCCTTTGTCTCTATTATCAACGTTTGTTGTAGACGTTAATTTGTAGATTACCTCCCATTATGGTTATATCTGTGAAATTACTATTTGTAGATTACCGCCCATTATGGGTGTATCTGTGAAATTAACATTTGTAGATTACCGCTCATTATGATAGTAACTGTGAAATTACTATTTGTAGATTACCTCCCATTATGGGTGTATCTGTGAAATTACTATTTGTAGATTACCTCCCATTATGAGAGTATCTGTGAAATTACTATTTGTAGATTGCCTCCCATTATTGGTGTATCTGTTTCTATTTGTAGATTATCTCCCATTATGAGCATCTGTGAAATTACTATTTGTAGATTACCTCCCATTATGAGTGTATCTGTGAAATTATTACTTATAGATTACCGCCCATTATGAGTGTATCTGTGAAATTACTGTTTGTAGATTACCTCCCATTATTGGTGTATCTGTGAAATTACTGTTTGTAGATTACCTCCCATTATGGGTGTATCTGTGAAATTATTATTTGTAGATTACCTCCCATTATGAGTGTATCTGTGAAATTACTATTTGTAGATTACCTCCCATTATGAATGTATCTGTGAAATTACTGTTTGTAGAATACCTCCCATTATGAGTGTATCTGTGAAATTACTATTTGTAGATTACCTCCCATTATTGGTGCATCTGTGAAATTACTGTTTGTAGATTACCTCCCATTATGAGTGTATCTGTGAAATTACTATTTGTAGATTACCTCCCATTATTGGTTTATCTGCGAAATTACTATTTGTAGATTACCTCCCATTATGAGCATCTGTGAAATTACTATTTGTAGATTACCTCCCATTATGAGTGTATCTGTGAAATTACAGTTTGTAGATTACCTCCCATTATGAGAGTATCTGTGAAATTACTGTTTGTAGATTACCTCCCACAAGATCGTTGCATTTATCTGTCACTAGATCGCTACATTTGTCACTAGATCGTTACATTTGTCACTAGATCGTTGCATATGTCACTAGATCGTTACATATGTCACTATATCGTTGCATCTGTCACTATATCGTTGCATCTTTCATTATATCGTTACATCTGTCACTAGATCGTTACACGTGTCACTAGATCGTTACACTTGTCACTAGATCGTTACATCTGTCACTAGATCGTTACACCTGTCACTATATCGTTACACCTGTCACTAGATCGTTACATCTGTCACTAGCTCATTACACCTGTCACTATATCGTTACACCTGTCACTAGATCGTTACATATGTCACTAGATCGTTACATCTGTCACTATATCATTACACCTGTCACTAGATCGTTACACCTGTCACTAGATCGTTACACCTGTCACTAGATCGTTACACCTGTCACTATATCGTTACACCTGTCACTAGATCGTTACACCTGTCACTATATCGTTACATCTGTCACTATATCGTTACATCTGTCACTAGATCGTTGCATATGTCACTAGATCGTTACATATGTCACTAGATCGTTACACCTGTCACTAGATCGTTATACCTGTCACTATATCGCTACATCTGTCACTAGATCGTTGCATATGTCACTAGATCGTTACATATGTCACTATATCGCTACATCTGTCACTAGATCGTTGCATATGTCACTAGATCGTTACATATGTCACTATATCGCTACACCTGTCACTAGATCGTTACACCTGTCACTATATCGTTACACCTGTCACTAGATCGTTACACCTGTCACTATATCGTTACATCTGTCACTATATCGTTACATCTGTCACTAGATCGTTGCATATGTCACTAGATCGTTACATATGTCACTAGATCGTTACACCTGTCACTAGATCGTTATACCTGTCACTATATCGCTACATCTGTCACTAGATCGTTGCATATGTCACTAGATCGTTACATATGTCACTATATCGCTACATCTGTCACTAGATCGTTGCATATGTCACTAGATCGTTACATATGTCACTATATCGCTACATCTGTCACTAGATCGTTACATATGTCACTAGATCGTTACATATGTCACTATATCGTTACATATGTCACTAGATCGTTACATCTGTCACACTATATCGTTACACCTGTCACTAGATCGTTATATCTGTCACTATATCGTTACATATGTCACTATATCGTTACATATGTCACTAGATCGTTACATATGTCACTATATCGTTACACCTGTCACTAGATCGTTGCATATGTCACTAGATCGTTACACCTGTCACTATATCGTTACATCTGTCACTATATCGTTACATCTGTCACTATATCGTTACACCTGTAACTAGATCGTTACATCTGTCACTAGATCGTTACATATGTCACTAGATCGTTGCATCTGTCACTATATCGTTACATATGTCACTAGATCGTAACACCTGTCACTATATCGTTACATCTGTCACTAGATCGTTACACCTGTCACTATATCGTTACATATGTCACAAGATCGTTACATATGTCACTAGATCGTTAGATATGTCACTAGATCGTTACACCTGTCATTAGATCGTTACATATGTCACTATATCGTTACATATGTCACTAGATCGTTACACCTGTCACTAGATCGTTACACCTGTCACTATATCGTTGCATCTGTCACTATATCGTTACACATGTCACGAGATCGTTACACCTGTCACTAGATCGTTACACTTGTCACTAGATCGTTACATATGTCACTAGACACTTGTAAACCAGCAGCTGATTGAGATGTAAATGGTTTACCACAATCATCAGTAGATTGAGATGTAAATGGTTTACCACAACCATCAGTAGATTGAGATGTAAATGGTTTACCACAATCATCAGTAGATTGAGGTGTAAATGGTTTACCACAATCATCAGTGGATTGAGATGTCAATGGTTTGCCACAATCATCAGTGGATTGAGATGTCAATGGTTTGCCACAATCATCAGTGGATTGAGATGTAAATGGTTTACCACAACCATCAGTGGATTGAGATATAAATGGTTTACCACAATCATGCACCAAACCATATCGTTCATCTTTAAATAGGCAACTTAATATTGACTCTAGTCCTATCTTCGAAGTCTATTTCTCTGTGCGATTGAGAACAAAACATTATCTATTCTGCAAGTACATACTTTATTCACCACTATGTACATACGGCTATATCAATTAAACTTACCATCATATCTTTAATTGTTATAATAATAAAACGATACGTCCTGGTCTAGCTAACACGATTTCTCAACTCTGTCCAATATTCCTAAATGTGATCTTATTCGGTGATATGTCCTGGCCATCTGAATATAATGAAATAATAGTCGTAGCTATCCATAATTTCATAGAAACTTCTAATCCTTTTGAACACTCCTTAAAGAGAGACTGACCCACTAACAGAGTGGTTCACTTTAAATACTATATTTACCTATTGTTTCATCGCTTTCTAACCCCTTGCCAATCCCTTTTATTGTTAATTATTCACATAATAACAAGCTATATGTTCTACTTATTGTCTAGGTTTGTATTACTACATTTTAAGTATATCTCTTAATCGCTGGTAGTGCACACAATAATAAGCAATAGAGATAATCTCAATAAGCTTTAGATTTAATCCATTTTTGATTTGTATGCAATATATATGCACTGTACATTTATATACTAATACATAATAAATGCTATTTATACGTTGAAACATGTATTGTTTTGATTGTTACGAAGCTATGTCGCTACAACTTCCATGTAGCTATTTAATATATTATAATGGTTTGTAATAACTAACGACTGCTTCTGATATTTAATACAGCTATTGTAGAATGGTACATTTCACTATATATGAATAATAGGTTATTCGCCGGCCTATGGTTAGGGTTAGCGGATAGCGTGTGTGTTTTACGTTTATTTATCGTCGCTACCGGTTGCCCATATGAGCGACGCCTCCTGAAGATATTAGTCATTTTAGATTTTGGAGGATATTGCATGACACAGAGAGAGCAGACCCATTCCAGAGTCTCCTCTGGTTCGTTTACGTGCACGGTGTAAAGCAGCGACACGAGACCTCGGTTTAACGTCACATCTGTAAGACTGTTAATTTTGTCAGGGTCAGACGGGGGATCGAACCTGTTACCACTGGGCTATACATGTTGTACCTCATAGTTCAAGTGTGATCTGTGAAGTATGAACTATGAACTGCGGTTATGGTTATGGTTATGGTTATGGTTTAGGGTTATGGTTTAGGGTTATGGTTTAGGGTTATGGTTATGGTTATGGTTAGGGTTAGGGTTAGG